>JBAMHW010000007.1:6381986-6395702 GCA_037177495.1 Rhadinocentrus ornatus | reverse complement strand
GATTTAAATCTACAAAATGAACAACCCCCCCTTACATTTTTTTAATGTATATATATATATATATATATATATATATGTATATATATATATATATATGTATATTACTGTTTAGGGCTGGTAAATGACACGTTAACGCAAATTAATTACACAAATTTTCTTATGCACGATTAACGCACACACCGTCTGCATAGTTTCAGACTGTAAGGAAGAAGGTTGTTGATCTTAAGCACAATTTGTCACTGAATTGGTCTTTGACATGGACAATTTAGCTTTAAAGCTCTGCTAAAGGTTCTTTGAACAAAACTAAAGGTTTTTTTTATCTACTGTTGATGTGAACTGAGTTAACACCATAGTATGTCGCTATATATATATATATATATATACTGTATATATATATATATACAAATATAATTTTTTTTTTTAAAGGAATTCCTCTTGTCACCTCTTTCATGTTTGTATGGCTATTGTAACATTCTGAGTGAAAGAGTCACAGGAGTGCATGTTGCAACAGAAACAGTCCTCTCATTGTTTACTTGGCATACATAGATGCAAATGGTGTACTGTAAACAACACTTATTATGTTATCGAGTTCTGGTTTTATGTTGTCACCATGTGTCTGAAAGATTGTAAGTAAGAGATTCTCCTCTCTGCTGTTATCAAGGATGTTAGAAGTTCAAAGCTCTCAAGCTGAAATACCCAGTTTACGTCTTTGCTAATCATTTCAGTATTAACACATGCTAAAATTGTTAATAAACATGACACGTCTGCTATCAGCTGTGGTAATATAAGTCTTTGGTTTTATTGTCAGGAAATCTAAAATGCATTACAGAGACTCTATGATGGATTTAAAAAAATATTTTAGTCATTTGTTAATATAAATGAATGTGTTAAACAAAAAATATCTAGAAAGGAAAAGTTCAAACATGAGTTTAAATGATGCCTCACCTAAAGTCTAAAGAAGGATATCTGCTGATGGTCTTCATGAGCTACTGAAAGCAAACAAAGAAATCTTTCTGTCTTCACCAGATTGTCTCTTCAGCGTGGTAATCAAGCCTTCACCAGTGTTTTTCTTTCTTGTGGTTCGCTGTGGTTTTCTTACCTTGTTGTCTTCTACTCCCTAAACTCCTCGTGTAGCCTCAAGGATCCCTTGGATTTCCTACAAGCTAACTTTGGATTAGGACTTCTTCCTTTTTGCCAGCCGTGCCTCCGGCTGTTAGCTACCTGCCTGCTCGCCCTGCCTGCTGCTGGAATCTTACCTACCACAGCCAAAGACCATTGTCAGACCATTCCCCTCCACTATCAGACTCTTCCGGATTTCAGGAAGCCACAGACCTTGCTACTCAATTCTGCCAATCACAAGGGAGTACGTCCGCGTAATGGAAGTACGCCATGGTCTAAAAAGGGGTGCACTTTTGTTTTATCCTATAAAATAATTTCATTATTATCTGCATCTATTATTTATTTAATTTTGTTTAATTTACTTTACTCTTATGGCATTTTAAGCTCCACATTGTGCTGTTGATTTACTTTCAAAAGGTCATGTTGTTAATTACAATAGAGATGTTATAATATTCAAATAAAAATGGATTATTTAAAACACAATTTATTCTTTATAAAGTAGGAAATCAAACAAACAAAAGAAAAATCAATAACATTTTTCCTTGCTTCCCAGATAAGCCTAACAACCAGCAGCTGTCTTTTCTGTGGAAACATAAACAAAAAAACAGTCCAACAGATTAGTTCAGTCCGTTCTGTATTCTTCATTAAACTTCATTACTGAAATAACCTGACATGTCTGCATGTAAGAAAATGTTCATGTTGTTACTTTCAAGTCTGCTAATTCAGATTTTTTTTAACAGGATTCTGTCTCCATCTCAGCTCTGTGTTATTTCTCCTCTCATTAACTGGCAGCCATCCGCTGTGCTGACAGTCGTCACGGTGATAAAATGTGACAGCAGCAGCAAACGCTCAGATCCAAATCGGGTCCAGAGTGACTCACAGAGGCCCATTAAGCAGCTCGCTGAATACACACTCGCTGATTAAAGAGGATGGCAGCGTCCATAAATCCTGCTATATTAAAGGGTCGCTTGGCTTCTGTTGTGGAAACTGTAAAACACTTTGAAGTCCAATCTAACCGAAGCATATGTGAGCTGTGAAAGGTGCTTACAGCTCACATGTTTATGATATGAACTCTTGTGCCGACAGGCCACATGAGGAGGGGGAGTAGAGGACGAAGAAGATGAAGAAGTAGCATCTTAAATGACTGATACATCAGTGTATCTCATCGGCTATCATGTCTGGACTCCGGAGATGATGGAGCCGCCGGTGAGCTGAGAGGCTTTTAGCCGCTGCATGGGTCAAACGTCCCTATCGTCATAGTAGAAGGCGAGCATAAATCTCTCTGCCCAGCCAGCTGATCAATACTGATCTAAAGCTGATTAACCAGGGCTCCTGGCCTCCATGTGGCAGGGTGTGCAGCTCTCTCCATCAGTGAGTTGCTTTTGGCTGAAAGAGGGAGGTCATAGAGATAAGATGATCATCAGGTTTTACTGAGGGTGATGTCACTGTGTTTCACAGCTTTATTGTTTTCCATTCAAGCCTAAGGGTGCTGGCAGCTGTTAGCATTTACCGGAGGAATATGGTCAGAATACAGCATGAACAGGAAGTTTTGGCAATGTAACTTAATTAAAAAGCTTCACCAACAACACTTTTTTTCCCACTTTTTCTCACACATAGAGAAAGGCAGATGTATTTAACAAAAACTAATCCAAATGTGAAAATCATTGTGTGAACAAGTCTGCCCACTCAATGATCCAGCATCTTGTAGAAGCTCCTTTAGCACAAATAAGTTCAAGAAATGCTTTTCTATATGACATTATTAATTTCTCACATGTTTGTGGAGGTATTTACTCTACTTGCTCTTCTTTAGAACGTTGTTTTATTTATTTAGGGTTTGCAGTAGTTGTTTCCGCACAGCTCGCTGAAGATCCCATTTCAATTATGTTTGCAGGTCTTTAGCGTGTCTGTGGATGAGTTCTTTTTTCTTTTGTTGGAATTCTTTGATGATCAGTCCATGTCGGTGGTGTGATTAATTAATGAATGTATCCAAGAGCATAAAACTTCTATTTAGTTATTTCTCCTTTATGTAGCAAAATAAAACTGACATGGCAAAGAGGGCAGCACAGCCACACGGTTGCATTTATTTATTTTTTTTCACACTGATGATGATCATTTAATCAGTGAATTGATCAGCAGCACGTGGCTGCTCCCTACCCAGTGAATTCCTTTGGAATGACCAAGGTTGGAGCAGGGTTTCTATTAAACAAAGAATTATTTATTCTGTTGTACCTGATTGTATGACCTAGTGTGGATCAGTGGATTTTATTTTGTCCTGCTAGGTGAACCTCTGAACTGACAGAAGGTTTGCTTTCTTTTCACTTATTTTTTCAGTCTGGTGGCACAAAAGCCTCTAACAACATCAACTACCTGAGGAGAGCACTCATAAGTATTTTCATCATCTTTTAATGCCTCTCTTCTTTACTGATGTGCACAAGAAAAAACCTTCTCCTTAATAACTATTTTTTTTTCACATTATTGCTGTTTTCTCTGAGATCCTTCCATATGAACAAGCACATGAACCCTCCACCCATTAAAACTAAAATCTTGTAGTTTTATGCATATGCAGCTCCACTTGTGGCTCACTTAGGAACCATTAGTGATCTTTATGGTTTACACACAGATAGACATTCATAAACACACAGGGAAACCGTGTAAATGTGGCCTCACTGATGTATGTTTAATGAAAGGACAGTGTTAAAGTTCAGCTCAGGCCTCACAATGAACAGTAGTGTTTTCTCCAGCTGCATTTCCTCCCACTCACAAGCTCCTAATGATAAAGGCTATGAATTGAAGCCATAAATTACCTCTCGGCATTAAAGAGTGTAATGATTAATCACTCCACAAAGTCTCCACTGAGGACACACAAAGACATGTCTCCTGGTGCCAAGTGGTGCCTATGTGTTCACCGCTGGTGATTTACAGCGCATCCAGGCGGGTGCGTTGGGCTCCACTGTCAGCCGCTGAATCAAAAAACTCTTCTGAGATGCCAACCTGACAAAGAGCGCAAGACAAAGTCTGCTGCACCTGTGAAAAGCTGCAATGTGGACCTGTTTCAGTGACGATGACGACGCTCACTCCTGCCTCTTTCAGTTGCAATAATGGTCATCCAGTCAGTGATGTGTTCCATTAATCAAACAGACTTCTGGTTTGTTTTCCCAACAGGTGTTGAGAGAGGTCTGAAAAAGCAGTATCTGTCCCAAGCAGCTGTTCACTGCCCCTCTCCGTCTCTATGAAGCCTCGGCTAATCTCTGCTTTCCAACTTTTCTTTCTCTTTTTTTTTTATTCTTTTATTGTCATCTTCATATAGAGTTTTGGTTTAAATTTCACCTTCTGTGCGGCCCTGCTGGAAACTACTCACTCTCAGTTATCTTCACCTGAGCCATGGCTCTGTACTCTCTGATTAATTCTATCCCCTCATGCTTTTCACAGAGGAGCTTTGGGAAAACTTTGAGTTTATAGGTGCATTTGTACCTTTTTGACTTCTGTATTATTTTGCATATTATAGCAGCATTTGCACAGCTACAGTAAATACTGTCAACATCTTATTAACCAAAGAATTTTTAGACTTTTTATTTTGCTTTCTCCAAGTGGGAAATTCTTTTCCACAGAACAAATCCCTGAATTTCACATGGAAAACATCACAAAAATAGAAAATTCTGCATATGATACAATGTGACAATACCGAACAGAGCAGAACATTAAAATGATGGACAGAGCAAAATAAATTATTTTTAAAAGAATGTGAATTCACAGAGATACTTCAAATCTATCAATATTCATGAAACAGTTAATATTATTTTTTAACGTAATGAAGAGACTAATGTCAAAGAGAGAGAAAAAAAAGACATGAAGAATCGCGAGGGCGAGACAAAAGGCCAGTGGGTCCAGGTCAGCATGGGACGGTTTACTGTGGTTTGGGACAGTTTAGTGTGGTTTGGGACGGTTTACTGTGGTTTGGTTCGGGACGGTTTAGTTTGGGACGGTTTAGTGTGGTTTGGTTTGGGACGGTTTACTGTGGTTTGGGACAGTTTAGTGTGGTTTGATTTGGTACGGTTTAGTTTGGGACGGTTTAGTGTGGCTTGGTTCGGGACAGTTTAGTGTGGTTTGGTTTTGGACAGTTTGGGTTCGGGACAGTTTAGTTCAGAATGGTTTAGTGTGGTTTGGTTCTAGACAGTTTAGTGTGGTTTGGTTCGGGATAGTTTAGTTCGGGACGGTTTAGTGTGGTTTGGTTCGGGATAGTTTAGTGTGGTTTGGTTCGGGTTAGTTAAGTTCGGGACTGTTTAGTGTGGTTTGAATCGGTACGGGTTAGTTTGGGACGGTTTAGTTTGGTTTGGTTCAGGACGGTTTAGTGTGGTTTGGTTCAGGACAGTTTGGTTCGGGACGGTTTAGTGTGGTTTGAATCGGGACGGTTTAGTTTGGGACGGTTTAGTGTGGCTTGGTTTGGAATGGTTTAGTTCGGGTCGGTTTAGTGTGGTTTGGTTCGGGACGGTTTGGTTCAGAATGGTTTAGTGTGGTTTGGTTCGAGATGGTTTAGTGTGGTTTGGTTCGGGATAGTTTAATGTGGTTTGGTTCGGGATAGTTTAGTTCGGGACGGTTTAGTGTGGTTTGAATCGGGACGGTTTAGTTTGGGACGGTTTAGTTTGGTTTGGTTCAGGACAGTTTAGTGTGGTTTGGTTCAGGACAGTTTGGTTCGGGACGGTTTAGTGTGGTTTGAATCGGGACGGTTTAGTTTGGGACGGTTTAGTGTGGCTTGGTTCGGAATGGTTTAGTTCGGGTTGGTTTAGTGTGGTTTGGATCGGGACGGTATAGTGTGGTTTGGTTCGGGACGGTTTGGTTCGGGAAAGTTTAGTTCAGAATGGTTAAGTGTGGTTTGGTTCGAGATGGTTTAGTGTGGTTTGGTTCGGGATAGTTTAATGTGGTTTGGTTTGGGATAGTTTAGTTCGGGACGGTTTAGTGTGGTTTGGTTCGGGTTAGTTTAGTTCTGGACGGTTTAGTGTGGTTTGAATCGGGACGGTTTAGTTTGGTTTGGTTCGGGACGGTTAAGTGTGGTTTGAATCAGGACGGTTTAGTTTTGGAAGGTTTAGTGTGGCTTGGTTCGGAATGGTTTAGTTCGGGTCAGTTTAGTGTGGTTTGGATCGGGACGGTTTTAATTTGGGACGGTTTAGTGTGGTTTGGTTCGGGACAGTTTGGTTTGGGACAGTTTGGTTCGGGACGGTTTAGTGTGGTTTGGTTCGGGACTGTTTAGTGTAGTTTAGTTTGGGACGGTATAGTGTGGTTTAGTTCGGGACGGTTTAGTGTGGTTTGGTTCGGTAAATCCTGATGTCTGTTGCATTTCCACTGCCAACCTTAACCTTACCTGGTAGGTGGCTTATCAGCTGGATAGTAATAGATCCGTGAGCTACATAGTATCATGCTGTCATAGCGGTGCAACACCTTCCTCGAATTATAACCAAGAAGACCTCGACAGAAAATCAAAGGAGGAGAACTGCCATGTTCTGAAGGAAGGACTTTAGCTGCAATAAAGGTTCAGAGAATTAAAGATATTTTTATTCCAAAAAAATTGAGTTTAAGGAAGGATCTGGGAGGTGAAGTACCAAAGCTTTTGTGTGCATTACTGATTATGGCTGATGAGGGGCAGGTGTGCTTGATCCCGCTAGACACAGCTACAGGCAGACAGTAAGTAAAAGCCAAGTGAGACCAGGAATTGTGGGTGAGGCCAGGAAGGCAGAGAATGACAAGAACAGTAGACATTCAGGGGTTTGGGTTCTTTCTTCTTGGCATGGGTCATTAAACAACAAGAAATCCACAACATACTGTATTTAAACATGGAGTTGTGCCGCTGTGGTCTTAGAGCCAACTCACACAGGACGGGATGATCCTTTTAACCAGTCGACGGATTGCAGTGTGTCAAGCTCCACCTTTTTTTGGTTAGAATGGCTAAAGCGTGTATTAGCGATATCAACCGCCCACCTGTGAGTGCTGAATCTGCTTTCCAGTTGGCATCACCTGGCCTGCTTATCACACAGATATGTTGACCCAAACAAAGCACAAGTTTTCAGACCAGCCTTGTGAAGATTTTTGTAATTATCTGGCTCTACCAAATTCTGTGAGTGCTCCTGTGATTTTAACTGGACATTATTTTGGTGGTTTAAGAGCCCCATCTCCACAGTATCAACACTTAAAAGTTCAGCCATCTGTAATGACAACTCACTGATATCCACATCCAGAAAAGGGTTGGCAATAAATGTCACACAGGGCTCCAGTTTCTCAAAGTCAGAGAATCTAGCTGAAAACTTCTGTCCCTGTTTGGACAACAGATGACAGTATCTTTGTACCTTCAACACATTTTCTGCTCCTGTGTTGCTCTTCAGCATCTTTGCAACTGACAGACAGTGTTAAAATCTTTTGTTTTTCCTTTGCTGGGTGTAATATGAGAGTTTTGCGCTGAATGCCTTTACAGCACTAATCATGTTGCATAAATTTTTGTCTACACCTTGCAACTGCTGGTTCAGTTGATTTCTTCTATCCGTCACCAGGAAGGCCAGATCTAGCAGCCACTCAGCATTACTTAGTAATGAGGCATCCTCTCCCCTCATTTCCATGAAAGCCTTAATGTCTCCAAGCAAGGAAAGAAAGCATTGTAGTATTTTACCTCTGCTTAGCCATCTGACTTTGGTGTGAAGGAGCAAATCTCCGTTTTCTGCAGAACATTCCTCCAGGAAAACCTTGAAACTCCAGTGTTGCTTGGCATTTGAACATACGGAGTTGATGATTTCAACAACAGGTGTCATGACATGTTCAAACCCAGGACCTTTCCACACATAGTCTGCTGGTGAATGATGCAATGATCTTTCAGAAATTTAAGAAAGTCCGGGTCCGCTGACGACCTGTCACAGCCGGTGCTCCATCAGTTGTTATCAAGACCAGTTTGTCAATGAGAGCTTTTTTTCCACTAAATATTCCTTCATGGCGTTGTAAATATCCACTCCCCTGGTGGTGGTTTTCAGTGGAAGTAATGTCAAAACCTTCTCTTTTGTGGAAAAGTCATGAAAGGTCATCTGTGTGAAAACAGCCAGCTGTGATGTGTCTCTGTAATCCACAGACTCGTCACTCTGGAGTGAAAACTAGGAGCACCTGTTCAGGTCCAACTCCAGTTGTCTCACTGCATCCATGGTCAGTGCACACACCCTCCGGGCAACAGTATTTGCACCAATTTGGACACTAGCAATAGCAGACAGAATCTCAGTCTTATTTTTACAGTCCTGGAATAAAGATTCTGCCACCGCGGTCATAGCCTCTTGAATAACCCTGCCATCAGTGAAGGCCTTTTTGTGCTTGGTCAGGATGTGCGCCACTTTAAATCATGCCTCAGTTGATGCGATAGCCTTCTTCGGCGAGCTTGTTGTTTTTGGAGTGCAGTTTTAAGCTCTTTTACCCTCTGTCTACGGAGAGGTTCCCGCTGGACAGTCCCAAGAGAAGTGGCTTTGAAGTTTGGTGAAATGCTGCTCCACATTACAGTTTTTACCAACTGCTAGGCTTGCGCCACAGATCAGACACACACACACTTGTCATTCACATTTGTAAAACAGAAGTTGGTTTCCCACTCTTCTTGGATTTTTTATTTTTTTTTGCCTCTTACTGCTATGACTAACTTCTGCCATTTTTACCAAAAGCCTGGCACCTGCCCTGGTCTGCCCGTACCTCCTCCCTCTGCCCACCCTGTTCAAATCACATACAGCAGCACAGCTCAAATATTTGATTGGCAGCTAGTTGACAAAAAAAACAAAAAGTTTTATCTTGAAAGGGCACAAGACATCTGTGATTTTGATTGTATAAATATTTTTTAACAGTTTTTCCAAAATGAAAAATAGATTTTTTATCATTATTATTGTTATTACTATTGATTTTATTGGAGAGCGACTGGAAAGGGCCTCAACGTGTTGGAGACCCCTGACTTAGATGAAAACACTATGAAGGTAATATATAGGATATTATGGTACTAACATTGTTATTAGAGTGCAGTGATATTTATGGAAAGTCTGTCATGATGTGAATATATGTGGATCAGTGTGTTTAAAGTCATAAAATACAAGGACATATTTACATATGGCATATAACAATGTGTTAGCTGAACCTTAGTTTTTCAAACCAGGGTTGATGTCATTGAGGGAGGGCTAGTGTTTCCCAGAGGGGAGAATGGAGAAAAGGGAGTCTGCAGAGTGTCTTTAATAATGCTGTAGTCGGTCAGGATAAATGTCCCCGAGGGGGGTCAGTGTGGTCCCAAACACCCGCTCTGCTCCTTTCCTGTCCTCTGCAGTGCAGCTGCTGAACCACACCATGCAGTGGTTAGTCAGGAAGCTCTGATGGTGGCTCTGTAGATCTTTATATGCAGGTCCTGATAGAGGTGGGCCCGACAGAGCTTCCTGAGGAAGCACAACCTCTGCTGTGCTTGCTTCACCTTGGGAGAATTGTGGTCCAGTATAGTGGACCAAGTAAGGTCAACTGAGATGTGGACCCTAGACACATGAAGCTCCCCATCCTCCCTACTTCTTCTTCATTTATGAACAGGGTGTAGAGCTCACTACATCTGTATCTCCTAAGGTCAACCATATCCTTGGTCTTTGCTGTGATCAGGTCTAGGATGTTGGTGTGACACCATCATCTTATAGGCTAAATTTCATCCCAGCAGGCTGATTCATCTAATCAGCTGCGGTGGTGTTAGTGGATGTGGGAATTGGTGTTCAAGATGTGGTACAGTTCCCCATCAGTTCTGGGTCTTTTCCTCGGGAAGTCCAACATCTAGGTGCCGATATTTGCCTGACACTGTAAATGGGAGAGAGCAAACATATTCAACAGGGATGGAGCTGAATCTGAATGTGATTTGAAAAGCACAAATAATTTTGAATATTTATCTTATGCAAATATTGTTTTTAAATTATTTGAATTTTAAAAAAAAGATGAAACATCAGCTGTCTGCATTTCCCCAAACGACTTAACTTGTGCTGACAGTCTGCTCAGTACTAAAGGGCAGGAGGAGAGTGTTTATCCATCATCTTCCCAACTGTTTCCTGTATCTCGACCTCAAAGCCTGTAAACATTTGCCCATGTGAATTTCTCATAACCCGTTGTCATGTTCTTGTCAGTGCTTATGACAATGCAAAAAATCATGACTGACAATTAAACAGCCATGATGAACAAATCATAATAGATGGTGCCGAAATGTTGACGAACAATTGAAAATGAAATGAATGAACACCCACAAACAAACAAACAGTTCAGGGTTTCTGACAACTCTCCCCCTCGTTTGCCTTATACTTTAAAAATCCCGATCAGAACAGTAGTAATTATTATTTTTTTAAATATTTAATGAGTTGCTGTGAGACTGTTTGATCAGATCAGTCCTCCTTCTAAAGACAGTTTGGGAGGTTTTGTTCCGCTTTGCTAAAAGTTGAATTTACAACAACCTCTGTTTTACTCATATTATTTTTTTGTCCTTGAACACATCAGTTCAGCTCCGTGTGTTTGTTCTGCCAAACACCTGCTCCTGTTTTCAGTTAGCCTTCAGTCCCTGAACATCTCTACCCGCTGGATTTCCTTGTTCTGGATGCCAGATCCTGTTTGTTCTTTTGTGTCAGGCGTTCAGACTCTTTTGTTCCTTGAGTTTACCTGTCAGGTTCAATCATCACCTGTATGTGGTTTCAGCCTTTCTCTTCCTACCCTCAGATTATAATGTTTTCTGGTAGTTTTGACTGTTTTTGCATTTTTCCTGCTCTTATATCTTTAATCTTCCTCATGTTCTGCCGTTATGTGTTTGAACCCACACTCTTATATTTACCATTTGTCTTTGTGGTCTAATTAGGGTTCTAATAATTCCATAGTATACCAGCCTAATTTGTCCACATATTTAACTTTCTTGGCACAAGATCATGTTATTAACAGCCCTGAAAACTCAAGATTGCCACTGGTTGAATAATTCTTTACACTTAACCACCAGCTGTTCATCAGTGGCTGTGTAATCAAAAGTAAAAATGTCAAAAACAATTAAAGGTTGAAACTTACCAAGGAATAAAACAGCTTAAAGCAATTAAATAAAAAAATATTAAGCATAATCATTACACATTGTGTTAAAGTGAAAGATGCAGTGTGTGTTTCCTACACATATAGTATGAAAAAGTAAATAAATAAAAAAAATAAATAAACAGGACAATGATATCTGCCAATCTTACCCTGCAGAGCTGGATATTCCACATAAAGCCAGTGGTCAGAGAAAATCCACTGTCATGTTTCACCAGGGGAAAAGCTCAAATTTACTGAACCATGTCACAGCGCTGTCTCTTAATTAACCCATTCTCTTGGTGGAAAGATTCAATTTGATGTAGGTCTGGTCCTGTAGAAGCCTGATGCAACTTTCTAAACAATTTTCACATTCTCTTCCCCCAGGCTGAAGCTGCAGGACTTTGGCAGGATGACACAAGCTGCAATTGATTCAAAATCCTTAGCGGCAAAACAGACAAAGAGGTCATCTATTATCCTCACCCCTTCTCCTCTCCTCGTCTCTCCTCGACCCATCTTTGGCGGTCACCCGTTAAAAAGAAACTCAGGGGATGTCATGGAGCTCTCTGCTCTGTCGGCCCTGCTCCACTTCTCTGAGGCCGTGGGCCGGGGCTAATTGGTGGATCCACCAGGGAGTCCTCCAACCGCCAAGCTACCCAGCCAGGGGGCCCATTTGCAAGCATGTGATCTCCACTAAAAGGGGTGAGAGCAAGAGATGGGGGAGGAGGTGGAGGAGGTCAGGGCTGCTGGTGGGTCTGGAGGACATGGGAGAAGTGATTCCCCTGAGATGAGTGGGTGGCAGAAATGCAAGAGGGGGGAAGTTCTGAACCACTCTGTGAGCTGAGAAAAAGCTCTTTCAGTTCTTATGCACAAAATTTAAAGATATCCCTCAAAGGAAGAATAAACAAGGATATCTCTGGATGCCCTTCAGACCTCTCCTGTGACCATATTTCTGCCAGGAGCACTGATGTAAAGCATGACATTCAAAGCACACGCGATGTGGTGGAGAGCAGAGACACAGACAGAGAGGGCTTTAGTAGAGGCTCAGAGTAATTGACAGGCAGACTGAGCTGGACTGCTTTGTGTTGCCTCCTCTAGCAGCGCTTTGTATTTATCACCCTGGCCGATCGATGGTCATCTTCGCCCTCAGGAGAGCAAGGCCAGAATGGATGAAAAGTAAAGACTCCTCTTTTGTTGTCCTGGCAGCTCTGTCCAGCGTTCCCAACGGACCCAGCTCACAGATAATATGAAGGATTGCAACCAGGATGTAAAGCTGGAATAAATCTTTCTATTTTCTCCCCACTATCCCCCAAACACATCCATGTTTTTTTTTTCTTTTTACAGGAAATTCTTTCAAATATTTGGGTTGGGTTCTTGCTTTAAGTCTCTTTGCAGTGACCCATTTGAGTCCAGAGGGAAAAGCTAGCTGATAGAAGCTAGAGTAGAGAAGCGTGACACAGTTGGATCTGATCATGCAAGCCAATCAAAAGAGTAAACTACACTAGCACTCAGACAAACCAATGCAAGCTGTAAACCACATTTGTACTCAGTCACAGCACTGTGTATCAGCCTGTTTATTGATGTGCACTACTTATTCCTTCTGGAGTTGACTAAAGGACTTTGTTTCTTCCTTTGGGACGGAGCTCAGAAGTTGTAACATTATGCAGCTGCTCAAACTTCTCTGGTCATTTTCTGGTCAGGCATTTTGTGGATTTGTGACACATTAAACTATTTAAGTAGAGATTAGTAAAAAATAAATTAAAAAAGACTTGGAAAAACTAATACATGCTTTCATCTTTCGTCAGTTTGGTTGTTTTAACAGTGTTTTTACAGGTCTTCCTAAAAAATCAATTACAAACCGGTAGCTAATTCAGAACTTTGCTGCTCAAGTTCTCACTAAAGCCAAGAAAGTGGATCACATTAGTACAGTGAGAGGTCTTTACACTGGCTGCCTTTCCGTCAGAGGATAGACTTAAAAGTTCCTCTGTTGGTCTATAAAGCTCTGAATGGTTTAGGACCATAATACATCAGTGACCTCTTGACCCAGTAGTGTGTAGTTCTGACTCTCCAGAGTCTACATGAAGAAGCTGCATTCAGCTTCTATGCTCCACATGTCTGGAACAAACTCCTAGAAAGCCTCAGATCAGCTGAAAGCATTAAGGGTCTTGCCTAAGGACCCAAGTGGTAGGTGTTATTATTCGACCCCTGTGGGATCTGAACTCTGGTCTCCCTGCATGGGAGAAACATGCCCTGCAAACTGAGTTATCTATAAGCCTGAATTCTTATCTTGATTATTTATTAATACTTTTTTATACTTATGTGTATTTTCCTCTTTCTGTTTTCTTCGGTTTGTTATTGTTATATTATTCTTTTTGTATTATGTGAAGCATTTTGAATCACCCTATCATTGAACTCTACCATACAAATAAACTTGCCTTGCCTTAAACTTATGAAATTTGTCAGTCATGTCATTATCTGTACCGCTAGTTCCCATTAGGGGTCGCGGGGTGAGCTGGAGCCTATCCCAGCAGTGTTTCAGGTGAA
>JBAMHW010000007.1:6312655-6335175 GCA_037177495.1 Rhadinocentrus ornatus | reverse complement strand
TAATTTAATTTAATTTAATTTAATTTAATTTAATTTAATTTAATTTAATTTAATTTAATTTAATTTAATTTAATTTTGTCTCTTTTGGGTTAAAAATACTTCTTAATTAAATGTTTCAGTAATTTTTGTGATGACTCGTGTCTCGCTTTCTCTCCCTGTCAATACATTTAATCCTGTTGTCAGATTTACAGTAAACAGTTCAAACCAGCTTACCAAACATCAAAAATATCACTAAAACAAGTTATTTCTAAACCCATTCTTATAAATCATCAGTGAAAATGGGCCAGCAGGAGGTGTGTGTGTGTGTGGTTCCCATCACTGTTAATTAGAACAGTTTACTACAAGATTGCTGCCAAACTGACACGGTTTAACTTCATTAACTAACCTGTTCAAGAGGTGTGTGTGCAGCAGGTTTGTGTAGCTGGAGACCAGCTGGAGGGTTGATGCTCACCACTTAGCTCTTGGTGTTTGCACCATTCAAGCTCGCCAGGAAGACATAATGGAGCGTGACACCTTAAAACATGACAAAATGATTATAGTGTGTTAATATATATACTATATGCTGCTCATCAAATGTGTGACAAGTGAATGCAGTCCACCTCTGTCAATTATATACTTGGACTATGCTTTTTAGGATCAAAAACTCTCATAAATGCATAACTAAAGATGGATACACACAGCAAAATGTTAAAGTACAGCAAATGCACATTATAATTATTTCTGACATTCGAGACATGGATGATGAGTTCTACATAGAAGATGTAAAACAAATAATAACATAGTTTAGTATATTTTTCAGTTTAGTATTAGGATAGTACATAATAGTTCTTTACTTATTGTATGACTTGTTTGACTTTCCTGTGTTTTTCAATTTTCATATATTTCTTTTTCTTCTGACAAAATAAATTAAAATCTCATCTGACCCACACATGAGAAAATATAGTGTTTCTAAGTTGTTTTATAACATGCAACAAGACCTTTTGGTCCAGACAACTGCTGCTCACTGGATATTTTCTCTTCTTCAGACTATTCTCTGTAAAGCCTGGATATGGTTGTGTGTGAAAATCCCAGTAGTATTAAAGCACCAGCAACCACGCCACGTTTAAAGCCACTTCCTCTTCATTTTTTCCTCCTTAGATGGTCAGTTCAGCTTCTGTGAGTCATTTTGACCATGTCTACATTACTGAATGCATTAACGTGCTGCCATTTAAACTGTTCCCAATTTCTTCAATTTGATTAGAAAAAATGGTTTCAAAAGGTCATGGACAAATATTTTTAAATTATCTATGTGAAATCAATCTAGTCAGATATTCCCGCTGAGATGTTTACATGGATGATAGAGAAAGATTTCTGGTCAGTTTTTTTAAACCTTTTGACTTGTCAAAATAAATCATGAATCCTTAACTCTTCCAGTTTCTAAAAAAATAAATATAAAAAGGTTTTCCAGCCCTAGTCCCACTCTGTTTTTCTGCTGCCATTTTTCCAAGTTATCCCTGAAACTCATTTTGTCATTTAAACACAACGTGGTTCAATAATGCTCAGAAACAACATCCAGATCAGAACAGTTTTATACTGACTGGACATCCAATAAGATCAAAGGTGCTCAATGTACATGCAGCTACTGTTTGAACTTGTTTTCAAGTAAATTTAAAGTTTTAATAATTAACAACAAGATGATCATTTTCTCGTGAACATGCAGGAAGTTTCAAACATTTTTGTAACAAACTGCAAGAAAAATATTGTGATAAAGTCTGAATCAAAGAGAAGAACATTTCACCAATGGAATCATGTTCAAATGTACTAGCAAGTGTAAAACTCCAGCTCAGTAAACTTATTATATTGTTTTATTGTTATATTCATTGTATGCCAATGATAGAAGCATTTCTGGCCTGCAGATGAGATGAAGCTGAGTTTAAAACCAAAGTGTCTGAGAGAAATAGCTGCAGCACAGTCACAGCGTCAGCTTGATTAACGACAGTGAAGAATGTGGTCTATGTGCAGCCGGGTTGACAGCTTTCTTTGTAATGGATCAGATCCACATGTGCTTCAGACACATCACAATTATTACTGGGCTGTTTGAGGTTCGATGGGTGAACGCTGCCAAACAGTATTTTATGGCTGGAACCCAGATTGATTTCCTCAGTGGTTTGATCATTTTCTATCCACAGAACATGAATACAGCCATCCGGATTTCCTTCTTCCGTGGTTCAACTTAAGTGTCCATCGTGCCACCAGACCCGGAAGTCAATCACAGACGGTATCTAATTGTGACTAATTTAAACATCTGTGTGTAAATGGCACATTCAGATGTAATATTTTACTCATATAGAAAAAGGGTTTTACTGATATTTAGTCTTGTTAACTTGATTTTATTTGTTAATATGCATCCTCCTATTTTTCTCTCTCTTTTTTTTTTGTATTTCAATCCTGAAACACACAAAGTTTGGATGGGAGATTAAATTTGTCCTGACTGGTACAATCAGGATTATTTAATTTGGGTGTTAAAGCAACACTGCTAAAATTTGGCGTCCCCTAGCTAAGGTTAATTCAACATCTGTCTCGCATCCTGTCTCTCCTCTGAGCTCTCTCCTGCCAGTCATAGCCACTCTTGTCCTATTTCTTGCTCTCTCTCTTTTTTCTTTATTTTCCTTCCCTTCTCTAATTATGGTCTTTTAAGTTTCTTTGATGAATCAGCCATCGTCCGCGTTCTCAACAGACATTGTGTTGACGTGAGATTAGAAAAGGCTTTATTGTCATTGTACAGAAAACTATAATGAAATTAAAATGTCACATCTCAAGGTGAATTGAAAACAAAGACAAGAAAAACCATCATGATGAAAGGTACAAAGAAGTCTTACAATTTAACAGAGAAAACTAGATAAAAATTGATTGAAATGCAGTGTAATGAAAATAAAATGTGTAATCACAGACGCTACAATTGCACTTACACCAAACTATTGAACAAGCTCTAACAGTCATGATGTGTGACTGTTAAATGTTCTGACTGCCCTGGGGTGAAACAAAATGTCCGTTAGTCTGTCTGGGTTCTGATGCTTCTGTATCTCCTTCTGGGGGTGGGTATTCTGGTACTCTTTGCTCTGGACACACATCTGGTGGTGGCGACGTCATCCAGAAAGGGCAAAGTGCATCCAACAATCTTTCCAGCTGTCTTTATCACCCTCCCCAGCTTCTTCCTCTCATTCGCCCATGCAGTCAGCATACTAGAGGGTGATGCCATACACCAACATAGTTTTAATGGTGGAGTGGTAGGTCACCAGCATCCTCTACTCTAATCCAATTCTTCTGAGGACTCTCAAGTAGTGTAATTGCTGCTGGGCCTTCATCATCACTGAGTTTGTGTGTGCTGTCCATGAAAGTTGCAGGTGTGTGACGTGGTGTAATAAAGTAAAAGACAGCTGTTGCGTGATGCTTCGGGCTGGAAAAAAAGAATAGAATCTGCTGTCACTATGCACATACAAGTGCTCATACATGTACAAAAAAACTTCAAAAAGCCCCATCTTATTGCTCGTAACAAATCAAATATGGAAAGAGTAACCATTGCAATAAAAATAAAATGTACTAACGTAAACCCTTAAATGAGAAGGACAGGAGTGTCCATGTAGGGCAAACGGTCAGCATACGCCTGAGTACAGTGGAAATAATTAAAGTGTGGTTTCTCAGCCAGGATGATGCAGGGAAGGGTTTGATGTTTAAAGCTTCATATTGCTTTAAAGATGAGGTTATGGGAGGGGTTTTGGCCCATATTTGTTACTCACCTTTTTCCTGTAAATAGATGTGATATTACCTCCTATACTCACTATACTTTGATGTGGATTATTTAGTAATTTCATACACCACCTTAAGAAGTTGTTTTTAATGTTTGTTGTTTTTTTTAGTTGAGTAATATTTTATTATTCCCTACAGAGAAACTGCGTCATCAGAGGAAAACAGCTTTGAAAAACTCAGTTTTCTGTAAAGACTCTATTTGGAAGGTCAAATGCAATGCAGAAATTTTTCCAGGAACAGCGCAGCAGGAAGACCTTAAAATTTCAATGACACAAATGGTGAAAGCTCCTATGTGCCGTTAGAAACTAACCATAACCTGACTAGGCTGGGCTTCTTCAGCTCATATGGGGTTGAAAACCTCTGATGCTTGACATGATTCTTGAATCAAAGCCTGCATACCCTTCTGTTACTGTAGGGAATAGCTCCTCAAAGCATAGTGACAGAAATGTTGTAAGTTTATCAATGTTTGTCCAGACTTTGCAGTGTTCACAAACATGGACGGGGACTTCTTCTGCTTACAAAGATGTCTGTATGATCACTGTGGGACTTAACATCTGGGCACTAGCAGCCAAATGGTATAAAACAATCTCCAAGTCATAAGTCATGTCTTACTTTTGATGTTTTGTCGTCAAAAGTTTAATTTCAGCTCTGCTAAGGCTCTGCTAATGTGTTCACCTATGACTCTGCTTTTTTTTTTTATTAATCATAAAGGTTTATGTGAAAGTGAAGGGGGTTGTATAGTGAAGTATTTCACTCTTCCTTTGATAGACTATCTCAGGGTTCTTTTCTTTCTGGATCCTTGTGGTGTTTCTAAGGTGAATTTAGGGCTATCCCTCAATTCATTCGACTGACCATTAATAGAGGTGTCCTACATCAGAATTGCTGAGATATTTACCCGTGTTACACTTCTAGTAACACATCTGCTAAACTGCTCAGGGTCTTTTTTTAGCTTTTATATTTGCTAAGTTTCTTATCAGACATCACTGAAAGAAATGTGGTTTTCTTTTAGGAACACATTTACATTTTCTACTGTGTTCCAGGTGGATTTACTCTGACACAGTAACACATATCTTGATTCTGATACTCATGTTGTAATGTCACATATCTCACCTTTCTTTTGAGACTAATGTTATAATTGCAGCCCTTGTAGTTGTAAAGATGTACTTTTTTTATTTGGGTATGTCATTTCAGACAGGAGGCATAAAGCCATAGGCCTTGGGGAGAAGAGGTTTAAGTTGTTCCAGGTCATGATGCAACTTAAACCTTGCTGAATTTGACCCGAAACATCACTGTGCTATCAAATAAAACAGTCCTGACATTCTCAAAGACTCTCACATTTATTTTAAAACCTTAAAACCTTAACCTTAAAGGCGTAAAACATAAAAAGACAACTTTCTTTTTAACCTCTGGAGAACAGTTAAATGAGTTTAGGTAAAAACGGGACATTTATCTCTTCTAAAGGGCAAAGTCTCGCAAGTATAACGAGGAAATATACCCCGAGTGACCCAGATGGGAACAGGTCTATCAAATACTTTAACAGACTTTCAGTCATTTAACAGAAGGGTGAATTTCAGCCACAGACTGCTGGAGTAAAGCCGATGCCCTGAATGTAAATTTCACCAAAATTGCAAACAACTGTAAATCTTTTTATAGCTGACAATGTGAGGATGCTTTGAAGCCTGTAGGATTTCTGCATCAGCATGACAGAGATCTTGCTCCTTTAATCTTCCACATTTGTTGTGTTTCTTTAATCCCAGTTCTGTTTTATGGTACTGCATTAACCTATTTTGCTCATGTGGATCACTGCGGCTCCAGCTTATCGTTCACACGGCTGTATAAGGCTCCCCTCTATCTGTAAGTCAATCTCTGTAAGATCATTCAAAACACACAAAAAGCAGACGGAGAAATAAATCTGATCAGTACAGTTCTTATCTGAAGGGTTAAAATGGAGCACTGGATCACTTGATGTTACGTCTTTAGCTTGGCAGTCAGAATTGTTTCCATCCTCCATCTCTGCAGTCGCTGCTTTTCTCCAGCTTGTTGGATGTTGCCTCCAGCTCAGCGATTCTTGGCAGTGTTTCTATTGTGCGTTTGGATTTAACGCCAAGGCTGCTGTGTGTGTGTGTGTGCTGAAGAAGAGGACTGCTCAAAGAGGAAAGAAAAGATGTTTAAACTCATTAAAGGCTACGATGAGCTGATCTACATTCAGGAATTCTGGTGTCTCTTTCATCGTGGTGATGGCCTTTCCTGTGTGCTCTGCTTTTAAACTGTCAGCCATTGTAGAATAACATCAAGTTAAAAAAAAAGTGTATTTTCAAAGATTTCCATAAATCTGGCACAGATGCTCGTTGCTCCTGGACATTGATGCATAAAAGATTTAAAGAGTTTTAGTCAAACTGGTTTTGTTCATAGGATTCCTAATGATTTGGGATTATTATTATTATTATTATTATTATTATTATTATTGGGACTTCTATGATATCATTAGGTTTAAATCAAATATAAGATTACACCAGATTTTAAACTCAGTTTTTGCATAACCTGGGAGGCCAAATGTTTAATTCCTGTTATGTGGACATGTTAAAGTGTCTCAACCACACAGCCTGAAAAAGCTCTTTGTCCTCTCCTGCCTGTGTCCAATCAATTAGGTTTGCTGGCTCATGTGCTTTCAGTGAACAAAGTGATGGTCAAACAAACCAAAATGGCTAATGTTGGTCAAGAAAGATATAGCTAAGTGATGTCATAGATCAGGGGTGCCCAAGTCCAGTCCTCAAGATTTGCTATCCTGCTAAGTGCATCCCTTCTCCAACACACCTGAATCCAATGGCTGAATCCCCTCCTCCACATGTTATTTATCTATGCAGAGGCCTGGTAACGAGACATTCATTAGATTCAGGTGGGCTTGGGAAGGAATGCATCTAAAAGTTGCAGGATTGTAGATCTCGAGAACCGAACTTGGGGACCCCTGTCATATTTCCATATTTAGGCTTTAAATTAGATAAATGCTCATTAGTTCGGTTAGTTCGATATCTGAAACTATCTGCTGCTTCACTCAAGCTTCTAATCAAGTGGCTAAAAACAACGTATGTGTGTGTATGGGTAAAACCCTTCATGACAGATCCTGCTTCTTTCTGCTTCCTGTGTTAAAATGAGCTCAACTCACCTGTTGCTGTTAGCTTCTTGCTAAGCAACCACAATCTTGATGATAAAAGTGTCATTTTTAATCTCCTCATGAGCTTTAATTTAGCCACAAAGTTGACATTATGCAGCTTCTGCAGGAGTCAGACTGGATTTCAAACCAGATGCATTTCTTAAAGCAGAGAATCTCAATACTGCAGGTTTTACAAGTTTCGCTGCAGCAACACACATGACTCAAACTTGTGCAAAACTTGATGTTTCTGGATTTTTCCTAAAATCTAATGTCAACGTAGAGTTTAAAAATACACACAAAATCACACTTTCTAGTTCCCTAAAAAAATCTCCATTTGAAAAAAGTTTTTTATCACTTTCATTTTAAACTTATATCTTTCAGACATTTTTTTTTTTTTAAATAAGTAGTTTCAAATGGGTGAATTCTTCTTTTCTAAGAGAGCTTTTCATCCATTCTCTCCTACCATTACCAGTTTACAGGAAACACCTACATCTCACGATCAAATTGCCACAACATATATGAAGCTAGTTGTGTTCCACAGAGGAGTCCTCCATCATTAGGCCACTTTTCTAAACCGACGTTCTAGGACCTTCTGTTTTCTGTTTTCTTTTACAGTTTCATATGAACACATAGACAGGATGTTAAATCTGTCACAAACACTCAACATCCCCACACACACATTGACTGCCTCTTGCACATCACACCTAGTTTTTGTGCAGAAAAACACATGACACTGCAAATCTGTGCTGCTAAGTACACTAAAGTAGAGAGGATGCAAATCTCCCACAATGCACAGGGCAAAGCCTCTTTCGTGTGAGGTCAGTAAACACAGTCTAAAGTGGAGGGAATTATAGTTATCTGTCAAATGCAGAGCCTTTGATGGAGGTTCTAAGTGCTCCTCGGATCTGAAGGAGAGTTTTAAGCAGAAATGCAGATGAGAGCAGCTTAACAGTGGAGCACCACAAAGATGAAATGATGTCTTCTCATTGGTCAGGTTGGAGTAAATGGGAGCAGACATGATTTGTTCTGAGTCACACCATGCATCAGAGTCACCCTGACTCACAACTTTAGCTTTTAATGTGCACTCTGCACATTTTCCTATTTATATGGTCGTGTTTTAATATGTGCAGAGGTCACCTAAAGATCTCCATGCATAAGCAAAGCGGAATGTGGCTATCTGTTAATCTTTTGGTTTCCTCTGATGTATGTTAATTTTTTTTACTATTAAACCTCATATATCCAAATAAAGATTAAACATTACTCATCGTCCCAGATCTTGCGTGGTGGAACATCTGTGATATTCAAGAGCATTTCATAAACTATAGAAAACTTAGCTCTGACTAGGGATTTAAATCCATGGAGATTTCTTAAGGAGAACTTTTTATTTATTTATTTATTTTTCGCAAAGCGAAACAAACACAAAATTCCTCTAACAAGCTTGGCATTTTTAGGCAGGACTGATTTTAGCCAGATTTTATCAGAGCAGCTTGTTAACATTAATTTCTTGAGAAACCCAGCCAGAAAAGTAATCAGGGTTTTGCCAAAAATAATTTCATTTGAAATTCTGGTGGAGTTTTTAAAGAGCTAATAATTCATTTGGGTTTTTTAATAGATTTTTTTTTTTTTAACCCTAACCTCATTTATGAGGGAAAAACAACAGATATAATAGAAATAGAAAATCTTTGTTTTCATTGTAACAAGTACATTCAGATATAAAAAATTATGTCTCAAATATAAAATTAGTATTAAACATACAAATAAGAGCAATAAAAGCAACAGCACAAGCAGAAACCCATCACTCACACACAGGCATGCTTTCTGTTCGCACAACACAGGTTGATTTTAAAAGGTTTAACGGCATGGCTTAGTGGGTAGAGTGGTTCTGTAGCCCAAGGGTTGCCTGTTTGATCCCGGCCCAGAGAGTTCATGACTAGGTGTCCCTGAGCAAGACACCAAACCCCTAATTGCTCCTAATGGATCGTGGTTAAACGCCTTGCATGGCAGCGTTCCCCATCAGTGCGTGAATGTGTGTATGAATGGGGGATTGTGACGTAGCTGTAAAGCACTTTGGATAAAAGCGCTATATAGTAAGTACAGACCATTTATCATTTACTTTTAAATCAGCTACATTCATGATTTATATTTATGAAATATAAATGAATATATTCATAAAACCATCAAATGACTAGGTGTTGGGCAAAGCTGAAAATTGGACTTCGAGAAGAGTCCAGTCTTCTACTGAACAGTAGAATGACCTCAGGCGGAGGTCATTTTCAAACCTCAGCCTGAGGTCTTCGCTTCTCATCAATTGAGGTGACTCTATTCTTGCCTGTAGGAGCCTGTTTCCTACTGTACTTTACCCCAGTCTCAGTTTGCAATGTGTTTGACAGTCATCTGATGGCAGCCTCTGGTTTTTGAGTGACGAGTTTGCAGTCATCCCTTTCAGTTCACAGTTGTTTTTGCCTTCTCCAGACTGGACCCTTGTTGTCCTGAATATTGCACTATTATGACCTTTTATGACCCCTTTTCTTTGGACAAACAAGTCAGAAAAAATACTTTCACAAAAAATTGAAAAGTGACTTAATGAAAAGATAAATAATGTTTAAATATTTTGCACTTTAAATATTGCACTTTGAGGTACATCCTTTGTTTCCTACCTCGGAGACTTTAAATATTCCTCATTAAAAAAAAAACATTTAAGTTTTTCCTTGATTTCCAGGATTCAAAGCTGCAGTTGACTACGAGTGTGGACTGAATGGGTGGCAACAATAGGAAAATGGCAGTATTCTGTGGGTAATAGCTCGCAGCAACATATTGGGGAAAAAGAACTAGTTCATTTTTAGAACTGTGAACTTAGCTAAATTTTTTAAATTATTGACTATGAACTGAACTAGTTCATTTTAAAATGTGTGAACAGAACTTTGAACCAGTCCATGTAGAAATTGAATTTTCCCCAAACGGAGAACACCCACACCTTTGCCGAATAAAAAAAAAAAAGAAAAAAAGAAAACTTTTCACATAGTTTGAACTTTGTTCTGGGCATCTGCACACTGCACAACGTGGCAGCCTCCTCCTCTCCCTCTCCTGTTGTGAATCATGACAGTTTTCGGTGATCAGCTGATGGGCTTTTCTGTCGCTGGCACCATCCCACACTGGCACATATTTACCCAAAAGTATTCCGCTAACTAAATTAAGCAACATTTAACAGTCTCATTTTTAATTAGATCCATGTTACTGTCACAGAAGCAAGAGGATGCCTTCTTTAAATCATTGGTGCTGTACAGATGTTGCAAACACTGGTCTGATCATTTAGGGGCCATGGATGTAGTAAGATAAATTATAAACAGTTTGTGAGATACAAATCAGAGAAGCTCTCCTATGGCGTTACATCTCTGTAAAATACCTTGCAAAGCGTATTTATCAATTCAACAGCGCGTTTCTTAATCGACTGAGCGCATTGCTCTTATCGCGGGAGTTTTTAATTAGTCGCGGGGCCGTGAACGCAGCACAGCGAGCCCCCCCAATCATCATCCCGCTCTTCTTCTGCTTAAATGCAGAGTCGATGTCCTGTTGTAAACATATTAACTTTACCTATGTATTATTTTTATTTCCTAAATTGTTATTTGAAGCCTTCCTGATGGTCCCATATGAGTTTTGTTCATTTTTAGTTTAAACTGTCATGTTTGTGAATGTTTCTGTACCCTTGTGCCATAAAGCTGCACCAAGCTAAAAAAATAAATAAAAAAATAAATAAAATAAAGCCAAGCTGTCACCAGATTTGAGCTGAAAATGCCAATCAGATCATTCAGAAGAGTTCCCGCCCCCAACTGACAAATACGCCCACTGAACAGAGAGAGCGAGCAGAGTTTTCCAGCGAGAGCGTACAGAAGAGTGGGGGGTCGTGTTTTACGCTGGCTGTGCTGCGTTCATGGCCCAGCGACTAATCAAAAACTCCTGCGATCAGAGCATTGCGCTCTCTCGATTAAGAAACTAACTGTTGAACTGATAAATACGCTCCTCAAGGTATTTGGCAGAGATGTAACGCCATACTCTCCTGTCTAATAAAAGAGCTGACAGGTGGTAGACAGGATTTATATTTCATATATGCAGGGTCGGGTCTAGAAAAGTCACGAATGCTGAGTAATCAAGATTATTCATGAATTATTTATTTGTAATAAATTCTATCTAATATAAATTTTTAATAACACGTTAAAATAACACGTCCAAATAATACGTTTAAACAACGCGATAACGGTAGTAACTAATTTATGTAATTAATTGTGTTAATATTTTAAATGCAATTAACACATAACAAGTTCAATGCAACTGTCATTTCTCCGTTATGATAGTGGGACATTGAGGCGTCTAGAGGATGTCGCCCCAGTGGATGATGGTGTCAACACTTGAGGGGTTTGGGGCCTCTCAACACTTTTCGCGTTGAGAGGGTTCCACACCCACACTTTTTTTTTCCTGCGTTGTGCATAAACATGGTTTGTCTAGTGGCTCTCTGGTCTTCTCTGTGTCTGCTCCTCCTCTCCATCGCCTGTTGTTCTGTGAATCATGGCGGTGTAGCTGTCTCTTGTAGTGTTTGGTTATCGTTCAGGTGAAGGTGGAATCTCTCGGTTCATTGTTCAAACCAGCACGCATTTACCCCAAGGTATTGTCTTTGGGCGAGCCCTTCTCAAACACAGTAGCTGACAGGTGGTAGAAGGGATTTATACTTCAGCTATGCAGAAGTGGGTCTAGAAAGTTTTAAAGGGGGACCAGGAAATGGGGGGCACAAACGTGACCTTTTTTTTTCCCAGATCATCAGTTTTATCAGTTTTTCTTCATCAGCATCAGCTGTTTAACTTTATTTAACAACATCTGGCAGTTTTGTGACAAAGTAGATGGTTGGTGAGATGATATTGTATGAATTCTGCATTTTGATGTAAAACATGGCAGGGATGTAGCAGAACATTACAATGTACATTGCATGCTGCATTTACTGGCCCATAGCGTCTGTTTACCCAAGAGCAGGCCAGTTAACACAAAATAATTGTATGCATTGGCTTACAGTAAAAATGGGCCAATTTCAGGCATTGTTAGGAATGGATAATCATAATTAATCATGATTAATTTAATTTGGAAGCTGTGATTAATCTGATTAAAAATTTAATCTTTTGACAGCCCTAACACATATACACAGTATATATAAATAAACCAATCAGCCCTAAAGTTTTAAATAAAACAGAAACTTGACAAAATGTCAAAGTTAACTGAACCTTAAATCTCGCAGATACAGATACAGAACTGGTGAGCTTGTCACTGGGAGACAGAAATTATAGACACCATGTGTTCTGCATATGCATCCTTCTTCACTGTCTGTTGGCTTTTGCTCACTACTGAGCTCTGCCGTTCATTAAAGTAAATTATATTTACAGCCAGCACTAGTGTCTCACATGAGGAAGTGTGTCCAGGTTTTCTCGCCTCGTCAAAGTCGAGCTGCAGCCTGTCGCTTGCAGGACTGCGTTTGCTGTGGGTTCATGCAGAGCACAGGAAGCGAAACCTTAATGTGGGCAGCTCCGTCTGCTCGGAATGATCCACAAAATCCTTGAAATTCAGACATTATAAATGGTTTTAAATTACCAAATGAATAGGGCATGTTCTTTCCTTTAGTCCTTTGAAATCATGTCTTACAATGTCTCTATCTCTTTTAAATTGTGCTGGCATTACAGCCAGGGTTCCTTCATGGAAGACATTTAGAGCATTCTGGTAAGATAAAGGTCAAAGACATTAGAAGATTAATAACATTTAAGAATAATAATTCCCACTTACTGCCTCAGTTTGAACTCTGTCTGATCGGTCATAAATGATACAAACACCATTACTTTTTTCCAGTGACAGTTAAGTGTGAGCAGGCAAATATATTCTTCCACTTCACCTCCAGATTCCCTTATTTGCTTTTTAGGAATCAAAACGTTTGTAAAGTTTAACTGTTCGTTACCGAGGTATCCTAACACAAATCAAGCACAAAACCGCCTCCTCATTACAGAGTACAATGTTTCCTTCTGTAATGCAAAAATACACACTCATACGCACAGCATGCTGCTGGTATGTGCAGGGGCTCAAAAATAGTCCTTTCTGCAGGAAAAAACAAAACAACAACAGCTATTTATCATACAGACTCACCATAAGTGAGAATAAGCAATTAAAATATCTGGGTCAGAGTTTTCTGAGATAGTGCTTACACTAAGACACAGCAGAACCATTCATCACTGGAGAGGAAGCAGGAGATGAAAAGGAAGAAAGAGATTGACTGGTTGCATCTCTTACTCTGCACACACACACACATACACACACATATGACTCCACTATCTGCTGAAGAGGTGTGTGTGAGTACAAACAGAGGCCTAGACTATAAGATGGGATATATTTGTTTAGTGAGGAAACTTTAGGTTTAACTCAAGGTTTTCAAGGAGCACATCACCATGGCAACTGCAAGTCTTTTCTACACTAAAGCAAGTTAAGTTTTTTCATATGAGATTAAAACATTTAGCGTATAAACCAGAAGTTGAACCATGATTCTCTATCAAATCAACTTGCTGTTTGCTGATATCACCAATTCTGGCACCCTAATTTTTATTTCGGGGTTAATCTCAGAAGCTTGTGATAGATTTGAGTTTATGACATGTTGATTTTAATGCAGTTCATTGGTGCTACAGCTTTAGTTGTACAGCACCAATTAATGACCATTACATGATCCACATTCACCTAATTTGTCATAACTATGCTCATAATAGCCAGTTCATTAACATAGTCGCCCAGGTAAAGGCCCATTTATGCTCCCTTATGTACATAAAAGATACATTCATTGCAAGCGTTGTGATACATCGCTGCAATTCATACTTCCATGCATCTTTTATGTTGCCATGGTTCTGAAGTCAAAGCCACTAGTGAACAGTGCAGAGACAACTATAGTCCTCAACCTCCATGCTTTCCAGTGGTATTGCTCCATTTGCTGCCTCTAGCGACGGATTCACTAGACCCCTGAAAACGCACTAATTACATGCATAAACAATGCAGTAGATGGATTAAGGTGTCTGTCTGTCTGCGTCGAGGATAAATGGGCCTTAAGACAACAAAAGATTGCATTGCTTGAACTGAATCACTTAAATTCATGTGGTCTTAAAATCCAACCGCGCACATAAAAACAGCGCATGCGCATGGTAAACTTGTCGTGTGTACGTGATATGAGCAAGTAAACTAGTACCCACAAGTGAAAACACACATGGCCGAGGAGGCATTTCTGCATTGCGGTGGAAAAACACAGTACTTACAAGCAGAAAATCACCCTCATGAAAGCCCGGCAATCCACTGTGCACACATATGTGACCCAATGTCAGCGTGGCAGTGGTCAGCACACTCTCATTTCTTTCACTGCACGCTCAGCTAACAGTCCTCGCTCACTTTACTGCTAAAGTTTGGGACTCCGGACGCAGGGACTGTAGCTGACGTGTCTTGGCCTCTGATTGGTTGGTGTCTGGTCAACAACAGAGCTATTGTCAGAACTAAAGGATCAGCAGGTAAAGAATAAAGTCCGGTGTTACTTTTACACCCCTCAAAAGCACAATTCCATCCCATTGCATCAGAAGCTCTGTGAAAAAGATCTGAAACTATCAAATCTACACTATTTTAATATGCAAATGTGGGTGTGGTTTTCTATGCCTGTGTGGATGGACGAGGTTGGTTGCCTTGTCCCCTTTGTTTTCTTCCCTTAATTGCACCTCCTAGGTGCAATCTATTAGCGTTGACTATGGGGGCAGAGCAAAGGCTGGTATATTAGACAGGAGCTCGCTAGTCATGGGGCATTCCCTCGTCCTTGTTGGACCATTTTAGACCTCTAGCCATCATAGCGGAGGTGACCAAGCATTTCAGCTGAATATTTCCCAGGTGTGCAGCAGTAACCTGTATGCAGGGTGCATTGGCAGCAGGGGTTTTCCCTAATTTGTGTATTAGCTGGCGAGTAGTTCGGTGGCTGATGGAGCCGAAGCCATGGTGGGATCATCGAGGTCATTTGGCAGTATCCGGTGTCGGTTCAGTTTCTCCCCCTGTGGAAACCATATCTATGGGTAAGGCTGCTATCTCACTAGAAGTTATTCTGAGCCCATTGAACTAACAGTAAATTGAATATGTGTGTATTCCGCCAGGCCAGTGGATGAGTGCGCATTGAGGCACATCACGCATCGGCACTGACAGACACGCTGCTATTTTGTCCCGTATCCTGGGGTCTTATTTATCTTATTTACCTGGGTCTAGGAACCAAAACTGCCATACGGCAATATAGTTAACTTATATATATATAGCAACTCTGACCCGGCCATCCAACAATCTAGAGTAACGGGAAACAGCAAGACGTTTGTGCACAATCCACTATTACCTTTCACACCACATGTCAGATATTAAAGCTGTTTGCAGAAATTAATAAAGATGCACATTCTATATTAATTGAAGCGCACGCTCGGGGGAAAAAAATACAGGATTTTCAAGAAAAAGGGAGATTATTTTAATAACCTCAACCACTAAAACATGTTCTGTCATTGTGAAACAAACTTACATGTTATAAAATATATTCAGCTAAAAAAGGTGGACAGTCTGCTGCCAGCATGTAGCAATCAGTGCGAAAAGTAGCTTTGGTTCATTCATTCCAACAGAACTGGAGGCTGGAGGTCTAGAAGTGAAGTTAATGAAACACACAAGAGGTGGATTTCTTTTTATTTATTAATTCTTACACAATGCTTTTTTTAATTGTTGTCCCAATTTCTATCAAGAATAATTTCCCGCAACTCCTTGTCCACCTGGTTAAAAGCGGTGATTGTGTCCCTCTGTCCCTTGAGCACCCAGCAACTAGAAAGAAATATTATTTAACACTAAATAAACTGCTACCAATCTCAGATGTTTCTGTACATATTTATTTTATAAATTAAAACAAATTACTAAATCACTGGCATCAGTACTGTCATTTAGCAGACAATTTTCTCCAAAGCGATTTCCCCCTGTGGGATTCGTACTTTAGTCTCCTACATGACAGACAGATGCTATTCCAACTGAAATATCCAGTTCTGATGCCTCTGGCGTGTCTTCCCTTCTGACACTGCAATGACAGCATCTGCAACCTGCTGCCACTATTCTGCCTTTCTGACACCAGTAATGCCCACTTCATGTCTACCAATTGAACATTTCTACGTTTTCCAACATTATCCATCAGGATCTCAGTCTCACACCCCGAAAAAGTCCTCTTTTTCCCTCCCGATCCATCATGGAAATGATGTGATGAATACATATTACAGGCCTTCACCTGAACATTTACAGCCACCATGTGGGCGTGGGAAGGCGTTCCCTCACATGCTCCCGCTTTAGAGTTTATTCTGATTAATGAACAGAAACAGGTACAAGACGTGCGTGTGCAAATAAATCTGAAAGTAGAAGTGCGCAGCATTTCCTTTTTGCATTTCAAGACGCCACCTGTAGTTTGCTTTGCTACACACAGTTTAATAAATGAGGCCCCAGGTAATTTGAACCTTCATGCCTTCCAGACAAGATTTCTTGGGGTGAAAGTCCCCAGGTGGCATTGTCATTTAATTTTAGTTAAAATAATTTTATTGTTTTTTCTTTTTAAACAAAACGTATCTTGCCAATCCTGCTAGGTGAGGACTTTAAGGTTTTAAAAAAACTCTACATCACAGATAACAAAACCTGGTTTTAACCTGTAGGGGGCATTATGAGTAATTTTTATCCACAAAATCCTGTTTTTTAAATACATTTTAAAAATGCAATTTTTTAACAGTATAGGTTGTTGTTCTTTTTTTTTGTTGTTGTTTCTTTTAATTTAAATTAAGTAATACTGTGTTGTTTACAGCTCAAAAACACATTTTTGGTTGCATTGCCACTTTAAAACCTTAATGGCTAATTAATATGCAATACATAGTTTCTAAGATCTAGCATCTAGTTTCTAGCATCAATTTAAGGGAAAATCTCTACTTAAAAATGTGTATAGTGATAATTTATTTATTTATTTGTCGGAGGGGATTGAAGGGGCTGAAATTATTATAAGAGAGAAACTGAAATCAGTAAGACACTAATAAATATTCACAAACAGAAGTGTTTGTTGACATCATAAACCCCTGGTACTTCCTATAATACTATACTACAAAATGATTTATTCTGTTCGGAATATTGTTTTCAGGGTCAATGTAAACAACGCAGGTAAGATCAGAATATTTAACCAATTCATTTTATCACCATCATGTTTACATATATATGATACTGGCTGCTACTGACCATCTTAGTTGCTATGGACGCGATAAGGGTGAACACAATGTGATATGTTCATCTGTTGTTCATTAGAGGTTGGCCTGGTAAGAAGCTAATAAACAAGACTGAAATTAGTTTAGCTTTTTTTCTTTTTTGGCATGGCACATATATTCTTTTGCTGCAGGTTCTCAGTAAAATAAAAAAAAACTTTGTTTCCATCAATCTCATTTAAATATGTGTGGCCTGATCATAGCACCCCTAAGTCAGTCAGCAGGTTAATTGTCATCGACAAACAAATTCCCTCTTGTGTGACTGTGGACCAGCCTGCCAGAGGACCTCGGGGCTGCAGAGACTGTTCATGTTTTTAAGAGACTCAAGACCTATCATTTTAGTGTAGCTTATAGCTGAATTTAATTTAATTTTATTATTTTTTTAATATATTTTTATCTATTTATTTTTTATATTGTTTGTATCGTCTGTATTTAATATGTACTTATTTTTTTGGTTTTTTATGCTTCTTATTTGTTCTTTTGCTTTTAGGTTTATTAGGGTCCGAGCCATATGAAGTATGGAAGGACCCTATTGTTCCTGAAATGTTTATTATTCTTCTAAGAACTTTGAGCGCACCTATGACCCCCTAAACCCCCATGAAAAGTCCGCATAAAATTCAATTGAAAAATGACTCGACAGCGCCACCTAGTCACGAAAAAAATCCAAAAATGAATTGGGTCCTGACAGTCTACTTTGACGACAAACACGAAAATCGGTACACATGTGTAACATCCCAAGATGAGCAAAAGAGTCAATTGAACAGCATCAGTACTTATTAGGTCTGTAACATACTACATTCACTGTAATAGAGAAATGCCTGTATAGTGCCATCACAGACCGTGCCAGTGACTTGCACATAGTCAACTTAAATGTACGTCCATGAAAATTGGCACTTTTGCATTTGTGGCACAGCGGTAACTGTCTGCATACCATCTTGGATTATAAGTTAAGATAAGCTAACAATGCAAATGCAAGCTAGCAATTTAGCATGTTACATAGCATGTTAGCACGTCAGCTAGCATGATAGCAAAAATGCTAACTACGTCCATTAACATGCCGGAATCCAAGCCAGTTTAATAAGCACATAACATAGCATGTTAGCTAGGTTATTAGCATGCTAGCAAAAATTATCACAGGTTCACCGGGCCTAGTTAAGCTAAATAGGTGTATGAGATGGGTGGAGGGGGCCACGAAGCTCGGACACGATGGATGTCACTTGCGGCTTTAATTTTTAACTTGTTTTTACTTTTTGACTTTTGACTTTCTCGTGTTTTTCTCATGGGGATCCTCCACATGGGGGGCGATGTCTACTTGGTTTGTGGGTTGTTGCTATGGAGATCACTTGGGTCGGGGTGGTTGGTGGGTCCTGCACTGCAGCCCTAGCTGTTGTGTGGGGCCCCTGCCTGCCCTGAACTCAGTGGTTTAAAATTGTCTTCTGTGGTCCGTGGTGAGGCGGCTCCTGGTGGGGACGCATACCCAAGATATTGTTTCCTCACCTCAGTTTCAGGCCGGATTTTTATTTCCAGATGTTATCTCTAGTTATGTTTTTTATATTGATGTTTCAGTTAAAGATACAGAAACCAGAATTTAGAGTTTATGTTTGTGCTAAGAGGGGTGGGGGATGTATATGTGTGCTTTGTGGGTCTTAGTGTGATGATGTGTGTGTTATTGAACTTTGTTCAACTTGTGTGCGAAGGTTTTATATATATTCAAAATTGTGTAATTATAGAGTGCGTACAACTATTCAGAATTTACATGTAAATTTAAGGTCAAGAAATTTTAAAAATATATGAGAGAACACAATAAACATATAGCATAATAAACAAATACCATTGCCATAATCCTCTTTTAATTCATCAATTACACAATCAATTTCTGTTTATAAATATTCCAGTATAATCAAATGTTATATAACTGTGCATCTTGTATAATGGATTATTAAGCATGCATTAAACCAAGGCAGGATGAGGCTGAGTGAACGATCAATAAAAGGCTGTTAGATTCAAAGCAAAGCTCTCATTCTACATTATTAAACTATTTTTTAATTTTATATGAGCTCCTCTTTTATCCAGGAAATATAACTCCATTTTAAAGCCTCTTTTCATAGTGAAACATGACCTTAATGTTGGCAATGTCTCTGGACTGTTTCCATCATGTCATTAATATAATCACACATCTGTGAGGTGACTTGGTCGTGACGATGTGAGGTTTATGTCTGTATTGTCCTGCTCAATCACACAGCTAATGACAAAAAAAGCACCCCGTCTTCATCGCTCGTGGCCCTGAGTTAACATTGATTTCTGCTGGTTGCTCTACTGCCTTGTTAGAGAAGCCTGTGGAAACAGTCTCATTAGTAAACGAGCAGACTGGGGAGGTCCCAAAGCAATTCAAAGGATCAGAAGCAAGTGAACTCTTTTTTGTTTTTTTGTTTTTTTAACAGATTGGTATCGGCTGCGTGAAGACGTATCCATTTCTGATCCGTTTGTTTATTGTATCATAATCCACTGTGGCCTCACCAGCTTTTGGAAGTGTTTGTTTGTGCTTCTAATGCAAAGTCTCTGAACTGCAAATCACACAAACAGAACCAGCTGTTTTACTTCCTATTACAGCTATGTGTGTTAGCACTTTACGTGCGCTAATAATTAGCAGAAGAAATGTGGCGCGCTGTAAAAATGGCTGCTGCCTCAGTCTGCCTGATCCTGTGGACGGGTTTGCACTGGAAAAATGGAATTTTGTTGCACCTGTTGCAATGACAATAAAGTTTTCAATAAAATACACAGGAATTGTGGTTAAAGTGGCTACGCTAGCAGATTAATTATTTTGAGAAGGAAAAATAAGAAAAAAGCTCAATTAAAGTTGAAATGAAAAGAAAAGATCTTATTTGCTTTGTGTTGTCGTGAACAATTATACTTCCACTTTGAGGATACTGGTGCCGGTTACTAATCATAGCCTATTTAGATTTATTTAATCAAGGCATGTGAGAGGAGATAAATAATTGCAGCTGGCATCTGTAGCTGTTTTTTTTTCTGTGGGAGATTATTTTTTCACAGTTGTTGATGATAGAAATAAATTTAGTGATTTGTGGTTTATAAATGTAAAAAAAAGGATTAATGGATAAAGTTTTCACAGTTCTAATGGGCCAGGAAGTAGATGGTGTGCTTGAGCACTTGTTCTTCCCTTAGTAATCCACTGGTTAACTTGACATGAGGAAGACTAAATTCATCCTTTCTGCTTTTACAAGAAATAAGAGGTTGAATAGTTAAGAGATGCTGCCAGGTGCTTCACTGCTCAATACACAGATTAGCTTTTCATCATCAGTGTCAGCACCTCTATAAAAGCAGAGGATGTGAAAGTTTGCTGCTCTGAACCATTCAGGTGTGTTAACATGATGCCAAGGAGGAAAGACATCAGTTATGATCAGAGAAGCAATTTTTTTTGCCTGAGACAGTAGCTAATCTTCCCAGGAGTGGACATCCCTGAAAGTTCACCTAGAGGTTAGACCATGCCTTGCTCAGAGAAACTGAAAAACATCTAAAAGCTACGTCTCACACTCTCCAGGCCTCACGAGCTTAAATGTTGAAGTTTGTGACAATATGATTAGAAGAAGACTGAACAAGTTTGCTTATTACGAAGGGGTGCAGGAGGAAGCTTCTTCTCTCTCTTATTAGTGCCTCTACAAACTGTTGAATTATGAAATTAACTTCAAACACTGCTTCTAAATTTCAGTTTAGTTTTTCTAAATAAATAATGACACTGTATTATGTTGTTTTGTTTAGAAGATGTATTTACCTCATTTTAAGTCCTAATAAGGACAGCATTTTTTTTTTTGTATTTTGTTCTAATAAATAAAAACTTAGAGCTGAATAAATTTTTGATGAAATTCTATTTCCACCTCTGTGGAAGCAGCTGTGAGGCAGCCGGCACAACTCCTTTACTTTTACCAGTTTAGGCTTCAAACTCTGTTCAACTCTTGTTTACTATTTTATTGCATCTAAGTCTTCAATTCTTCTCTTTTTTCACACATTTGTTTTTTGGGGTCTGTTTTTATTTCATATTGCATATTTTCCAACCTATTGTTTTTGATAAACAAGCTGACACTTAGAGCTGTTCATCCAGGGAAAAACAGATGCCAGCCTCCCACAGGCTCAGATCTTGTAAACAAACCAACCTGACGCCACCGACAAAAACTTCTCATTAAACAATGCGACTTTATCAGCCGCCCACGAATAATGTTGAAAATATTCATAAGTGTAATGAGAGGGGATGGGGTGAAGAACAGCTAGTCAGCGGGGTGAGCCAACCAAACAGTAGGAAGCAGATGACAGAAAGCTGGAGAGGCTCCACTTCACCACAAGCAAACACTTCAGTGCTAATATGCAGGCGCATTTATATTAAAAACACAAGTAGTGCTGAAGGTCACACATGCAGATACAAATGTTTCTTTGACCTCCAAGTGATGATGCAGACATGGAAAAGGGATGAATCTTCTGTTGATTTTTGCACTGCCGAACAAACATTTTGACCTTTAAAAGCATCTTTCTGTGCACCAGACTGTGTCATTAAAGACAACAGACTGTGTCAGCGGGTACATCGTCATGCAGATGGTTTAAGTTTCATCTGAGAAGTTGTGAGACCCACTTAGATTTTAGGTGATAAAGCAAGGGCACAAAGGGCATTTAGTTTATGTTGCACAAAGCACTAAAAATATGAAAAGATGGTGCAAGGTGTTTCTAACAGCAGCACTGAGCTACTGGGGATTTTTTTCCAATGCAATGCTGCATTTTAAGGTTTCCATTTAGAGCGTGCACTCAAGTTAATTGCTGCAATCTGAGGAGATCACTGTCACAGTACCACAGGAGCATGATGCATTTGTTATTCACAAAGGTTACATGTTGCTTAAAGAGGCCGTGTTATGTTTATGGATTTTTCTGTTTCTTGTGTGTTTTACAGCTTTGAGGGCATGTTAAATGTTTGGTATGTTTAAAAAAAACTGCTGGTTTGTAGTGAAGGTTTTGCTTTCTTTACTTGATGGCTTTAACATGAAACAGAGTTCAGCAAGCCCTGAAGAAAGAATAAACCGCTGATTTCCCCTGATTGGCCACATGATTTTGGATAAATAAAGAGATCAAGCAAAATTTTTCCAGAGGACAGGGTAGGTAGGTAGACAGACAGACAGACAGACAGACAGACAGACAGATAGATAGATAGATAGATAGATAGATAGATAGATAGATAGATA
>JBAMHW010000007.1:6300948-6312555 GCA_037177495.1 Rhadinocentrus ornatus | reverse complement strand
CAAGTAGTGTAAAGCGCTTTGAGCGGTCAAGCTGACTGGAAAAGCGCTATATAAGTACAAGTCCATTTCCATTTAATCCTCCATCTGGAGTAGCAAGGTGACAGTGAAGAAAAAAAACACTTCCTTTTAACAGGAAAGAAAACCTCCAGCAAAGCCAGGACCAGAACGGGCAGCTATCTGCCTGGACTGGTTGGAAATCAAATTTAGTATTTAGATGGTTGTATGTGATCTTTTTTTCAATTTGTCTTGCCTTTTGAATCTGGTCCAATATTACAGTTTGTCGTGTCCTGGAAACTACAAAGAAATGTGCTAATTACTCATCTTGCAACTGGAGGGCATATGCAAACCTTACGTCCAATTAAACGATTTTATTCAAGTCCAGATTTCAGCAGAATTGATACAGAATGACATGTTGATGTTTGTTCGTGCCGTTGGACCTAACCAGTCAGAGCAGAGGTAAATGAGTTAAATATTAATCTGATTATTGTTTAATGTCTGATCATTCTTTTCATTTTATGATTATAAGTACTATTGTTGCTAAATAAATAAATATTTAGATTCTTCTTGATGTTACAAAGTGCCAAAGGAGCTCTAGGATAAAAAATTGGAAATGTGTGTAAAATCCAGCTCATGTGTACAATAGATGACCGTTGTGAGTTTGTGGTTTCAGAAATGATTAACTCTTCTTACATGTGAATGGAGACTTTCTTGGTGCTTTGCAGAGTTAGGGAAATAGCTCCTGGAGACAAAAAACATAAAAAATATCCTGCAAACTTTTATCTTTATCTCAAACTGCAATCGTTTCATCTTAGTCTTAATGTTTGGTTTACCATTTGTTTTCTTAAGAACAGGAATTATCACAGACTTGGGCCAACAGTTAGTGACAGATGGAATTGTCACTATTTAAGCAAGAAGAAGGAGCGAGATTAAAAAGATTAAGAGTGAGGAAGCTTTTCCAAGTGTTATTATAAAGCTGCAGGCACAGGTCATTAAAGTCGTACAGAAACATTAAATTGGGAGTTATTTTTCTTCTACTTTTGTTTTACCCCTTAAAAAGATAACATTTCTTGTTTTATCTACAAAGCCTTTCAGTTCTAAACAAAGCTCCACTGGAAGCTATGTTTTTTTCTTTTTCAGCGTTTATCTTCCATCTCACAGCTCCAGCCCTCATTTCTGGGACTCAGATGGAGTTCAAACTCTGCCATCCTTTTCCTGAGCACTTTGTCCTTTTCTGTCACTCAGACTTACAGTCCATCTGAGCCATACATGACATGCTGCATTACTTTAAGGAGGCAGACAACGCTGTCACGGGCTATTCGCCCCAACAAATTAATATTATGTTATTCTCTCAGGATGTACAGGGAGCATATTGATCCTGTGACAAGTGAAAGCCATTAGTGCATTTCTGCATTTCAAAGGCAGGAGATGAAAAGTGGTGAAATTGGAGGACATGTGTAGTATTGGCGCTGGACCGGGCTGATTAAAGGCTTTGCCTTCTCACACAGAAGCAAGAATCAAAAGAACAGAGAGCTCATTGTCTCCCAGCAGAACTGTCAACTGCTGAAGGTTACTATGAGATGGCTGAAAGTGGTAAGATGGAAAGGAAAAAAGGAAATATCTGGTACCTTGGTAACAACACCGCTCGGAGAAAGAGCTTTATCGGAAGTAAAAAAGGGCTGATACTGTGTATGGGAAGAAGTTGATAATAGTATCAGACTGGTGGATTATTGTTATTCGGGGAGCAAACCTAGATATGTTATATTAATCTCCAACACTTCCTTCCAGTTTGCAGTGAAATTTCTAGTGTTTTTTGCCCTTAGAGGGATGTTGTAGATGGTGTGGCTTTTGTGAGCCATCATGGTAAAAATCACCAACTAGAATTATTATAATTATTTTTTTTAAACATCTTAAGTGTGTAATGGAAATTTAGGATGAGTCACCAAGAAAAGATCCATATGGTTTTCTGCTAAAGGGATGGTGATTGCTCACACTGCAGGTCAATTCATAAACACGCTTATTCCACTGTAGGGTTGGAGCCAGTCCCAGTAAATATTGGGTAGACAGGCTACACCCTAGACAGATCTCCAAACCATTGCAAGGCCAGCACAGAGTGACAAACAACCACTCACATTTTGGGAAAATTTAGAATAACCAATTTACCCAACAAGCGTCTCTTTGGACTGTGGGAGGAAGCAGCAAACATACAAACTTCACAAGGCCTCAGAGAGGTCAAAACCAGGAATCTTCTTCCTGCAAGGCCACAGTGCCAACCACCATGCAGCAGACACTAGGTCTAAATGCTTAATGTTTGTTTTTTTTTGACTAAGCTCCAATTTTTTTTTGCCATTTTTGTTCACAATTACAATTTAAATCGACCTTCATCAGACTCCAGTGTGAACCAGTATGGCTATGAAGCATTAACAGTGAAGACATAACGTAATGCAGCTGTTGTGTTTGCGCATCCCACCTGTCTTACTTCAGTCACATAAAAGTCAGATGAAACACGATGTGACCGTTTCTTAAACCTTCAGGACACTGGCCCTCGAGGTCCAGAGTTGGTTATCCCTGATTTAAAACCTGCAGGACACTGGCCCTCATAGTCCAGAGTTGGTTATCCCTGATTTAAAACCTGCAGGACACTGGTCCACAATTGGTGATCCTGATGTTAGAGATTTAAAAATTTAATTCGTATCATTTTGGAATTTTACAATTTGACAAAATACCTTTAGAGATCTGCTTCATCAGGAAAACTGACACTAATATATCAACCTTAGCTCTATTAAGAAGCGTTACATCTATATACTGTTTAATTTTGTTCATGTGTCTGTGTGTTAGGTAGTCAGGTCAGTTTAAAGAGCAGTAAAAAAGAAAGAGACACCCATTAATTTCTCAGAACACCCAAATGCAAATTAGGTAAAATGTCCCTGGTGATAGCGGCAGTGTAATAAAGTTTTGATTAGAAAGGAGTGAAGTTCTTATGGAAATCTTTTATAATGGTCTCATTAGAAGAGAGAACAGTGCAGAGCTCAGACAGCGACAACCAGTCTCTGATAAGTTTGACTCTTATTAGTGATATGAATTAAGAAGGAGTTATTTTACATTTAGAATTGGTAAAGTAAAAGGAAAGTGTGTTAAGTGATGATAAAAATATAAAGCACCGGTAGACATTTTTTCTTTTAAATTTCTCTGACTGTTGATCCTACAAATGTAAAATGGTTCAAAGGCAACAGATTTTAAGTTAAAATCTGTTAAATCTTAGTAAAAATATGTCAGATTGACTCAAATAGTAAAACAAGGTCTTAAGTTCCATTAATCTCCTTAGGAACTTCATATTAGAGTTTAATCGTCTGAACATAAACCAAACTGGTGCAAATGTTAAGCACATTTATAAAGTTAAAGCAAACATTGAAAGCCTGTGTATGAAGCTTTCAAGGCACAGTATTGCTGTGTTGTGTGGTGTTTTGCTAGACAATCCAACTCCGCCTGCACCTCGCTAATTTATGATTTTAATTTCTTAGGTATGCCCACTAATCTCTGATCTTGTCCCTTAACCCCCAATCCTAACGCTAACCTTAACTAGCTGATTAGCACGCGAGCAGAGTTACGACCAATTTCCACTGGGTCTGTGTGTGCTACATTCCAGCTATGCCGTAGTTTTAATACGACTTCCGCAGCAGTTTAATTCACACTAGGAGCATGTCAAATGAAGAGCACCCGCAACTGCAGTCAGTGTAGCTGGATCCATGAGACCACGTGATTCTCCACTTCCAGGATAAACATTGTCCATGATGAGAACCCCTGACAAATTAATGATGTAATGTTCAGCGATCACAAATTTTTTTTTTATTTATTTTATTTTTTTTAAATACCAGAAGCTTTTACACTGCTCCAGTGTCTGATTTCCTGTCTGGCCCTATCTGAACTGCTGAGCTTGACGTGTTCTAGACGTATGCGCTGTAAAAATAGACAATGTGTATGTTTAGTGGAGAGCTGCGGTTCCGGTGTGAACCAAACCATTGACTATAACAGCCGTGAATAGCTGCGCAGCACCTGGTGTAAATTGACATTTAGATGATCCAACCACTGGTCACAGCGTTCATATTTGATCTCAATAAACTGACTTCCTCTCAATACTCAGTAGAGCTGTTGTGGGGCAACCTAGAAAAAGCCAATGATTTATATTAACAGAAATTAAACTCAATGATAAAGGTCAATATGCAGAATTTACACGTCTTGGGTAGAATGGGAGGCACAATCTCCGGTTATCAGGACCCTCTTTATGCAACCAGCTCCCAGTTTGGGGAAAAGAACCAGACACCCTCTGTCCTGAAGATAAGACTTCACACTTTCCTTTTTTATAAAGCTTATAAGTAGCACTTATACTCAGAGCTGGCTAAGGCTCTAAGCCAGCTCTAAGTATTTGCGCTTAGTATAAACCTTAAATTTAGGGTCGTCCATCTGTGACCCATATCAGATTTTTTCAATGACAGTCTGGACAAATTAATTTTTTTCTAGTGAAACCCAGACCACCGTCATATTGAATCCTAAACTGATACCAATATGAAAATGTTTTTCAAAGCATCCTCAGTCTAGTGGATAGCATCAAGGTTCAGACCTTCAGTCAAGACATTGATTGTTTGAGTCCCATAAGCATTTCTCATTATGATCTGTGGGTTTGCCTGTTTTTGTTTGTTTTTATCGTGTTGCTCACAGCTTCCAATGGCTGTAGCGCGCCAGTTTGCTTGATTGTTCATTCAACTCACCTGAGACTGACAACTGTTGTTGCCAGTTTGTCTGTTTTCATGTGGTATTCTTTGGACAAAAACTCTAAGTCTCGTTCTCGTGAGAAGCATTTATAAAATAGTCCTAAAAAAGAAAAACAAAACTTCTTAACTGTACAAATAATTTAAAGCACACAATGTTGAGGCAAATTTAGATTTAAATTGAGTAGGTGGAAGAAGATGCGGTAAATAGAAATACTGGGAAGACACAAAGATGCAACTAAATCAAGAACAAAAGTTAGTTGCTAAGCAACAGAAGGAAGTTTTAAGACCATACAAGCAGTTTTAGATAACATTTAAAATATGTGAAAATACTGTATTTACTGATTAATGAGTGCTGCGGCCAAAGAGAAATAGAAAACTGGCTTTTTAAAAAGTGGTGCATGTTCCTTAGATGATGATGAAAATAGTTCGGAAAGTTTGTTATGAAACCAATCAGCTCCGCAAAACTTTATGCCACAATCTTAAATGTTGAAAGTTCTGGATCAGTCATGTTTTCCTGATGTTCAAACACTGATTCTTCTTCTTTTTTTTTTCATAACACCACTTTCAGAAGAAAATGTTGTCTCAAGTATCCTTTACAAGACATTCCCTCAGTACCTTTCAGACATTGCTTTGTAAGAAAAAGTCAAGTAAATCATATGAAAGTAGTTGAGATGTTAAGCATCAACACGTAGGTGCAGTAAAGCATAATCACATCGATGAGATGATTGACTGCATCTTCAGGAGAAAAGGCTGCAAGGCCGAGGTGAACAGTTTGTGCGATCTGCAAAGTTTTACTGTCAAATGACAGACTGCAGTTTGACTGGATGAGTAAAAACATTGTCAATTTCAGCCATCTGGTGCTGATATAGAAACTACACCTGCTGGTGTAGGTGGGTCAGATGCTATTTGCAGACACTTCTGTTTGTTTTGTGCTGCACACAGAGCCAGATGGGTGGAGGTTACTGCAGGAGAACTCGCATGGTGAGCAGCGAGCTGTCAAACATACGTTAAACCTGAAACCTGTCAGAGCACTCATGTGAAAATTATTTCTGTCCATATGTGTGCTGAAACTTATAGAGTATCTGGACATTCTCAGTGTGTCATTCAGCCTGACAGGACCACAGCTTTCTAACTTTATCACTGCAGAATGTGCAGCAACACAATACAATAGCCATGGTCACTTGACCTGCACGGTCATTAAGAAATTTTTACTTCAGGTCGACTCCACTTTCAGAAGCTTTTTCATGCTTTACAGACAGCAAGTCTCAGAAGTATGAGGCAAAAATATAACTTCAAGGCTGTTCATCATGATGACTGAACCATTCTTTGTATGTCATTTTTGATTGTTCATGGTGGGTGATGTCAGTTTGAGCAAAAACAAATGTAGTTTATTTCTACTGGTTTCCAAACTCCTTATTTACAGGTACAGTATGACATGTTGCGTAAAAACAGCCACTGGATCATTGGTCGCTCTATCTGGGATGTTTTACTGAAGCATCTGTGAACACTTTTTACTACATTTGTTGATTTTTTTGACACTTACAGACCACTTTATCAGATCCACCAGTTGAGCTGCTTGTTAACATAAATATCTAATCAGCCAATCACGTGGCAGCAACTTAATGCATGTAGTCATGTAGCCATGGTCAAGATTACTTGCTGATATCTAAATTGAGCATTAAAATGAGTAAATGGGTGATTTATGTGACTTTGAAAGTGTCATGGTTGTTGTTTGCAAAGAATGGCTTGAAAAAGAGAAAATATACAGTGAGCAGCAGTTGTTTGGACCAAAAAGTCTGGTTGAGGTCAGAGGAAAATGGGCAGACTGGTTGGAGATAATAGAACGGCAACAGAATAAAGAACAGAAACAACATGAAACATGGATCCATCCTGCCTTGCATCAATGATTCAGGCTGCTGGGGGTAATTTACTTTGGGACCTTTAGTACCAGCTGAGCATGGTTTAACCAGCACAGCCTACCTGAGTATTGTTGCTGACCATGCCCACCCTTTTATGACCACAGTTTAGCATCTTTTGATGCTACTTCCAGCAGGATAATGCACCATGTCACAAAGCTCAGATCATCTCCAACTTCCTTCTTGAACATGAAAACGGTGAATCAGATGGGCTACAGCAGCAGAAGACCACACTGGGTGCCTCCTGTCCGCTAAGAACAGGAAACTGAGGCTACAATTCACACAGTCTCACCACAACTGGACAAAAGAAGATGGAAAATTGTCACCTGGTCGAATGAGTCTCCATGTCAGCTACAACACTGATGTGTAAGGGTGAAACATGTTTCATGAAAAAGCTCCAGAGACCCTCTGCATGAAGAACAAAAGGCCTAAACTGGCTAAAGCTGACTTTGCAAAAAGAGCAAAACATTTGTTAGTTATCAAAAAACACAAAAAAGCATGTTAAATGCAGTTGTTGTCCTCAAATAACCGCTGCTGACTTCCCACGTGTAGCATGAACTACAAATAATTTGTAGGTACTAATTACTGGTATCCCCTTTCCGTTGAGAGCTGTCTTTTTAAAATGGTTTATATGTTGTTGTGTTTCAGCTCTGGTAGATTTGTCTTGTTGTTTGTACAAGAATTTAATATTTTCTAAATTTGTTTTCTAAAATGTAAATTTGTTTTAAATTCTTCAAATGTGTTTTATGAAATATAAATGTGTTTTCAAAATGTAAATGCATTTTGAAAATATATATAAATATTTTAATTGTTGTGTTTTTGAAATGTAAATGTGTTTGGCCCTTCTCAGCAACTGTAGATTTCCTTAATGACTCCTACAAGCTCTTGTTCTATTGTCTCTTCATCTTCTACCCTCTCAATTCTTCCATTACTGTGACCTTTTTCACCTTTCATCATCTCATTCCATCTTGCATCGTCTCCTTCCCAGTAATCATACTCCCATACCCTCCCACCATCCACGTGCTTACTGCTGTTGCCTCCTTCAGTCACCCTCACCCACCTTCCTCCTTCTGATCTAATCTCTGTCTCCTCCCAGCCTTTTCTCTTTTTTAACTCCCCACCAATCACAGAATTAATTAAATGTTCAGCAGATATTGTTGTGATATCTGGGATCACTGACCCCCCAAACCCCCCCCCCATGCACTGGACAGTGTGGAGTATTTACAGTCTTCAGGTGTTTTTTCCTCTCTCCTCAAATCTGCTGTGTTTTCATTGGCGGCGTGCTATATGTGGAGGTGACGCATGTCATCTGTGGGCGGAGCTGTAGGCGGGTTTTATTAAGACAGAGGAGGCATGAATCCATCTGTCAGATAGACCTCTAACGTCTCTTTTAATAGCTCCATCATCAGGCTCCGCCAGCAGCTCTAATTGGCAGAACGTGGGAGTTGATGGTATTAAAATGGCTGCCGTGCTTTTCACCTCCATGACTGGAGCCTGTCAGTTACATGGGGAGTGGGGGCTAAGTGAACAAGTAGACCAGAGAGACAGAAAGAGTGGGAGGGAGGGAGAGAAGCTCTGGCTTGAAGAGGTGTTGAGCTGGACAGAGAGAACTTTATTTTCTTTTGCTATTTTAGTTTGATATGACTGTCTTTAAAATTCACCAATACACCAGGAACCAATCTCAGCTATTTGCAAAGCAGTTAAAGATTAGTTTTCCCTCTCTTATTTAGTCTTGGTTACTTATTAGGTTAAATATAAAATATTTTATTTATCCCAGAAGAAAATTACAATCAGAGAGAAATTAGAAATTACAATTATTTGAGTCCAAATAAATAAAGTGATCCCTCATATTTGCATTCACACCAATATTACAAAAACTAAAGCATATGCTTTGATCAAACAGCTGGAACCAACTGGTGTGAAGTATTTATAAATGAGAAATATTCATTTTAAACTTAAAATGGTAATCTTGTAATTAATAAAGTTGTTACAAAAAACAGTGCCTGTTTATTTTGATAAAATAAACATATCCTTAAAAATTATTTTCTTCCAGATAAACAGGTACCAAGACCAGGGGTGGAACCAGAACTTCCTTATAGGGCTGGACAGGCTGTATCATTACTCATATTAGGGTGGGATATAACTACCTTTTTCTTGTTTCAAGTCATTGTGTTTGCAGCCATTTTTTTAATTTAATACACAGCACAAAAGTGTAGAAATAAACTTGATGTGACCTTTAATTGACCAAATATCAGGAGAATTCAGAAAATAACTAGAGATATGCATCGTCTTAGTTTTTTGTTAATCCATTAGTTGCAGCTGATTAAACTTGATTTTGGTTTCATTTTATTATTTAAAAAGAAAGCTGCACGGTAATGTGGTGCAATGTTGTTTTTTGTCAGTGTTGTCGTTTCGTCGCTTGTGACCACCAAACCCTTCGTCGACACTGCAGCATTGATTCATCTATGAATTAAAAAACTGTTTGTCTGAGTGTGTCAGCATCACAACAAGGTCGCTGGTTCAAGCCTCGCTGGGGGCGGGTTCAAACCTGGGGCGCAGTGGCCTTTCTATGTGGAGTTTGCATGTTCTCCCCGTGTATGCGTGGGTTCTCTCCGGGTTCTCCGGCTTCCTCCCACCATCTAAAGACATGCATGTTAGGTTAATTGGTGACTCTAAATTCTCCCTTGGAATGAGTGTGTGCGTGAATGGTTTTTTGTCCCTATCTGTGTTGGCCCTGCGATGAACTGGTGACCTGTCCAGGGTGTACCCTGCCTCTTACCTGCTGAAAATGCTTGGATAGGCTCCAGCTTAGCCACAACCCGTAATGGACTAGACGGTAGAAAGAATGAATAAATTCATTATTTTACTTTTTTTTCTATTAATTATATTTCTTATGAATTAAAAACATTTTATTTTAATTTCTTTGTTTGTCATCCAAATTCACCCTTTTAGTATTTATGATTAGCTTTTGCTTTTTCAGATTTTCTTTCCACTTTTTATAAAAAAAAAAAACATTCACGTTTTTCAACATTTGTTTTTTTTTTTTGTTGTTGTTTTTTTTTGTTTGCTTTTTGTTTTGTTTAGATTTTATTTTTGTTTAGATAAGAGTTTATTGGTCCTTTGAGGTTGGAAGGAGGTAGGGTAAGTTCTATTTTTTATCTTCATTTTATTTATTTTTATTTGTTGTTTATTTGTTTTACTGTTTATTTGATGTAAATGTAAAACCAAATTCCTGGCTAAAGTTTGTAATCATTTAATAACCCAGGAGAACTTTGCTGTTGTCTGTGTGAGGGGGCCTTGGTCATCCCTGACCACCTCGTGGTACCGCCCCTGGTTAAAACTGCAGAACACTGGCAGGAAAACATGATATATTAGGAGAACTGGTCAAGCCTTTAATTGAGTAAATAAAGGTTACAATAATTGTACGGAAGGGGGATAGGGTTGCTGCATACCTTTTTTCCATGGTTTTTAGCTACTTATAAATGGCTGAATTACACTTTTGAATTAAGTAGTCATGGTGAACTTTGTGTAAGGGCAGTTTTAGGAGCAAACAAAAAAAGTTGCCTCTTCAGTCTGAAAAATTCTCAGATATAGTTACAAAAGACAATCAGTGTGGAATCACAGCCTCCAGGAGGCGCCAGCAGAAACAGTCTTTCTCCACTTTTACTGCTTGGGTGCAGATTCTGTAAATTCAAGCATAATGAAAGCAGACTCCAGCTGAGCTTTCACAGGGAAAGCTGCTCAGAGTCCCTGCTGTCCTGTCAGGATAGAAATACCGTATTCCTCCTGGGAGACAGTTGCCTTAGCAATTGTGTCTCACCCTTGGATTGTCAGGAAATCAAAAGAGCCTGAAGGCAACATTCTGACCTCTGTAACTGCACATCACAACTGTATGGACATAGACCTACAGCGTGTCTAATTGCACTAAATCTGACAAGCAAGTCTGTGGCTAATGGTGGCCGGTGACTGATGTTGCTTTCACGCAGCCCTGCGGTGAGCACTCAGCCTGCACTTCCTGTTTGTAATCAAATAAAGGGCAGACACGAGCTGAATGGATAGAGAGCCATACTGAGAATCTGATTCCTTCTGCTGCACAGCCAACCTTTGACAAAATTCATTTAATGGTTTTCACAGGAGCTTCGTAATGAAATCTTTGCTGCTGTTAGTGGAAACTGTATCTTTTTGGTTGGCCACTATGAGCTTTATATCATATTAAATGGGATTTCAGTGCCGCATGTTTAGACCCACCTTCTCTCTTTTGTATTTTTCCTCTAAGTTTTGATGCAATAACACAAACCCAAAATGGCATGATTTACTTCTTTAAAAGTGATCATGAGAGTGTTTAAAGAGCTGACAAATTGATGTTGCTTGGGAGTTTTTTGCATTAAAGGAAGTTTTTATAATACTAATAAACTATATTTGCAGAAATGGCTATGTGACACATAACTTAGATATGTTCTCCATGTTTCCAAGCCAGGACTTTCTCTGAAGGCAGTTCCAAATTTGGCTTGTCAGTCAACAAGCCAAGTTTTCTGTCTGAGATGTTTTTAGATACTTTAACAAGTTTGAAACATCAACAAATTAGACTTAATGTCACATCTGTACAGGCATAAGGACTTCCTGAATAGCTCGTGTCACGTGCATTGCGTAGGACCTATACTAAAAGTGTAAGTACGCCCAAAAGCTGAAAATGCCATATGCCAAGAAAAATCCAGACTTGAAAAACAAGGTCCAAGCACACCTGCAGGCAGCTATAAATGACAAACTACTTGGAAATGTGCCTGAATTGGCTTGAAATCCTACCCTGGACACACCCTAACCAGATTTATATGGTTATTGTAAAGCAGGTGTCACATCCCCCGGCCTGTGGCCTGAGGTTGTGAGATGCAAATCTTGCTGTGTGGTTGCCGCTCAGTAATTGGCTG
>JBAMHW010000007.1:6279996-6295394 GCA_037177495.1 Rhadinocentrus ornatus | reverse complement strand
GTACCGTCTTCATGGTAATTATGTTTGCCCGCATTTAAAAAGCAAGTTAGAACATAGGGCTTGGTTTAAATTATATTCTTTTATTAAATATATCTAATTCATGAAACTGTTTCGGTAATGTGACCCTACTCTCGCATGACTTACCGAGGTTTGGCAATATCTTAGCATATATACACACAATTGCTTGCCTGTGTCATCTGTCCAAAATCAGCGTCTCTTGCTGAGATAATGTCAAATTTAGTGGTTTTCATTCACCTGTGATGTATTTTGCGGCATATTACTGCTAACGGTGAAACCGCGGGCGCCGTCAGAGGACAAAGTGCACGCTTCATAAAACATGTCAAGCAGCTGAAAATCAGACAAACATATGAGAGTTTTCAAAAATTCTCTCAGGCAGCTGAAGATGGAAGTATGTTGCTCCAGTGAGAAGTATTTTTCCTGCTCCGGTGTTTCGGTGGCAGCATCACGGTCGTCACGGCAATTTTTATTGTTCACTGTCATCAGAGGAAGACTGGGCCATTTTTATGTTGTGTCTTAAACTCCCCTTCCTCCTTTATGCCCTGGATAAAGAGATGTGATGCTTTTAACGGCAACGGCTGTGATAACTTTCTGAGGTTGTTTTAGTGATTAAACATTTTGATGTCTTTTTTCTGGCTTTTTTTTATATTTACATGTATTTATGATTTTGTGTTTGCTGTATGTGATTTCACCTGTTCTGGATGGATGGATGGATGGATTTTTTTCTATTTATTATAGCTGACCTGAGTTTCTGCCTATCTTGGCAAGGATTTATTTGGAAAAGAAACTTAAAATCTCAAGAGTTTAATTTCCAGGTTAAGTTAAATAAAAATCATTAAGTAAATAAATAAATAAATGAAATGATGTTCTAAAGAAATCCAAACAAATATAGCGAAGATCTGACATAGGATCTAAGAGATGCATCTGGACCTTCGGTTTATCCATCTACTGCTGGGTAAAGCCTGATTAGAAATGTTTTTCTTCCCTTTTATCCTGCTCACTACAGTAGCTGTATAGATTTTATGGGTTTTCATTGTGTCAATGAGACTTAAAAAGTGTTTGTCTCTGACCGGCAGACTCTGAAATTGGATTTTTTTTTTTTTTCATGTCTCTGAGGTAAATCAGCGTCCTGACAATAGAACAATCATCAGTGAAGAAAATGTGTCTCCCAGCAATCAGAAGTTTTGGTTTCTGCTTTTCTGCACAATCACTGGCTTTTGTTTCAGCCTCATGTTGATGGCGTTCAGCTTGCAACAGGATGTGTAGGAATCTACAGCAGCTTATGCCCTCATCTTCTCAGTGGGATCAGCAGAATTCAGCTGAGTAATAATAATCTTCAGATGATCCTAATTACAGAGCAGCGAGCATCTGCAGAAGAGGTCAGAGGCCAAGCGCAGCATATTACAGTCATTGTTCTCCCAATGACCCTGAGGGCCTCCTGAGGATCTCCAAACTAAGTGAACAACTTCCCGCTCAGAAACTTGCAAGTGGACTTATGTCTCCCCAGAGTTGGAGTTAATGGGAAAAGGAAGCTGAACTTTTCACTGAAATTTTACTGTTTAACTTGGAGCTGCTCGCTGCTGTCTGCGTTCCACACCACGGAGCCTTTTCTCTCCTCTTTCATTTTGTTTTCTTCAGAGGTTTGGATCTTGCGACTGCCTCGTCGTACCTCGCCACCCCGAGAGAGCAATCCGGGCCTCAGCCTTATCTTGGGGAGGCACATTTCCCCAAGGGAAATCTCCCAGCCTCCACCTTGGGCTCTGCACTTAAGTGATGAACAAGTGAAACATGGCCGTTCTTTGTCTGCTTGCTGCTAATCAGCGAGGCAGAGCGCTGCTACTGCTACTGCTGCTGCATCACTCTCTTTCCATTTGCTTCCCTTTCTGTTTGTCTTCTTGTCTTCCTCCCCCCTCCAGCTTTGATCAGGACACAGCTTTACCAAAAAAATAAAACTACTTTTAAACAGTCCTGTTAAAAGTGGTAATGAACTGAAGATTCCTGCATTCAGCACTTTTACTTGGGAAGTTTCAGGAAAAAAGCTTTCTCTGAAAAAAAAAAAAAAATCTATTAAAAAAAGTTCTCTGTAAAGTTTTGCTCGACCGGGGAGAGACAGAAGGTAACCACATCTGGTTGTGTTCCAGTTAAGAAAAATGTATTATCTAATATGATTTTCACCAATCACAAAGGTGCCGGTTGTTTAGTAAAAGACAAAGCAGGTTTTATACTTAACATAAGTGCGCATACAAGCTTCTTTCTGGAACGTTATCATCCTTTCTATGGTGAATTTGGGTGTTCTCTTTATTCTCTGGACTGTGGTTATTAGGTTTCCATCTGGGCAACATACTGTTGGTTTTTCCCTGCCATGTATCAGAGCTGCCCCCAACATGATATCCAGTTTTATTAAAGGTGATCTGGCTCAATCAGAATCATGTATTTACATCATGCTGTCGACTGTTTCGCTCCGAGAATAAGTCATGTGACACATTGGGCTAAAATGTTCTTTTACTTCTTCTGAGCAAATATAATACTCTGGCCATATATGAGACGCAATAGCATCCCTCCCAGAGACATGGTAATAGGAGATCAATCGGGCTGAAATAATCAACAATGGTCCTTTGAAACATCTGTTTTTTTTTATTTGTGAAACAAAAGAAGCAATTATCCACTTATCCATGATAGGTGTCTTGTGCTACTTTGGCATTTTAATATTTAACAAAAATGCCACAGACAGAAAGGAAGCGTCAATCATCTGAATCATTCATCTGAAAAACACGGAGGGGGTCATGTCATGGTCTGGTATTTATTTATCTTCACTGATGCTGTAACAGATGAGAGCAGCAGCAGGATATAAAATAGCCTTTTCTCTAGATTTGATTGCACCCATCCTACGACAAAAAAAAAACAACCTACTGATAATGGATTTTTTAAATTAATTTTATTTACAGACGTATATCAGCTTCTTCAATAGGATTTCCAAAAAAAGACAGCACTTAATGATGATGGTCGGTTGTAGACCCGCCTCCAACTGATCTGCTGTCTAACTTCTATACATAAAGCAGAACATTTGTAAGCCATGAAATGAAAACTGAAAGCCAGTCTATGTTTAAATCTTAAATTTAAACATCTACAGTAGCAGATAAAAATAATCTCCCAGCATTGAACTCAGTTTTTTTTTCTATCAAGCTTTCTTGATTGAGTCTGGTCTACGTCCATCAACATATTTTCTGAGAAATTTAAGTTAAAATACCCTAAAATGGTTATAAAATCAAATATGGTCAGTTTTTAAATATACACAGACACTTTGAGATTTGCTCTTAAATAATACATTAAATTATTACTATTAATTTTCACATTTCACATAATCAAGCCACTCAAACCCAAACTTTGGTGATAAAATCTGACCCCTTTATCTGAGTTTTGATTTCTTTTAATCAATTTTAAAACAAGTTTCTTTATTTCATTCAGGTATTTGCTTTGCTGAAGGATCAGTCTTCAGCTTTATATTTCTGTACAGATCAAGAATGGGATTTAATTCCCACTGTTGCATTGATTACAGAAAGCAGAGCTAATTACATCTGAGCTTCAGTATTGGTTACCGTTAGGACTGACTTGTGGAGGATTCCCTAATGTAGAATTACTGCAGCAGGCCAAGCAGTAACCGCTGGCGGTAAAATGTGAAGCCTTTGCAGAAGTGCTAAAAACTGCAGTTCACCCCTCATCCACTAGGTGCTGGCTCCATAGCAGTCAATCCCCATAGAGTCCCATGTTATAAAGACCAACTTCACAGCAGAAATAAACATGCTTAAAGCCTGGAACATAAATCCATTTTAGGATTAATAGGTCATGACAACTATGAGGGGGGTGAATTTATTTTTAACTCATCCGTTAGGATGTTATTTAATCTTAAAATTCGGCATAATTAGGGGTGTGTACTTTTGATTGACAGGTGTCCAATATCAGCGGCAAGAAGGGAGAGTGTAACGCAAACGTGGTTTTTAGCTAACAGCACTCCTTAGCTCTAGTCTGTATGCCTCTGTTAGCTGGTTAGCTACCATTAGCTCTGGGTTAGCTCGGTTAGCTCTTAGCTACAGGCAGCTCGAAGTTTGATGAGTGTGATTCATCCACCCCCACCTTCACAGTCTTCCTCTCAGATCAACCTCTTTGCCCATTTTTGGATATTCCGGGAATGACCACAGGAGTGATGCTGCCAAGATGGCAACGGTGGGAAAAGGCCAATGAGCTTCGATTCAGCTCATCAGAAACCTACGGATGATGTCATGGAGGCTCTTGCTCCATCTTTTATATACAGTCTATGAGCAGGCCTCATGACAGTTAACCTGAACAATCCTGTTTGGCAATATGACAAGCGTATCATTCACTAACTGCACACTAAGTTGCCACTTTTTGTGAAAGCTTTGCTTTTGGCATTGCAGCTGATGGTCCATCATTTAGTTCAGCTCTGAATTTAGTAGTCATATGATAACTGATGTCTCCAAGTTTACTGAAGTCAACCTCTATGATTACATCATTATAAATGTATTTAACCTGCCGGAATAAAGAAATATGCAAATTACTGTCTGACATTTCTTCATTTCATTTCTTTCATTGTCATTCATTCAGAAGAAGCTGATTTTATATCTGATGTTTTAGATGTGGATTTTTCCCTTTTTAATTTTATTTTTCACCTAGCATGATCTTGCTGTTTGCCAGTGGTCTGCTAGCTCTGTCTCTGGCTGATCTGGAATCAGCTCTTTACTTCCTAAGGACAGTAATAAGAGTTTGAAGTCAAACATATCAGTGCTGCTGAATATGTAAGGCTTTACTGAGCTCTAAGCTTGAACAATTTCTCTTAATTATCGAAATAATCAGATTGTAGGAAGGAGAGGCATTGCTTATTGCATTAGCTGAGCCGATCAAACCATCTTCTCATCTCCATCCATTTCACTCTATTCTCTGTTTGCGTTAATTCAATTGGTTTTATTGCCACAAAGGATTTCATATGTCGCCAACAAAGGGACATACAATACAGACCATTACTGATAACATAAACAATATCAGCATGGATAATGATCGCCTTTTCTTAATGTGTGTAAACTCTAAATAGAGGAGCAATCTCTGTCTTTCTGGAGAAAGTATCATTTTCCTTGATGGAAAAGAAAAAAAAACCCACTCCTGGCGCAGTCCTTTTAGACGTGAAGGTTAGACACCATCAGGCACCATGTATTTTTTTTTATCTAGACTCATTTTAAGTTTTCTTCAACCTATTTTATGCTTTGAATCAGCAGAAACCTCTGTGTGTGTATTAACGGTACTAAATCCTCTTGCTTGGTTTGTCCTGTCAGGTTCCTTCAAGGCTTTATTCTTTTTCCTTTCTTTTTTTTTTTACACTTTAAATGAATTATTTAGCTGATATTTATCAAAATGTTGTTGTTTGAATGTACACTGATGATGTTGTCCTACTTCCTCACGCTGAAAGTCTTACAATAGCATCCTTAATTCTTACAGTTTCAGTGAATCAAGTTCAGAAGTTGGCTTTTAAAATCATCTTTTATTGAATAATAAAATAGCATAAACAAAGTATATGACGTTTAAAAAGCAACCAGAACTAATTTCTCTCTAGAGTTTCTCTAAAAGAGGAGGAAGTGGAAATTCTGAATGAATTAACAGAACTTTAAACAAATTTTTTTATCTTTTTGAAACTCAGTGCTGCACAGTTACATGCTCTGATTTTTTTTATGATGAAGAGCATGGGGTTGCTCCTCCTCTTTTAATGTCTCTCAGTGATCAGCTGATCAGCTTTTCTCTTGTTGCGTTTGTTTATCGTTCAGCTGAGAAGATGGAAATTATCAGCTCATAGTTCAAATCGACACATATTTACCCCGAAGCATAAAGCAGTGGTAGAAAGGATTTTAACTTTAGCTATGAAGGGGTGGGTCTAGAAAAGTTTTGATAGGGGGCCAGGCAGGAGCACTGTTCAGAAACAGGGGGGTAAAAAATAGAGCTTTTATTAAGATCTAGATTTTACAAAATATTAAAATAATGATTACATTACATTGCATTAAAATTGCCATTTAATGTTAAAAATTGAAAAAGAAAAACTTGTTAGACAGACTTATTTTATAGTAATTTTTTAATAGTAATAATATTTTTATTAACAGTTTACTTTGATTGATGCTGATGTAGGACTTTGATCACTGCTGCACAAAGACAAACACTACAAATATAACAAGAAAAACCTGTTTTTATGCAGATCATCTGTTTTATTAATTTCTTCATCAATGTTGGCTGTTGAACTTCAGTTGTCATATCTGGTAATTTTATGACAGACATCATCACCATGGAGACGGTTGCTGAGATGATGCTGTATGAATTCTGCATTATGATCTAGAACGTGGTAAAGAATATGAAGAACAACACATAGAATTACATTACATGCCGCATTTACTGACACTTGGACAACCTACGTTTACCCAAGTGAAGGTCAGTTAACACTAAATATTTGTAAGCAGTAGCTCTTTCTGTTGATGCGATTTAGTAAAAATGTAATGATGATTAATCATTATTAAGTCATTTGTAAGATTATTTTGATTCAGCACTACTTTATTCATATGTGCATAATTTTGTGTTTATTATGTCCTCTTACCTGCTTTGAATAAATGAAGAGTACTTCCCATAATGAGTAATATGATTACCGCTTCCCTTTGATTACATTGCGAGTGGGAAAGGACAGCAGCGGGAGGAGCATGTGAGCCGCCTGCCTGTTGATTTACAGCAATGCATACAGTTTGTCAGAACAATACGGGATTAAACTATTGACTCACTCTGGATGAGTCTCTGTGTTGAGCATAAAAACCGTCTGTAGAGATCAGGTCTATTGACACAGAATGTTGAATTATTTGTACAGATCATCGAGGTTGTTTCTTTCTGATGCTATACATTTCCCTTTTGTGTGTGTGTGTTTGTTTGTGTGTGTGGTTTCAGGGTCGAAGGGCAGGGCTAAGGGACAGATCAATATCTGGCAGGAGGAGGGAGTCGGCCATAATCTCTGTCAGCCGTGTAGGAAAGTACATTACTGCCACTACAAAGCCTATTAACAAAACCGCAGGTCATGCATTATTGAACGGATGTTGGTTTTATTCGACCCATTTCAGAGATAAAAAAACCTAGACAAACAGGAACAATGCAGCTGCCCCCCCCCCTGAAAATATTGTTTTTGTTTTTAGTGCTTAATTGGTTTTGTAGTCATGGAGACATGGTGGTGGAGGAGCGGGATATCACATCAGACTGACTTGAGGGGGAATATTGATTGGCGATACAGATCTACAGAGAGCGATCCAGAGGGATATCCATCTGTAAACAATGTCTCAGCGCGGCGAGGAGGTTCACCTCTGAATCACAGATGAGCCGTCCTCACCTCAGGCCCAAGTGCTGCTTCATGATGCTGTGAGTTTGTAAACCCTTGTAAATACACACTTTGAAAGGGAGAAACTACTATAAGACCTTTACCCAAGTTTTTGAAAGCAGGGTAGGTTGTTTATGGATTTATTTTTGTTTTATATGTGCTATGGTCTGAGTATTTCATGGAATTAGTTTGTTTCATTATATTTAAGTTATATAAAGAGAAGGCCATTGCATAATTGTAAGATCTATTTTATTATCTTGGTTTAATGTTAAGTTTTTTATCAGTTTTATGCTCTCTGTTATCGTCTGAGTATCACACCCATCAATTGGTTTCTGTGCTCTAGGTTTTTAATAACTTTCTGCTTCATTAAAGCAGGGCTGTATTTGAATTGCCTATTTGTTCCCTATATTTGCATACCATAAGTATTATGTCAGACATTTTAATGCTGTTTAAAATTCCAGCTGAAAGTATTACTATATAACTTTCTGGCATTAAAAATATGTGCTGACTCATTTTAATGGCACACTGAAATCATTCCTGGAGTTGTGGTTGCTGAGCAACATTCTGAGGATGAGAAACTGGACTTCACAGCTGAGTTCCGCTTTACTCACCGCGTCACACACCAGCCACTGGATATGAACATACTGACTGCTCTGAACATGCACTGTGGCTGATTCATTAAAGAAATGAAGAAGACATTATCTAAAGAAGAGAGGAAAATAAAGACACAAAGGGACAAGTCAACATGGCACGTAGGGCACATTTAAAACAGAATAGTCCAGAAGACCGGGCACGATTTCTAAATGCACCTTGTGCATGGTTTCCTTTCATGCTGCACTTTAATCAAATGGACCAAAACACCTGGACAAAGTCACACAGTTACAACAACTGCTCGCTAGGGGCGATTTTCCCCCAAAAGACCACTAACCAAGAAGAATTTCCGCTTCGTTGATTGGCCAGGACTGAAAACAGCTTGTTCACCACAAGTAAACAATGGAGCAACAAAATGTATGTTGTGTTGTCTTGGGGTTTCTGTTTTTACTTTGGTATTTAAATATATTATGGTTTTCACGAAAATCTTTCCATTATAAGGAATAAGAGAGGAAGTGAGATATGCAACATGTACTTCAATATGTGTCCTATGTAACTTCCTCTCCTTGCTTCACTAGATGGTCCATTTGCTTTTACGCTGCACCTGGGTTCACTTGAAAGTGAACTGAGACCTCTGGTCTTCCAAAGTTTGCTTTTTGAGTTCACACCAGAGTAAAGTATGCATTCACTACTCAAAACTAACTGTACTATTCATGAAAGCAGTTTGTATAAAGAGCACTCAACAGCACCAGTGTGAATGCACCTTAAATGTAATGTACAGAGGCTGCAAACTATAGTTATATTTTTTCTTGTATTCTAATTTGTCTTCACTGTATTCCTCTACTTGGTTCCCCTTTCTACATAGAATGACCATTAATCTGTTTGTGACAAAAAACACACATTTTAATTTATGGTAAACGATTAATGTACCAAAACCTCTACGAAACTTGGATACCCTCCCTTGTTGCTACCCCAGTCCACAAAGCTTCCTCTCCTTGATCCTCTCTCCTCCAGGTTCAAAGTATTTGAATGTAACCCTTTCTGGGTCAAACACAGAATGACAAAGGAAAGGGGATTTGGCTGAAAAGTTGACCATCACACTTTAAAGCTTGAAGGCTAAGCTGACAGAACACCCTTGTTCTGGCTACTCACATTTGAAGCTTGTTAGCCGCATGTTTTGAAGCATTTGACCCTGGCCTGGCAACAGTATTGAGCTGATAAAGCATGCTAGCTAGTTAGCTCAGCCAAAGTTGTAGCTGGTTGTAAGATATTTTTTTTTTAATGTGAGCTAGATCAAGAGAGCCAGCAAGGATGTTTATTAACACTGGTTTTGTTAAGATATATTTAATAGTTTCCAAGGGATAATCTTTGTGTATTGCGGCTCACATACTAGCTAGCACTATCAAACTAGCAATTAGCGTTCACTAACATTTTCAGCTTGTTACTCTGATTTCCAACCATTTAAGAAGGCCTTATTACTAAAATATACTTATCACACATTTTATCTATGAAGTGGCTTGTCTGTTGTTTTTGTTTTGTTTATTTTCTGTAGAATTTAATGTGCATAAATTATATTTGACACGAGTCTAACATATTTGGATTACATTTGTTCTGACATATTTAATTCCTTTGGTATATTGAAGATAAAAACACCTGCACTAAATGTATAGGTGGAACAACAAGCAAGTGTTGCCTATCACCTCAAATTTACCAGATACATATCCTGCTGTGATTTGTTTATACTGCAGATAATTGTAAATATTTGGCGTGAATATGAAATACTATTGGCATCAAGTTGGGTGAGAAATGCATCTGCAGCTGTCTATCTCTAGCAAGTCTTCTAAAGTGAACTTCACTTTATAACGATTCAGCTAATTAACATATTCCATATAGACCCTCGTTCTTGACTGTGCATTTGTGCTTGCTTTGCTCTTTATTCATATTTTCATTACAACACTTTACCATCTTAATGCTTTGTTGCATGTGTTGCAGGTGCAGAATGCTGACATGGAGGTTACATTAAATAAAGTTTATAAATCTATACATAAAATATCTTGGCTTCATAATGTATGTGACAGGCAACAGACAAGGCAACTTTAATAATTACTCACAATTTTCTTTCTCTAATAATTTATTTTTTTAATTGGTATTTTTAATACAATCTAAAGCTTTTTCTGATTAGAGGTTGTATTTTCCCTGGTGCTTTAGATCACTTACTTTGTCCTACTTGCAAGCGATGTCGAATAAAGTAATATGGTCCTGCAGGACAGTTTTTAAAACAAGCCCTGACATAAATCCATTAGAGGAGAATTAATAAAACATCAAAGGAGTGCTTTTCCAGTCACTCCTGGCTGGAGAGACCCCAGAGAGTTTTAATTACAGCATGATTGATTTAGCTTTATATCAGCAGGACTAGACAACTCTATTTGTCAGAAAAGATCAGAAAACTTGGTTTGCAGTGTTTAGTCTGCTTGTGTATTAATGTGACTTCTTTATACTGAGTTCAAAACAGAAGGAGTAGAACTTGTTCCCTGGAAATAGCTTGTGTTGACAGTAAAACTTATTATTACAAACTTTCCTGAGTTAAATTTATCCTTCTTTCAGAAAAATGGGCCTTGAAGCATATTTGTGGAACAGCTGTCTGCATCTTCCTAGCAAAGATTCACATTTTTTCTCCTTCTCCCATTTGCAGAGTTCCAGCATTAGCAGCTCCAATCAGCTGCATTTTTTCTTTGGCCTACTAACTGCAGGAGGATCCCAGAAGAGTCCGAGGCTGAACTTTCCCAGCCACCACTGATCTCATCCCATATTGCTTCATTACTGGAGCATCCACTCTGACCCTGGTAGCTATTTAGCAGTTGGAGCAAACAAGGCCAGACAGGTCCAGAAGCACACAGACGTAAACACAGCCTGCTTGAGAAAATAAGCTGATACTGTAGCGAGTGAGAAGCGTCAACAAAAGAATCACCTGCTGATGAATTCTGTTTCTACACCAATTTTCTTTGCTATACACAGCAGCTATGGTGTTATAACTCTGGCAGATTTTATCTGTTTCTGCTAATAATGAACAGAATTACGTCAGATAAACTATAAAATAGACTTAATTATGGGTTGATTATGAGGAAAAGTCCAAACATTTTCTTTAACAAATGCCCATATTACAATAAAATAAAGCAGTTGTTTTTTTATGCTCTATTCTTTAAGCTGCTTATCCAGCAGCAGCTATCAAAAGGAGCCCTGCACCGACCTCCCTCCATCCAGCTACCACCTCCAGCTCTACCAGGAGAACATCAAGGATTTCCCTAGACAAGGAAGACGTCAGCATGCCCTGAGTCTGCCTCAGGGTCTCCTCCCAAAGGGACATGCTGAGATTACCTCACCCGAGAGGCGCCTCGAAGGCATCCTTGAGCTCGTCATCTAATGTATGAGTCCAGACACCCTTCAGAGAAAGCTCATCTCTCCAGACTGCAACTTTAAACTTAGGCCTACTGTTCGAGACCATTATTACTGCATACACAGCATATAAAAGAAGGTTAGTTCTTTTCCTTATCTAAGATTTTAAACATCATGATATAATAAAAATCATCCGCTAATCATCAGATATTAAATTGAGGTATAAAACAACCTCAGATTGAACAACAGCACATGACTAAACCAAAAATACAGAAGCAGTGTCTAATGCACTCTTACTGTTGTCAGCGGAATTAGAGGGTAAGTAGCAGCCAGGTCCTGCTAAGCACTTCTTTAAAAACAGAGGTTTTGGCCATTTGGTGTGTGTTAATACAAAGAGGAAAGACATTAGCAGTGAACTATGAGAAGATATTGTTGCTGTTCATCAATCCAGGAAGGTTAAAAAAAAACAAAAAAAACATTCAAAACTATTTAATATTATTTACAAGTGGAAAACATTCAAGACAGCTTCAAATCTTCCCAGGAGTGGATGTTTCATCAGTTCAGCCTCAGTTAGCGTGTTAAATATTAAAGTTCATGACAGAACTATAAGAAAAAAAAGACTAAAAAGTAATGCTTGATTGAAAGGATTGCAGAAGAAAGCTTCTATTAAAAAAAACCTCAGTTTGCAGACTCGGGAACTCACCGAGGCTGTTCCACGGGCGCACGAGTTTCTGTCAGGCCCTCACAGAAGGCTCCGCTCTCAAAGTCATTTTATGCACACTCAGGGAAACTGACTGTTGGCAATTGGGGGTGGCGACAAAGGACTGCACCAGCCTTCTTCTGATTGGTCAATTGTAAGCACAACAAACTCTTATCCTGACTGATTGACAGCTAGGAGAAGTTGAAGCGTCCCAAGACAGCATTTTCTTTAGCATGCATTCAGCAGCACCTTGATTACAACTGTACCAAGTTGGATGAGAAAAGCGCAAAGATAATTGATTTTATGAAGGGCTTAGTGTGGATTCTACCAGGCGGGTTCTGTTTTTGGACACTTTTATACCCAAATGTGCCAAAGTGTGCCACATACTGTATGTATTTTTCTTCGTGGAAGGGAATCTGTTTAAAAAATACAGTGTTCATACAATTCGCAAACTGGCCCTGGCATTTAGCCATTATATCATCAGTTCCTGCCACTGTGCTCAGTGCATTTTCAAAATCAGTGTTAGCGGTTAGCATTAGCATCGCTTCTAGCTTCAGAACTGGAAATAACTGCATCTCTGTGTTTTACTTTGTTTTTTGTCCTGTCCTGTCCAGCATCCTAATATACAGATCTGCAGCCTGTGTGCCATATTTTGCGGACAGATTTTCTCTACCAAGAGAGACATGTTATATAAATTGCTGTCTTTGATGTTTGGAATATTTATAGAATTTTCTAATAATTTTCTTTAGTCTTGATATGTCTCTTGATATGTGTACATCTGTGTTATCTTGGGACCTTCTAAGTAGTATTTATTTTATTTTATTTTATTTTTTGTCTCTAGGACATGCTAATAACGTTTAGCCTTCATTGTAAATGATTAAAGTCTCTAAAATCTATGAAGGAAATCACAGCTGTTCTATTTTAGCTCTGTGCAGCAAACAACCGTGCGTAACAGACAAGCCAATTATAAAGACAAATAAACAAGATGGCCGTGAATGGTAGCTTATGAAACGTTAGCACACGTAGCAGTGGGACTATTTTTGAACACTACGCTGCAAATTTTGGTCAAAGAACAGTATAGATAGACTGAAAATGAAAAGGTAAGGAAATAAAATATATTGCTTTTGATAAACATGCAATCTGATGCGCTGGCTGTGAAAAGCTAAGGTGGGCTAAAGTGTGTGTTTTCAGACTGACGTGAAGTGGTTGGGTAAAATCTGTTTATGCTTGGTATCATCTGAAAGGGAAGCTTTTCTAGTTTCATTTGATTACCCAACACGTTGTGGTGGATTGGAAGGATCCCGCTTTGTGTTGCATTTTGTTTTGAGTGTTATTTGTAAACTGTTGTTTGTTGCATATGAATTCTCAAGTTGTTATAAAACAAATACTTTGTTGACAAAATGCATTTGGAGGGTTGATTTAGTGGCATTAGGGATTCTTCTTTGAGACACATCACTAAAGTAACTTTTTTACATACATGAAGCTATTCTTACAGCTGCTGGACCCAGTGAAGGGTTAAAATAACACAAAATTTCTTATCTTTTCTTTTAGGCCACTGCAGGTCAGTATTAAAATACTAGGACCTTCACTTTTTCTTCATATCTAAAACCCACATGCTCACCTTTGGCCTTTCTGACAGCTCACACTGTTTAGTTTCAGTTTGTTGCCCTCTCACTCTCATTAAAGCTGTAATGCATCTGCGAGTTTCTTGCCGTCCACCTGTCGACCTCACATGGCCACTAATTTGTCATCCGTCATTTCTAAAAAAAAAAAAAAAAACTTCTCATCTTTTCACTATGCTAACCGTCAGTGAACCTTAGAGGTAGATGGAGGCAAACAGGAGGAGTGTGATTCATAAGCAGCAACCACATTGCTGCCTTCAGACTATAATTAGCCAAAGCATCACTGACTCAAAGTTTACAAGCTGCACTCAGCACCATAAATATTCATATACATCTCTGAGAAATCAATAGGGCAGAACAAAACTTTATGATATTAAAGTGTTGTAATATTAATGTGTGGGCAAAAACACTTCAGACAAGCAAAGTGCCCCACCCTCCCTCCTCATCACTATCGTTATGCATGCTGGAAGATCAGATTTCAGGACCTTTCCCATCCTTTGGGAAGTTTTATTTGCTTTGGGGAGCAGATAAGCCCGGATGATCTGCAACAATAAAGAAATCTGTGAGCAGGCTGGAGAGCCCAAAAAGCTCCCTCCCTCCCGCTTTAATCTTTGCAATTTTCCATGGCTGATAAAATTTTAATGAGGAATAAGCATAATGGGAGCCACAGAGAGATTACAGCGAACTGGGAGTGAGATGCATCGGACAGATGAAGATGGAGGAGTCGGAATCAGAGTGTGTATCAGATGCTCGGTGGGCCCCTATAGATCAGACGGATACACTCAACACAGACTGCTGTGGGGTGTTTTTTCTTTGCATGGTTTACAACTTTTTCCCAGTTTAAACTTTTGTAGTGTCACACCATTCCTCTTTTAATTACAGCATAGTTAAAGAGCTGTTCACCTTTCAGATGTCTTTTCTTAATCTTTTAACGACAAAATGGCTGTAATAACCACAGAAACTGTACAAATGAGGTAGGACTCAGCATCTTTTTCAAACCGCATTTACATGTAGAATGGAAGAGATGAGGATCAAACTGGAAACCTTCAGCTTCAACCAGAACACCACATATGATGAAACTGATCTCCATCTTAAATCAGAAACATAACATCAATAAGGCAGCTAATTAATTTAATTCTGGTGTTGGACTCAGTAGAGTAGATATAAAAACCCAAAACATCAGCATGAGAATGGGACCATAATCAATCACTTTCCCAATTTCACCCAGTGTCTATCATATTATTTTAAAGTGGAATTTCCAAGTTGTCGTATTTTAAAAAGGAGACATATGTGCAGAAATCAAGCAGAAAAGTCGCATTACATCTTTTACTGGAAAAAAAATGTGGTTGGGTAATGGGGAGTGCTGTCTAAATAGATTGATTATGCTTTTTAAATGGGTGAATTGTATTTTATTGTCATTTCTATGAAAACAACTTGACAGTACCTCTCCAACTTTTTATTTATTGTTTTTTATAACTAACTGAATAACATATTTCAAGATAAAAACAAAGAATAAAGATAAAGAGCAAAACATCACTGAATGAAATGTGTTTTTAGGCGTAATACACACACATTTACATAAATGTGTCTACATATATATATATATATATCTATATATATATCTATATATGTACATACATACAGGGCTTAGTCTGAGCCAGATCCAGCCGGC
>JBAMHW010000007.1:6247114-6279913 GCA_037177495.1 Rhadinocentrus ornatus | reverse complement strand
AATGCTTGCTTGTCTTCCATTTTAGAAACTAAATATGTGAAAGTATACAAGTAAAATAGTTTTTCTTCTCATACTATATTATTAAGTAAACGTGAATATAAAGTTACTTTGGGATAAACCAAATATTTAATTTAAAGCAGCTTGAAGCTTTAACGCTGACTTCATGTTATTCAGTCAGAACTATTTTTTATGTGAACAAAACTAAATTATTTAAGTGACTCAACTCAAAACCTTCGAGGTGAATGAACTAAAGTTGAATGAACCATATCAATGACTTTGTTTCCAGTTGAAACCATCATTTAAGAGGGTTCAACCTTAACTGAAATAAACAGTGGCCGGATAGCTCAGTTGGCAGAGCATCCATGTAGAATAGGGAATGTATTCTCAGTGTGAAAAGGTTTGTGTCTGCTCTCTATTCTTGACAAACAGATGAGAAATGTAACATTTCTATCCTCTTTTTTTGTTTGTTTTTTTTCCTGTCAGACAGAGGATACCGCCATGCTAACAATGAGTCCATGTGCACAGATGTCATGGCACACTTTCTGCAACAAAATCATTTTTTGAACATTGAAGACGGGCTACTGAACTTTAGCAATTTTCTCAGTGATGCGCCCCCTTTTGATGCTAATCCAGCATCCATCTTGCATCCTTCCTGTACTGTGAGCTCTCTCCAGCCAGTAAAAGTCAGTCTTATCCTGATTTTTGTCCTTTCTCTTGTTCTGTCTCTTTCTGTCCACATAGAGGAAAAGAGGAATTTCTCGTGGTGTTTCTTTGCTAAATCAGCCGTGGTGCGTGTTAAAAACAACGGGTATGTTTATGTCTGTTTACATCCACAATTTGCCATTATGGTTTACACTAAAATACATTTTCAGTCTTGTTCAGCAAACATTCGGGTCTCAACTTTGAGCAAAAGTTGAAACTAAACATTGTTCTATTTTATCATTTTCAGATTGTGTCTGGTATATTTGAAGTCTTAATGAGGACCAACTGAGCTTAAAGAGTTATGGTTGTGCTAAAACAACGTTTTTGTTGTTTTCAAGCACAGGTGATGTCAGGAAAATAACCAGACTAAAAGAAAGAGAAGAAACAATTGTAACGCCTCTAAGCAGATGTAGAAACTCGGCCATGATGCCTGCTGGCTTTTTCCAGGCGACTACACCCAGAGGAGATTCTGAGAATGAGTTGTTGATTGTGTCTGATGGGGTCAGAGCTGCTTCTGTCCTCTGCTCTGTGATCCACACAGACACAAAAGCTGCCTGATGCCCCCCTCCCTCTCCCACTCAGCATCACCCCTAAAACAGGCATGACTCCTGCGATGCCCGATAACACGGAGCCGCTTCGTGTTGCACACGTCGGAGCCACCACAAGCTCTGATTGATTGGCTTCGTCTAACGTGGCGCGAGACAGAAAACACTCGCCATCTCTCAGCAACAATTACCCGTCCCTCCACGCCGACTGTCAGCGCGCTAATTCATCTGTCATCATCCCACTTCTCCCAGTAGAATCCGGCTGACAGCCAGCCCAGTATCAGTCACACAGCATTACACTCCTGCTGACTTTCATTAGCTCCACTTTGTCTTTCACCATGAAGGATGCTGGATTTTCTATTTTACCCTTAAAAGTCATGTTTCTGCTTGTTCTGCTCCAGCTTTGCTTCGCGTTCACACCACTCGCTCAACACTCGACTGTGTAATCGAAAATGAAATAACCAATTCAGCCCTGTCAGATCAACCGGTGGTTCTGTCTGTGAAAACCAATGTTAGGTTTCCAGTCACTGTTCAGAAGAGATCCAGTAACAACCTCAAAACAGTGCTCATCTCATGTTAGAAAGCCTTATCAAGTATTTAGGCTTTATTTTTATTATTATTATTATTATTTATTTATTTGCACCTTTATCCTACAGATCAGTAGTTCCCAACCTCTTTTCCTCAGGGACCCCCTTTCATGCATATACTAAAATGTTATGGACACCCTGCTCCACCCTGTGCTGGAAACATGCTGGTTTTAGGCTTTCAAAAGTGAAATTGTTTCACCATAAATTAAGTTTTCTGGTTAAGTCCTGTCCTTTGATAAAGCCAAAGTTAAATTAACAACATACATCCTTACTTTTATTCATTAAAATAGGGAAAATTTGTGGACATTAATCACAATGGCTCTAATGTTCAAAGCCTCAGGGGCCCCCTGTGCTCTTTGGGGGACCCCCTTGGGAAGTCCTGGACCACTGGTTGGGAACCACTGCTATCGATGACCATAGACAGAAAAATTCAGCTTTTTTAAGTTATGAGGTTTTATTTATTTTTTATTTAATAAAAAATTGGATTCATCAGGTTTTAAAGTCTGATAAACACAACTTCGGATGAACAACTATGGAAGCTGAGAGCAGCCAACATGACAAACTTTCTAAACATGTGATATCTTAAATGTTCTCATTATATTGAGAAACCAACTTTTTCTTAAGATGACTTACTGTAACTAATTATTACCAGACAACAAGTTCTGTTTTCGGAAGATCCCGAGATGCTCAAGGTGAGCTTGTAAATGAGTGGCTAACTAATTTACCCCTGATTTAAATAGTCAGAATCTACAACAGTGAGTTAAGGCGTGCATGCTGTTCACTTCCTGGCAATGACTTTCCTGTACTCTGTGTTTAATCAGGTTTTATTATCTTAAGATGAAAGTAAAGTATCTCGCTATCTGGAGATGTTAAAAAATAAATAAATCAAGCATGCCCACTTTTAGCTTCTGTAAACAACTCCTGTCATTATTAATGAAGCAACAGCTAAGCTAAAAAAATGTAGAAGCAATGTGTGAAACCTTGTCTGGTCAACAGAACGGTTCAGGTGGAAAAATGATAAAGTGAGTAGAACATCAGCAGAACGTCCTGCAGCACAGGTCAGTGCTTTTAATCATGGCTGATCGATGCAAAGAACATGTTTCCCAGTTAAATATTCTCTTTATTCCTATTCTAAATGGAAAAAAAACTAATTGTATGAATACTAAATTAACATAATTTTAATCTCACTCAACTGTATCATCACAGAAAATGTAAAAGCTGTTGACTGTGGTCTGCAGGGGGGAGCAGCACTGGAGCCAAATTTTACAAACTGATCAGGAAATCTGGCTCCATGATTGGCTGCAAGAAACAGACATTTGACGTCGTGGTGGAGAGGAGGACTGCAGACAGATAGTTATCTGTCTTGGATAAACTTGACTACCCTCTCCAGCACGCAGTGGACAGACAGTGGAGCTCCTTCTTCTGGAGACCTGGCATCCTTCTCCAGGCCAAAGCACTTTACAGCAGTTCTTCTCTGTCAGACAGAGAATCTCATGACTGCTGAACTCTGTTTCTTTTACTTTGTTCCTTCCATTTCCATATCTGCTTTTTTATTGTTTTACCTGGGTAGTATTTATAATACGTAGTATTTTCCTTTTATCTTCTCTATTTTTGATCTGGCTATTTGTTCGTATGTGGTATTTTTGGTTAATTGAGTTATCTAGACTATCTAACTGCACGGTGGTGTGGTGGTTAGTACCGCAGCCTCACAGTAAGAAGGTCGCTGGTTCGAGCCTCGGCTAGGGGGGTTCGAATGTGGGGGTTGGTGGCCTTTCTGTGTGGAGTTTGCATGTTCTCTCCGGGTTCTCTGGCTTCCTCCCACTGTCCCAAGACATGCATGTTAGGTTAATTGGTGACTAATTGGTAAATTCTCCCTAGGAATGAGTGTGTGTGTGAATGGTTGTTTGTCCCTCTATGTCCCTGCGATGGACTGGTGACCTGTCCAGGGTGTACCCTGCCTCTCACCTGAAACACTGCTGGGATAGGCTCCAGCTCACCCCGCGACCCCTAATAGGAACAAGCGGTACAGATAATGACTGACTAGATTCATTCTTATTCTTTTCTATAATGCTGCTATAGAAATGTAATTTCCCAGTCTGGGATCAATGAAGTACATCTCATAGTGAAATAAAGTATACAAAATCACAATGTATGAAGAATGAATAATAGTTAAAAGGGTCTCCAGTAAAAATTTGCCTGGGCCACACAGACTCTGGAATTGCTTCTCGATTCACCAAACTGGACAACAAAAATTAGAAACAAGTTTCCTGGTCTGATGAGTCTCCATTTCAGCCCCACATTTAGATAGATAGGGTCAGAATGTGGTTGAAACAACATAAAAACATGGATCCATCCGGCCTTGTGTCATCAGTTCAAGGTGCTGGTGGTGTAATGGTGCGGGGGTTATTTTCATGGCACACTTATGACCCCTTAGAACCAACGTGACCTGGTTTAAACATCACAGTCTGTCTGAGTATTGTGGCTGACCATGTCCATCCCTTTATGACCACAGTGTAGCAGGATGTGGTGGAACGGGAGACTCTCATCATAGATGAAGCCAACAAATCTGCATCATTGTGATGCTGTTATGTCAATATGGAGCAAAATCTGTGAGGAATGTTTCCACCATCTTTGTAAATCTAGCCAGTTCTAAAGATAAAAGGAAGTTTATAGGTTGTATTTTTGACTTACTCATTATCACATTTAGAGTTTGTTTTAATGATTTATTCAATCTGTTTTAAGCTGCTGCAGTTTGAGAAAAGCTGTGCACAATAAAACAAGTTTAAGATGTGAATATTTCAAACAGCAGAAGATAGACTTGGACCTTCAGGAGAAAGTTTTGTTGATTGAAAGCTGCTTTTAATGGTGAAAATATTGAATTTGTGGGTTTTTATAGTGTTCTACTTCTGGATCCAAGGGATTAAAGTCTGTGGAAGTTTTTTCAATATTTTGTCTACCCTGTGGACGTCCAGCAGCCTCCAGAGAGAGCATTTCCAGGAAGGATGATGGGAGTCTGACAGCTCGTCTCTTCACTGCTGCATGGCTTAGCAGGGCCTATCAGAGCGTTACAACGTTCGATTCCCTGTGTGGCAGCGAGGTGGTGGGGTGAGAGGGGGAAACGCCTCTGGTGAGGGGGGAGGGGTTATCTCAAGGGGGCAAAAAGGTCATCTCTGGGGGCCGAAGCCTTTACCTCAGCTTCATCCTCAGTATCTCTCATTCCGCTTACGGGTTGAGAATCAGTTGCAGAAGTTTGGACCTTCAAGCTTCAGTTTCAGAACTGCTGAAACAACAGTTTGCAGATGGTGTCACACATTATGATTCGCTGTTTGTCTTAAAATGTTAGCATGCTACAGGAATGTAATTTTCCTCAGTATATGCAACAAGTCACTGATTTTTAGTCTTTTGGTCTGGTTCAAGTTTGAGTGTTTCAACTTCAAACCAAAGAAAGTAAAGCGTGCTGCTGGTTTGTAGATGGAAACATGAGCAATGTTTCCCTCTAATGTTTCCTAATCTTCATCCTCTGCATTGCATTATTTCATTTTAGTTTATTTTTTTATTGCATTATATATAAAAAGAAATAATTATTTTACATGTCCACCATGTAGTGAAAATCACAATGAGAAGATCACACTCCAGTTTTTTAAAACTTATGCAGCATAAGGAGAGCAGTCACACAGAGTCACACAGAACGTGGGAATGAGGCTCTAACTGGCAACGATGCGTCTACACTATATGCACAGACCCTGGGAAAGACTCAAGAAGGGGCAGAAACCAAACCAAGCATATAGGAACCAGGACATCTGCAAACTGAAATCTTTCATTGATACAAAAGTCACACGCTATTCTTTTTTATTCAAAACTATTTTTTGCATGAGCTACTAAACTTATGCTGTTCTAAATAAAGAAAATAAATAATAAATGACATTTCCATCATAACCTTTTTTGATCTGGTTTAACCAACATTAACAATGGAGATCTCACAATAGTGCTGATTATTGACAGTTTTTACTCTGGATATGGGTATGTTAATGTAAAAGAGACACTAACAGCAGATTACCAGTCAGAATCACACATTCCCAACAGGCTAGAAAGCAACACAGGTGCTGCAGAGAAAGCAAGAGAGAAAGATGAAGAAAGTGCAAATATTTATAAGCTGGTAAATTTCTTGGCATCCATTTTCAGTCTGGTCTACATGTTATTGCAAGACGCATGAAGTTGCATTGAGCCGACCTTTCACCTATTTATTCATGTGTGGCATCACATTAGAATCATGACTAACAGTTTTGACTAACATGTTTGATAATAATTTTAGTTATTCCAGGGTTTCTGTTCACATCTTTCAGTAGGAAAATATGGAGAACACTAAATGTTTTTATCATGATGATTTTTTTGTTTTTTCTTTGATGTGGATGAGGCTGTCAACCGTACATAATGTTTGTTTTTCTTGGTTGACCACTAGCAGTTCACAGTCCGAAAGGTATTTTGTATTTAACATGCTCTTTTTCTGTGTTTCATCTCCTTTTGGGTCATTTACATTATCTCCAACTATATTCTTTACACCATCTAACCACTGCAACATTATTGTCTTTCCTACTTTTCACTTTATTTATTTTTCTCTCATAATTCAGCTGTATTTTGTTCAGCAAGTAGCCTGTAAAGGAAGTCATGCACTATAGCATAAGAATGCAGCCAATGGATGGATAGTGTTGGACACTCATTGAAATACTTGGAAATCTACCTATTCAGCCTGTTACGACCCACTTGGTTAATTCTAGGGACGAGGGTCGAAAACAAACACAGCCGGACGCCCTTAAAACTATAACACTTATTTTATTTACAAACCCAGGTTCAACTACTCAAACAAAATACAAAAAAAGGTGTCATAAGGTAGGTTATAGTGTATGGTATCAAAGGAAAACAGAAAATCAATAAACAAAATTATGGTCCTTAATTATGGTCTATTAAATATAACAATTAACATTAACTATTACAAATAAACAATTTACTCTTATAATTAACAAAAGGAAACTTAACCAATTAACAGATACAAAAGCCTACTTAACTTAAACCTTTCTCTGAAAAAGTCCAAACTCAATCTGATTCAAATAAACAGAATTTACAAAACAAAATGGCTACTCACAAACGGTGAGAGCTTCTCTGCTCAAAACTAAACACAAAAGCACAGTAGTGCACACAACAAAGGGATTTTACAGCAAATCTCTAAATCACAAGGGTATTCTAACTCACAAATCTCCAAACAAACCAGCGATCACTCTTGCTACACCCAGACTGGCACACTGTGTTCCTGACGGACCACAGCTGTCCTGATTGAAATTGAACGTTTGAACTTTTGAAGCTCTTCGCGTGTCCTCATTGGTTGCTGGGGAGGAAGTGCTGGGCGGACAGTGGCCAGCCACCGTGGAGAGGCTGTAGGGGCGGTGTCAACGGGGTTTCCATCCAATCGTCATGTAGTAATCGGGCAGCAACATTTACATAATTCTAGTCCACAGTCTGCAGGCCTTGGGACGTAACAAACCATAGAAAATATTGTTATTATAACATTGGAGGATATTACAAGAATTTAAAATTTGGATACTTGTTTTTCTACAGTTTATTTTCTCATTTTTTTACACGGAAGACCAATCTCAGGGAAGTAGATGGGTTGTAGCCTGATCTTTGATGATTGGTGTCAAGAACTCAGTGGGTTGTTTTTGATTTCATGGACTAGCATGCAGAGGTATTTTGTATGTCCAATTAAGTGTACAAATATGGTCATTCGCCCAAAAAGGGTTAGGTAAATAGCTTGGGTTTCTGGGATAAGCTAGTTTAGGCTAAATGATGGATGGTGCATTAAGACAAGGCAATGTTGACTTTTTCTGTTGTTATATGTGATTATACATATGTATTTGAAAATACATACAGAGTATAAAGGTTTTAACCTCTGAGTACAAACTCTGAACTAAACTCAAATGCTGAGAGTCTGCTTTTATAAAAGATGCTGTTACAGCATAACAAGATGTTGTGAGCCAGTTTTGAATTTATTCTCAGTACTATCAGCAGACGATCTTGAGGGTCTATCAGGAGTACGTGAGTGAGTGTTTCAGCAACATACAAGGCAGCCAGGCCTTTCAAAGAGAAGTATTTTCAAATCAATTCCTTATTTAAAACAATGAAGAAAAGGTTAAGGTAGGTGTGAAATGTTCACAACTTTTGCTTCTATTCAATAGTAGAAGAGTGTTGTGTTAAGAGTTTTGTAAAAGAGATCTGGAGCATAAATAATAGTTGCATTTTCTATGTTTTATTCTTCGTAGTCCTTCTGCAGAGAGCCAAATGCTTACTACACAAGGAACAAAAAAGCTTTTTTTTCTTTATGCAGGACTTTCTGATACTGTGCAAAATACCAAAAACCCGCCTGACATGCTGCATCATTAAAACATCATTTACAGAAAAAGAAACCTGCATCCCACCAATCTGATTCTCTTTATCTTTGTCCTCCCACTGCCACTCAAACAGTCCACTTCCCACATTTACTCAGTAAAATTATTGATCAGCAGTCCAGCAGTTATCACAGTGAGAGCAGCTGGTCATATCTTAGACTGTAATGTCAACAACAACATCAATACCACATGTATTTACAGAATTTTACATTTTACAATTGCAATCCTAAAACTTTCCTTTGTTGTAACCAAACCTTATCGTAACAGCATCCATCACCCTCCTGGAGCCTCATGTAAGTGTCTCTGCTCCCTCTACATAGATAAAGCTCCACATTGTGAAATGTTGTTGACAAAAGTTAATCTCAGTTTCAGTCCCCTCAACCCACTTTTCCAGCAGATTCTCCTGGTGGACTCTCATCTCTGATCCAATAACTCTGCAGCTGACAGCAGAGAAGAAAACCAGAGTGCAAGCAGTTGATAAAAGATCCCACAGAAAAACAAAGAGCCGCTCAGCAGCAGGTGACCTGCAGCTCCAACTGAAAACAGATGGACACTTGAGTGTTTCTGATGTAGCTAAAATTAGCTGCTGCACTTTCACTACAGGACAAGAAAAACAAAACATAATTGTTTGAGTTTGTGGCTGTTTGTCTGCTGTCGCAACATCATGCAGATTTCAATTAACACTCACAATAATAAGAATTAGCGCAAACATATATGAGATGGGGTCCTGTGATGGACTGGTGACCTCTCCAGGGCTTACCCTGCCTCTCACCTGCTAAATGCTGGGTTAGGCTCCAGCTGCTCCACGACCCTTAATTGGAAGAAGCAGTATAGATAATGGATGGATGTATGAGATAGAAAACTAAACAGAGGTGGCTCAGATGAGGTGTCAAGGTTGTTCTTCCTGGTTCTGGTTCTACTTTAATTTTCTTTTCCACTGTTGCCTCATGCAGAGAAGAGAAGATTTGAGTAGATTTGATGCAATCTGTTGGTTTCCTTAGTATGATTTGGTTTATATGAGGTTAAAACAGTGAAAAGGATCCTGGTTCAAACCTCAGCAGGAGTCTTTCTGTGTGGAATTTGCATGCTCTCTCCATGGATGTGAGGGTTCTCTCCAAATACACCAGCTTCCTCCCACTCTCCCTAAGAGTGAGCATGAGTGGTTGTATCTCTATGTTTGCCCTGTGCTGGATTGTAAACTGGTACAGGGTGTACTTTGCTATCCCTTTCAAACCAGCCAGTCACCAACTCGGTGCCAGTTCCCAAACTAAATTTTGACAGTGCATTCAAATGAAAAAAAAAAAAACTAGAACCAGAAAAGTCAGATCTCGACAGGAACAATTAAATAGTGGTTCTCATTTGCATTTGATGTTTCAATAAAGTTATAAAAGAAAAAAAAGCTTAAGCTAATCAATCGCTGGCTGTTAAAGTGCTGTATTGCATGCTAGACCAATAATTAATGTGCTTCAGAAAAATGTATACCTTAATAGAAAAACCCTTGGTGTACATGGTGTTACATGTCCATCTTCACACCTGTTGGACACCCACCCATCCTCCTACAACAGGAAAAATCCGACTGAGTATCGCCTCCCCCGCCTGGTCTTCCACAAATGAAGATAGTGGGTTGCCAACAGACCCATTACAAATTAAAGTTGAGATAGGCAAACTAAAGTAAATCAAAGACTAGAATAATTCATTTACAATTAAACCTGCATGTTGCTGCATTGTTCTGTTGCCTAGCAACTGATTTGCATTTTGATAGGCAATTTATGTGAGCTTGTGTTGACATCCTAACATCTTGTTAGTATCATCTAAATATAGCCTTTTCTTTACTTTGAAAACCATACGTTATCAGCTATTCAGAAAACAAAGCTTCAAGATGTTGATGTTTACTTCTGTTTAGTCATATCTGCACACTTTGGATCTGGTTAAACTGAGGCAAATGTGGGCTTGTTAACCAGAAAGATTTAAGGTTCTGAGACTCCAGAACCATGCTGGAGCCAGAACCAGAACTTTAAAGCACTTTGCCTTTCATATGATAGCAACTGGTATAAGCTCCAGCACCTGTGTGGTTTATATGAACACAGTTGTTATAAATTGAACTAATGTTGATCATATAATGAATTTTCTCTGATTTAAATATAATAGGGTCCGACCTAGGTATAAAAAAAGTTCCTTGAGATGACTTTGTAGTGAATTTGCATACAAATAAAGCTGAACTAAACTAATGAATTTGACTGAAGTCTACGTATTAAAGTGTATCACCTCAGTAACTAACCCAAAAAGCAAAAATCCAGGCCAACAGCTGACATGTAAACCAGATGTGGCAAACACTTGCCGGTGCCGTAACTTAGCCATCAGTGCCAAAAGTAGCCCGGATTCTACCCAAACATGTCTGCTATCTGAGAATGTTGAACACAAACAGACCTTGAGCCACAAACTATTGTGTTTTGTATTTTTTGGATAATCAATCAGAGTTTCTGAGAAAAAATTTTTTTCTCTACTTCCTTTAGTCACAATTTTACCAGAAAACACCTCTGGTTCTTTCTCAGGTTGCAGTTGTTTGTGACGGTTAAAAGAAGATCAAATTAATCCGCAGATTGAATTCAAACAGAATACAGTAAACTAGCCTTTTTTTCTCCAATTAGCAGCATTCAGATGAAAATCCTGGAGATAAAGATGCCGCTGCTGAAGGAAAGAAACTTTAAAAATATGCCACCAAAAAGCTTCCTGGCCTGAACATGTCTGCTGCTGTCCAGCTGGTAAGGACAGCAGAGCTCTGCAGGAAATTAAATGTCAAGCTGCTGCCTTTGATTTCTGTTAAATGGAGCATTAGTTACCTGGAAAAGCAAGACACAGTTCATGTCTCTCACTTTCTCCTCTTACTTTGACCATTTTTCTCCTTCTCCTTTTCTTCGCTGCACATCTGTCCCACAGACTGAAACTGGAAACCCATCATCGCCTTATGTCAGAGGGTCGCCACTGAGGCTGAAAAGGGTGATTTACAACCAGAATGAGTCAACAGAGGTCTGAAATTAGTTTCATTAGGAGCGAGAAGATAAAAAAAGTGTGTATGACTCATCACTCCAAAAATATCCCAAGTGTTTTTTTCAGTTTGTATTGAAGTTTCAGTTTCCTGTATTATATCCTGTTCATGTTGGTGACTCAGCAACAGATGGCCCAAGTCTGCTCTGCTGAAACTCTTTCTTTCCTATATCATTAAGTGCGCACTTACAAAAGGAAACAGGAGATGAGAAGTTATAAAAACATACAAAATGATAGAAAAGCAAAAGATGGACAGCAAAAAAAAAACAAAAAAAACCCACAAACAAACAAAAAAGGTTTTACAGCCTTTGTGCTGTATAAAAAAGAGAAATAAAAGTAATACAAATAATCCATCATTCCACTTTCCACTTATCTGAGATTGGGTCACAGAGGCAACAGGATGAGAAAGGAGATTCAGATGACTCTCTTCCCTGTATCACTCTCTATCTCCTCCTGGGGGGATCCCATATAACTCCTCCAGCAAGTCCGGAGTCTGGCTCAGGGTCTCCTCCTAGTAAGACGTGCCTGGAAAACTTCCAAGAGGAGGCAACCAGGAGGAATTCTAACCAGATGTTCGAACCACTTCAGCTGACTATTTTTGAAACGGAGGACCAGCAGCTTCATGCCAAGCTTCCTCTGGATGTTTAATCTCCTCACTCTATCTCCCAGGCTTAGCCTGGCCACCTTTTAAATGAAGCATATTTCAGCCATTTGTGTTCTTTCAATCTTATTCTTATTCTTTCTGTCGCTATCTGGTGACCATAGATGAGGACTGGAACGCAGACAGAGCAGTAAATCTTAAGTACTGCTCTCTGTGTTTTGGCTCGCTCTTTACCACAACGGACTAAAGCAGTGTCCTCCTTACTGCTGGAAAAGCCTTATTCTGCCTGTCCATCTTTCACTCTATCCTGCCATCATTTGTGGGCAAGATTCCAAGATATTTAAAATATTCCATTTGAGGCAAAGACTCTCTACCTGAAGGCAGAATTCTATCCTTTCCCAGTTGAAACCATGGCCTTAGAGAAGCTGACTTTCATCCAATCACCTTGCACTCAGTTATGAACCACCCCGGTGTGTGATTAAAATTATGGCCTAAGGATCAAACAGAACATTTCATTTGCAAAAAAAAACAAAAACAACAAAAAAAAAAAAGGGATGCAACCCTGAGTTTACTAAACCAGACCTCCTTCTCTTCCTGACTGCACCATATAATCGAGTCCACGCCACAAACAGGACTGGAGACAAGAGAATTTTAACATGCATGCAACATGTAAGCAAGGTTGATTTAGTGCTGAGAAAGTGCACACGGCTCTTGCTTTGAGCATATGGGAACATAACAACCTCCAACACTGACTCCGGGGGCCGGTTCTCCTGCAGCTTCCCCCACAGATTCCCCCCAGGGACAGTTGTAAGTCTGCAAAACACATGGACACTCCCATGAACCCCTCTGAGATTTGTGATATTAGTGTTAACCAGAGATTGAACAGGTGGACCTAATGAGTGGAAATTAGCCTTCTCACTATGTGCCAAAATGAAAGGGGTCACTTGCATTTTGTCTTGTTTGTGTAGATAAAAATTTATACAAAGTTATTCCCACCAATTTATGTCTTTCCCACTGAAGTTGCTGATCCTGAACTGTCTGAGACACATTGCCTGTAGATCTGCCGTCTCTTTCTGGAATCACAAATGTGCAGCGCTTGCTGAGCAGCCCCTGCAGCTGACGTAAGAGGTGGACTGTAAAACGGCTGCAATCAAGTGGGTTTCAGGCACTTCTGTGTCCTCGTGACTCTCCATCCTGCATGCACTCACCAACATCCTCCCTGCTGGGACCCAGCAGTGGGCCAGCTGAAGTCCCACTCCCCCCTGGCTGCTTGAAAACCAGTTAGAGTTTTCAGAGATGAAACTTGCTTTTTTGTTTCTTTGTCCAAAATAATACCAGTTAAATTCACCAGGACGGTAAAAAACAAAAAGTTTCCTCAGAGGGAATTAGCCTTCTTCTTGTAAATGCCTAAATGTAATTGACTATTATGGGATATTTCGGTTTTCTATATTTTACTGCAATTTTCTTAACATCCAACTTCTTCCTAGAGAATTTTTCTGAAATGTTTCAAATATATGTAAATAAAGAGTTCTTTAATCAAGTTAGTGTTCATCATGTCTTTTCTTTCTTTCCTGTTGGTCATCAAGCCTGACCCCAACTTGAATCTCATGATGGTTTTTAGTTACTGGATGACTAAAAGTCATTTTCCAAAATCCAGTCTTGAAAAATTACTAAAAAAATAACAACAGTAAAAAAAAAAGTAAAATTTTTCTTTAAATTATATATATATATATATATATATATATATATAACAGGTTTAATAGAGTTTCATCAGATGTTCTGCAGATACAACCTCACAGTGGCAAAACATGCAAGAAGAAGTACTCATACATGAGAAAAGTTCCAACTAGTGTTCAACATTTAAACAAACAATAGTCTGTTCTTTAAAGAAAAATTTTAAAATGTTCCCATCATGGAAAAGAAAACCAAAAGAATATTTTTCTATTATAGACATTAAATTATTATACAGAGTAAACCTTTTTCCTGTTTCGAGTTTTAAATCAATATTTTTACTTCTTCTCACTATAACTGATTATTATATGTTTGGACTAGGTTGGGACTTTAACACAATATGATTAATTACAAAAAAAATAATTTGTCAAAAAATTATCCGTTTAATCGCAGTTCGCGTTCCAAAGACACGGAACGTTTGTCAATGCACAGTTTCCAGTACACCCATTAAATTGAAACACGTTAGAGCTCGGCTAAATCAGTGTTGCCAACTTTACTTTGGAGCTATATTTAGCAAGTTTTCAGAACCATCTATTGACTATTTCAAAGTGACAAGCGACAAGTCTACTGACTCTTTCTGGTGATATTGGAGACTTCTGGAAACTGACGTCAGCATGAGATGTTTACCTCTGCTTCACGACCAGACTTAAAATGAAACGTGCAAAGCTGCTGCCGCTCCGTTACATATCAACGCCTATTAATTTAAGGGTGGATAAAAACATTTAAAAAGTTAAAAGTACTGTAACATGTTGTAGACTCTTAATCAGAGAACAGCTGGAGCTGCTAGTTAAAGTTTTTTAAATGGTACTTTAAAATACAAGGTATATATTTTTTTTATTTCTTCTTTTACTCTTGAATTGAAATGCAATTAAATGCATTTTTCAGACATTAGAGCTTAACTTTACAATATTAATGTCTGTGTGTAATTTTTGATTCAGTCGTCCAATAAAATCTCTACTGCTTTGTCCAATGAAGAGTCACGGGGAAGCTGGAGCCTAACCCTGCATTTTTGCAGGTGAGAGGCAGGGTACACCCTGGACAGGTCACCAGTCCAATACAGGGCACATTAAAATCCATTTAAATTAAAAAAAAATTATTTTTGTAATGCAATTTAAATGTGATTAATAGAAATTAATTAATTACAAAGCCTCTAATTAATTAGATTTTTTTTTAATCAAGTCCCACCCCTAGTTTTGATCATTGCTATTGGCTCACTGATTGTCTGAACCTGTGTAGATCTATATATTGTTACACTCCGTGTGAAATTGCAGCACCGTATTTCTAACAAGCATTCATTCATTCAGAACCATCATGCGCAGCACTGCAAGAAGTCAAATGTACCTAAAGATCAAGGATGCCTGAATCTCACTGCATTTGAGTAATCACTGCTTACAATGACTCCATGAACGCAGATGTCGTTGATCACCTTCATCAGCAAAGTTATTTCTAAACATTAATGTTTGTGTCAAAATATACTCATAGTCTGGGAACATTAGGATCTAAAGTTTGAGTGACAGGTTGAACAAGACAAGTTGACAAAGTTTCAACAAAACAACATGACAACACCATTATCATCCTTTTATTTATTTATTTATTTGTTTGTTTAGTAGGTGGTCATTTTTCAGTTTCTGTAAAAGCCGATCAGGCTTTAACACTGTGTATATAACACTGTGTATGTTGAAACTAGTTTCTTAAACCTACTGCAAGTCTCAACGGTAAAAACTTAGCTAAAAACCCTGCTATATATGATCTGAGATGTGTCTTCTGCCCCCTGGTGGATATCTTTGTCATTACACTAATCCTGGCATAAAACTTACATTAGTGCCTTTTCTTCAGATTATTTTAACTATAATTTTTTTAATTATTTTTTTTTTCCCATTTGTTGCATCAAGCTTTAAAGCAAACAGTGACATCAAAAACGTCAACGCCATATGTATCCCAGAGAACTCAGAGCCACAAGGTGAAACTAGTCATCTATGATTCCTCCTGGCTGCAGCATACAACAGTCTTCATATAAGAGACGCAGTCGGCAGCTTGCAGATAAACTATTTACTAAATCTGTAAATTGCTGTTCCACTATTTGTGGAAGTGCTGTAAATATACTTGACATGGTCATATGCGAATGCTATCTGTGGTCGCACCAATCACTGACACAGCTCTAACATCCCTTTGATGCACTCAGAGACATCAAATATATCTTTACCACCCCTGACTTGATTAAACTGTAACACCATTAGGTCATGAAGAGTGTAAACATGAAGGAAACGCTCATATGTTACACTGATGGTGGTTAACCATAATTCTGTTATTGAATCCGATGACATTCAGTGGCTGCAGGAATGATTGGAACAGCTCTCCAAAGGAAAATGAAAATTCCTCCAATATTAGAGCCATAATTCACCATGGAGCCTGTTCAACTGCACTGATCCAGAGCTGTAAGACAGCCATTAAACTAAGGGTAACACACAGAGACTCTTTCTGTAATTGACAATAAAGACAATAAAAACAACTTGTGAATGGAACCAGCAGTCAGAGCTAATATCCCACATCCTGAAAAGTTGAGGCTGCTTGAGTTTTTAATGTACTGTAGAGAGCAGCGTCTGCTGTAATGAAATGTAATGAAGCTCTGTAATCAAAAACAGAGGGAGAAACTGCTGCGAACATAGCCAATAATGTACAACACAAAGACATGGAGTCCTGACTAGTAACAGAAGGGATGCTGAAAGTAATCATAACTACAATCAGATTCAGGTTTCTGCATGTTATAGGGCTGGAGATCACAGGTCTGTGTGTGGAGACCTCACACAGCTCTAAAAACAAGCTTCATAAAAAACAGTATGGATATAGTTTTTATGATTGTGTGGACATGTTACACAGCCATTTCACTGATCAATGTGTCATCGCTGCTGTGTTACAACACAACGAGCAATTGAAAATTGGATATTCAGTGAAAAGCATGACAAAACGTCTTTCTGTAAAATTATTTAGTGCTATGGAAGAGCTTAACTATTTCCGTGGGTTTGAGGTCATGTTACTGCCGCTGTGGCCTCTCACAAAAAACCCGATTTCATCATATAGTTTTCTCAGTTATACCTTTAGCTTGTCCTTCTTTTAATGAAAAGCAGCAAAGCAAACGTAACAGTCCTCCTGAAGCTCCCCAGAACTCATTCTGGTTTAAACAATGCATTTACCTTGGTCCAAGCACTAGTTTCTCCTTTCTTTTTTTTTTTTTTTATCTTTTCTGCACTTGTAAAACTCAAATCCAGGTCCAAATAATCGGGATCCAGTTTCCTTAAAACAGATATTTTGGCTGGGCTTGTGTGCTCAATTCAAGACTTCAAAAGGGTTGGCGAATATATATATATATATGTATATAATATATAATATATACCATATAGTTTGGGAGGAGTACAAGCCTGACAGCGCCTGTGTGCAATCTGCCATAACCAACAGGTCACAGTGTTCATTTTATTACAAGTCAAATGTAATGTTCTGTCAATTTGCTTTCTCAGATGCTTTTTTATGTCTTGGTTGTGGTCATTTTCTCTGATGTGTTACAGAGCAAAATGTAGACCGAGGAGACAAGACCAAGCTTATTTTCCATGTTGTTATAAGGGTGAAGAATTAGGGATGACACCAACATATTTCTAAAAAATTCAGATATCTTCAGCAAGAAGCATCTTACCCACTGCACTAAAAATATCTAAAATTAATAATCACAGAACCCAAAAAATTCTATGTGGTGACACTAAATATGTGAAATAACAAAGATAAAGAATATAATAAAAGATAATCGAATATCTATTACTATTATTGAATTGGTTGTATAAGAAAATTAGGACAACAACTGGGCAAATATCACACAACAAATAATTAGGCATAGCAACTAAATAAACTGTAAAACCAGGATTTCAACAAGTAAAATTATACAAATCTTGCATCATATTGCAGTTTATTTAGCAGTTGGAACTCAAGGGATTTTTAAATAGAGACACAAATTTATTTTCCTCAAAATGATGGATGGTGTCCCACAGGGCTCCAGTTTGGGACTTATTTTGTTTTCTATTGTCCTCAATATTTTAAATAATAGTATTGCTCTATGTTGATGATGCTGAAATGTATGGACTATTCGCTCTCGCTATAGTGATTATTAACTGTTTCTCATCAGGGATGGCGCTAGGGGACTTCAGACTTTTTAAACCAGTTCAGCACTTATGTGGTCAAGTCAGACAGCGATATTTCGAAAAACTTGTGCATGTCGGTGCAGCAAATCTGTACAATTTTCCAAATTCCTGGTTAAAAAAACCTCTAAAACATCCAACTGACAAGAGATATTGCTACCTGATTTACCTTGCTTAGACATTTACAACTACGTAGTCAATCAATAGTCACACTTCACAGAGGCAGAAGTAAAAGCAAACAAGTCAGATTAGAGGCTTTTTTATAGCAGGATGGATATCAGACCTTCAGCTGTGGAAAGTGCCCCAATCAAAGTATTTCCACTTTATGTCAAAGCTGAGTAAGAAAACAGCACGTTAACACGATGTAAAAAATTAGGGAAGTCCTAGTGATACATTTAGGAGTTAATGTTACAATTACTGAGAAAACATTCCTATTTTAAGACTGATTTCTTTATTGAGACAACAAAGGAAAACACATGTCCAGCTTTTCATTAACACAGAAAACTGCCATCACCATGGTGATCTGCAGTGAAGGTTGAATTTTTCTAATATCCAACCAGTTTTACTGCGGTCGCACTTACGCTGTGAGAAACTTGAGAAATAGACTCCTATACAGAAGTGTACTGATGCTGACATTAATCCAATCCAAATGCTACACATCTCCAGTTTCTAGTGTATAATTTCTAACTTATCACTGACTTTTTTTATTACTTAGTGGGTTGATAATTTCTAGACAGAAGGACCATAAAAAGCGTGCCATATAATGTTCTCCAGTTTTTAAGACATCTGAGGAAAAACTGCATTTTTTTACCATGAACACTGGACCTGAAGCAAGCTGCAGAAGAGTCTTTAATTAGACAGATTTTATCCCTTATCTGACCTAGCTCTGTTAGTGGAAGAAGAGAAACCATCACAAATCAGTACATAAAGTTTTGGGAACGAAAGCCTGCCTTAAAGGACACTAGTAAAAAAATAGAAAGGCAAGAACTGAGTTTGATTGGTGCTACTCCAATCAATAAATAAGACTGTAAATCAGAGCTATAACAGCTTGTCTAATATTTTTATTGGAAAATTACTAACCAAAAACATCCACCGATTTACTTGCCATACATACAAAAGAGGAAAACCTTGTGCCTCTATCAAAAAGTAGATCTGAGCTGTGTAGTTGAAGCATTTTGCATATATAGGTTTTATTTAATACCTGGTAAAATCTCCATGCGTCAATGAAGACCTCAGAACCGAGCCGCCATTACTTGCAAGGTGTAACTACTCAGTGCTGCTGGCTGGTAGTGAAGCCAGGATGTGTTAGTGAATACATTGTGGTGTCTGGTAAACCTCAAGCGCCCAGACACCAGGATCTTGTTTGTAATGATAATAGAATGATTAACATTGTACGGGTGAGTTGTATATTTAGATTTAGCTTTTTAGCAACTAATTTGAAATTTGAGCTGTTAGAGTAAACATCTGTTAAATCTTCACATCTCTACAGCTAAATGCTGCCCTCTTTGCTTTAGTCTTCTGCATGGCCAGTAACTCTATATAACCTACAAAGTCCACGACAGGGAAACATTAATTGAAGTCAGAACTTGTGTTTTTGGTATTAGGTCTATTTTCTTGTTTGTTTGATTTTTTGTGTTTACAAAGGGATTCATCACTAGTTTAGTGCAGGGTGGTATGATCAAAATTATCATTATATATCAAAGTATTTTCAAAGTTGTAATGGTTTCACAGAATTTGATGGTCTATTTTTTTCCATGCGTGATGAGTGTTAGCCAAATTTTCCACTGACTGACAGTGTCACTGGAGTATTGCCTAAAAGTCATAATTTCCATGGTCATAAGGATTGTACACTGTACAAAAACAAAAGAAAAAGAAAAACATTTTAATCTCCATAGTGTTTTGATCACAGCCATGATTCAGTCGTTCTCCATAGAACCTTTCAGAACCGGTCTTTGGCTTTATGGGTTGTGATGCTGTTGGTTATCTTGCTATGATGCTTGCTTTATGTTGTGGTCAGTACCTCTAAGTAAATGCATCTACAAGTGACATCTGACTCAAGTGTCCACTGGCTTTTTGTAGTTTTACCTGAGGATGTGAGACATTCTTGGTACTCTAAAGCATGTTTGTGGTTAAGGTGGTGCAGCATACTACTCATGGCAGTTTTATGTGGACATTATTTTCAGTGAATTGTTTTGTAAAGCCAAATTATCTCCAGACAACAAATATGGTTCCTTTCTTCTGTGTTATCATGTTCAACTTAAACATGCTCTGCATGCATGTTTAGTGGTGCAGCAGTGAAAAATGTCCCCTCAATCAGTTTCCTGCTGTGCCTTGTTCCCAACTCTGTTTAAGCTATTCAAACCATTGTCAGCACTAAGACAAATTCATTTGTCATTCAGATGAATGTTTTGTACTTAAAACATCAAATTGATCAAGTTTTCTCTTAAGATAGAATAAGGTAAATTAAAAGTTGCTGGCAGCAGCATGTGACGTTATTAGTTCTGCCAGTGTTTGAACTTAGATAAATGTCCAGATATTTTTACCAGCACGTAATTTTAACTGTTACCAGTGTACGGCTTGACCCCGCAGGATACCAGAACATAAATCTGTGCATTTAAATAGACATTTGTTCTGCCTCCAAACCTGCCATGCTTTGAGTGTTTACTGACATCTGTCTTTACTGATCGACACATAGCAAATAATTTGTATTCCTGCAGTGTGAAGTAGCAAAACACACTTCTCCCCAACGACTACACAGTTTTTCCCGCTGCTTCCTGTCTCTCCCACACAGTGTCTCGCACACTAAAGAATAGACACAACTCTTTTCCACATGACAACCAGCTTTTCATGCTGCACACCTCTGCAATGTTACACTCTGAAACAGTTTAAAGAGGAGTACATTTCCTGGGAAAACATTGTTGTAGTTAAACACGATGCTAATAATCTGCAGTGAATTATGTAGATTATGTTACAATCGTGGATCTACAAACTGCACTCACAGCAAGAGATGATGCTTCCTGAGGGAGGTGCCATCACTGTCAGACAGAGGTGGGAGGAGGGACAGTAAAAAAAAAGATTAAATAACAAAGTAAAGAAAAATGTAGAGAAGATAGTAATAAGAAAGAGGTCTGCTGCAATCATAAGCAGAAGCCAAGTGCAGACAAGAGGCAGGAGGCAAGCAGATACGGGAAAAATAAAAGTTTAATGAATTTCTTGAGAAAGCCAAAAAATAAAAAAATACATAAATACATACATATGCTGCTGAATATCCAAAACCAGTCGAAACAAAATAATCAACAAGCAGACTGAAGGTAGATCAGAAATCAGATCTGAGACAAAACAGGTGGTGAGGCAAAGATCCACCCACAAACTACAACAAAGATCCAGTGTTCAGGCTCCTGTTTCAGAGCCTGCATGTATAAGTTCTAGTTGTTGGTTGTTCATGTTCATTATGTTTGTTTTTTTACTTTTTGCTGTGACATTAAAGAAAACAGGAATTGGAAAGCTAGCATATATATGTCTCTCGTAGTTTCAATGTCGTTAAGATTTTTTTGTCCACTGATCTTCTTTAGGACAACTTTCAGGCAGGGAACAAACATTAGAGGACGTGTCATACACTGTGAGGGGGCAAGTTCATTATCAAATCATATGTTGCACATTGATTAAAGGAGAAACAAAACTGCTGAATGTCGAAGACGTATCATCACACACTGCACAGTAGTAGGCCTTTTCTGAGCTTGAGTTTACAAGAGGCACTGTTTTCAAACATCAGGTGGGCATGTGTTTGTGTTAAGCATACTACGTTAACATGAGCAGCAAAGCCATGTAAAGTAGCTTATGTGCTCATGTCAGAATACCACGTGTGCCTGCGTGCACAGAGATGTTGGTGTGAGCATGCACAGTTTAATAACTGTCTGTGTGAGTTCCCAGACCAAAGAGACATGGAGATATGTTCATTTTTCTCTGATACATATCAGTCTAGAGAATACTGGTAAACCACTTTGGTAAGTGTAGACACATGAGGACTGCTGCCGAAATGCTACAGTTTGTGACAAGTTCAGTTCACAAACATAATCAAATTTAAATAAAAATGATCTCTTTCAATTTGTTTTCATCTTATGTTTAATCTGTCTTTCAGCCCTCCACCACCAAATGTGTGATACAAACCAGGGCCAGGGAGGAGGAGCAGCGTGAAAATGATTATATCTGTATAAAAAAACCAAGATAGGAAAGGAAATTAAAGGAGGTGGGGGAAAATAAACGTGGGACGGTAAAATAAGGTTATACATCTAACAAGTAAAATAAAATAAAATTTAAGTTTTGAGTTGGGAGGGAACAGAAAAGTAGAAAAGATGAGAAAGGAGCAGAAAAGCAAAGGGTGGGAGGAGAAAACGTTGAGGGAAAAATAGAAGAAAAATAAGGGAGGTTGGATTTAAAAAGAAAAATGCAGAATCATACATCAGGAAAAGAATTCAGAGAAGATGTAGAGAATAATAAAGATGAAACAAGGAAGAAATTAAAAGAAAAATTTGTAAAAGGAAGACATAATGTTGGTTAGAAAAAAGAGTGGAAACAGAAGAAAGCGAAACAGAAAGCGCTTGGACAAAATGAAAATGAAAGAAAATCCATTTTTTCTCCATGAGCAGAAGACAGAAGTGCTTCCTTTGATGTGTTCGTGATGTTTTACAAGAGCACAACAAACCGACTGTGATGAGTTTTATATTTCATGCTGTGTTTATGATGCGTTTGTGTGCTTTATGACTTTCTGTCACATCCTCGTTGCTGCAGCAGCCCTCATGCTGGAGATGAATTTCCCTGCAGGCTGAAATAAAGTGGATCTGCTCTTATCTAATCTGCTGCTGTATGAGGCGTGAGCTGATAGATTCATGATAAAACACTTTGGGATTAGACCACCGGTCACATCTGTGGCCCCTGGCGAGCCGTTGGAGTCTGGATTCAGCTCAGGGAGGAGGAGGGATGGATGCTTGGTGGATTAAGAGGTTGCCTCGGAGGGTTGCAAAATATCTTTCTGCTGCACTCTGAAGTGCTCTGAAGTGACGGCTGGTCACGAATTAGTGTCACTTTCACCCAACTTCCTGCGTGAGCCTCTCGAGGAGTGACATCACGTTAGAGGCCGTCGTGGTTGCCGGCTCATCCTGCTCACGCCACGATAAGCAAAGTCCAAAGAATCAAATCGGAGATTTTGGCCACAGGGAATCCAAAGTGGCTTCTGTTTCAAGTTTGCAGCTAATAAAATTAGATGATAAGAGACTCAGGCATTGGGAATGTCATGGCAGAATTACAACAGCATGCAGAACAACACAATCTTCTTCCCATTGATGATGCTAGTGTTAGTATAGCATGACGATAAACCAACACACAGACTGTGAGTCCTGCAGATGCTGGGTAAAATACACTCCAGGCAATAATCAATCTGCGTTGTTTACAGCTGCCGTCTGCCTGATGAGGAGCCCCGCTGCACTCCCGCCAAGATTAGCTGCTGTTTGGTCTGCGTGAGGAATCAGTCAGGGGAAGCCCGACCAGTAGCCGGCCAGTCGGCTGCTGCAATAATATATCAAAACCGACAACTACACAAGCTAATGCTACACTACAAGAAAGAGGAAGAGGGGGACGGCGGTACTGAAAATTGAGAAGGAGTCCTGAAGATTACAGTTCATTCCCTTAAGTGATTTTTTAAAATGATGCAAATAAGCTGAATATGCTCACTGCACTCGCCTTTGTACTCAGAAGAGGAACAATTTTACACTGTGAGCAGGGTTGGTAGTTTAAATCTCCAGCAGCTCCTGATTTCCATTCATAGAACTGCTCAGGAGCTGAGAGGGATGTACAAAGGAAGTCAATAAAAATGGAAAGAAAGGGAAGAAAAGAACTGAGATGGAAGAAGAAAATAATAGATTTGTAAATCCAAACTCGCAGTCAAAGAAGATGCTCATGTTTACATCAGTCACGATTGCAGCCTGTGATCTGTGCAAACATACTCCGGCCATTTTCTGCCGCTTATCCAAGGTTGGGCTGCAGGGAAACAGAGAAGCCCTTACCCTGACCAATTTTTCCAGCTCATGTGGGGAATCCCGAAGTGCTCCCAGGCCTGCCAAGATACATAGTAACTCAAGCTTCTCCTAGATCCTCCCCAGGGCCTTTTCCAGGTTGGATATGCCTGGAACACCTCAATAGTGAATCAGTGACCAAGAAGAAGCTCATTTAGGCTGCTTGTATCTCCACTCTCATTCTTTCAGTCACTACCTGCAGCGTAACACCATAAATGAGAGCAGGAATGGAGATCTGCCAGTAACGGAGAGCTTTCAACTCGGCTTTTTTTCACCATGACAGACAGATGCACAATCCACATCAGGACAGACGCCACCCAATCTGCCTGTTGATCTTCCACTCCATTCTTCAGACACCTGTGAGCATGATCCTGAGATACCTGATCACCTCAACTTGAAGCAAGACATCATTCCTGACCTGGAGAGGCAACACCGCCCTTTTCCATTTAAATACTATCGGATCGGATTTGGAGCTGCTGAGCCTCATTCCAACCACTTCACACTGAGCTGTGAAGTGTTCCAGTGAGACTTGAAGATTACGGCCCGATGAAGCGAATAGAATCACATTTTCTGCAATAAGCCCAATACTGAGTCTACCAAACCGGACCCCATCACTGCCCTGGTTGCACCATGAAAATATGTCTAGAAAAGTTATGGACAGAATTTGTGACAAAGAGCAGTCCTGATAGAGTCCAACCCTCACCAAAAACAAATTCGACTTACTGCCAGCAACACAGACCAAGTTCTGGCACCAGTCGTACAGTGACCAGACAGCCCTCATCAGGGGGCGGGGTCAGATCTGTAGAATTACTGCAACCGAATCCTGTTTGTGTTCTCAAAGGAAACAAATTGATTTTGTATTTTAAGGGCGAATCACCAGCAAAATTTTCTCCGCTGTCCAAACTTTTTGGTTAAAACCGTTAAACTCATATTGTTCCAGTGGGAAGTTGAGGAGCTGAACAGATGGGGAAACAGATGAAAATACTTCTTTGTTTCTGACAGAAGATGAGCTGGATTACAGCCACACCTTTAAAAACACAACCGACTGTTTAAGTCAATTATTGAGGATTTTCTGTTACAGAGTTATTTATGAGGTGTTAGCAAAAGAGGAAATGTGAAGACAAACACATCGTGTCACACCTCTGAGTGAACAAAGAAAAAGTGTAAAGACTTCAGCTCTTTCATTGTGTGATTCTCCACAGTTGTGTGCAACTTTGGGAGATATTTCTAGTTCAACTTTCAACAATTGGCAATTAGGACCAAAAGGAATTATAGAATTTCCCCACAGAAGAATAAGAGTTATTTCTTTTAAAAAAAAAAAAAAGGCTTTATCTTAAGAACTGCAATAATTTTAAACATATTCTTTATTTACATTAAAACTTCATGTAAACCAAACTTATTTTGTAAAATGTTCTTAATGTTGTGCAATAAATACCTGAACAGGACCAGACCTGTCAGGGCAGACTGGTTGCAAACCTACTGCAGAACTTCTACCGCCATCTACATCTAAAGACATACTGCAGCTCCACTGGCTTCCTCACAGGAGTAACTTCCATCCTTTCAGAGTAAACTGAAAGAAAATAAAGCACCAGCCACTGCAGGCTGGCTGGAGTTTGGGGATCTCATACAGAGTTGGCTAATTTTGGTTCTCAAGCGCCTTTGTCCTGCAGGTTTTACATGTTTCCTTACTTTAATACAACAGATTTAAATTAAAGTTTGATTAACAAGCTTGTGTAAAACCTGTGAACCCATTAGTTTCACTGGTCTGGAACATAAGAGAGGTTCATATGGTGTACAGTTTTACCACCAACACAGACCTGCTGCTGCTTCGGTTCCTGAATCTAAATTTGGATTTAGTTAAAAAAAAAGATGCTTTAAACTCACAATTAAATAGTTGGATGTGAGGTCAGAGCTATGATGAAGGGAATAATAAAGACATAATAAACTTACCAGTCATTTTTATAAAAACCCTTATTTCCTTAAAAGTTGGTTAATTTATATGATCCTTTATCTAATAAGCAGAAATTCAGTTAGTTTTCAGTTTTTGCCCTGGACAACTTCACTTTATCTGCATGTTTAGGCAAATCTAGAAATTCATCAAGAAATAAAGAAAAAAATTTTCCAATCAGAATTTTTTTAATTCATTTTCTAATTTTTATTTAACATTTACTTACAAGGCAGGACAGATTAAAAACAGATTATTTCTTTTTGAGGGAGAGGAAAGTAAGGGGCTTAAATAACAAAAAGAAACTAAAAACTAGACTAAGTAAAATAAGACATTTACAAAGACACAGTTAAAAACACACACAAAGGCAGGCAAAGAGCTGGCAGTCTGGGGGTCAGCAGCATTGTTCTTTAAAAAGATCCATGATAAAAGCTTTAAAAGCCAGCGTGGAGAGAAGAGCGTCTAAGGGTAATTTGTATTTCATTCCAGTTTCTGGCTGCAACAGACTGAAAGGACAACAAGCCTAAAGCGGAATTAGTTTTAAAGACCATCAACGGATCAAGTTTGCAGCTTAGAGGATGACGGATTCCACTTTTCTTTTTTTTTTTTTTTTTGACGATGTGGTTTAAAAAAAAAAAAGAACATTTTGTGTTGCCAGGTTTCCAGATATTTGTGCTCAGTAACCTGATCAACAGATTAAGTAATGCCAGGTAGGGGTTTAAAAGAAGTAAACCCCCCTAAGATGTTCCAAACAAGCCTCAGCACTTTGGTCCAATCATCAATAAGTTAAACAAATATTTATTAGTGGCAGGCTGTAAAGAATGTTGGTCTTCCATCATCTGCAGAACAGATTACTGAGAAAAGATTCAGGGAGTTTGGAAAGAAAGATCGAAGCCAGTGCTGGAGGGTTGCAACCTTCAAGCTTTCAGGCAGCACTGCAGAAGAAAATGTTTCAACACCATGATGAGTACAGCCACATGGACTCAGGAAGACCTCAGAAACAAAATTCCACCTGATATAATACACCATGTATCAGTTCCAATGTGAAACACACCCAGTCAGAGAGATCTCAGCTTTAATTCCACCTGTTGAAGCAGCCTACAGAAATCAGCAGGAGAGGCAGACGTTCACCGATACCCATAATCCGCTTGGTGTTTCAGTCCTCATCTCTGTGCTAGTTGATGTAAAGTAAAATTTGAAACACAGCTAATGACTCAGACGTGTTTTTCTGAGATGTGCAGTTTTTTTCACCAGCATTTCACTTATCTGTGGACAGTTTACTTTCTGCCAACTAGACCAGACAAAGTGATGTTAGGATCCCCAAAATGACTCAAACAGACAAGTCCATAATTAACATTAATTAACATAATAAATCTAAAATGTAAACAAAAGTATTATACAATAAATACAAACTTAAAATCAATCTAACGTATTTTAACAAGTAAATGTGGTGACTGAGTATCAAACTGAGGTCAACACTTCACCTGCCTGCTGGCTCTCATCTCACTTTCAACATGCCTGGTCTTTGATGTGTTTTGCTAAACAGACGAACCCTCTGTGTGACCAATTAGGCCTCAAAGAGAAGCGTTCGAGAGCCACGTTCTTTATTTGTTGATGTGTCACTTAGAGAGCTGGGAGACAATAGTGTCCATTAGCACAAGGAAAAAAATCAATACACCAGAGATTAATGGGCTTTTTAATGGAGTACAATTATATTCCTTCGTGTCTGGATGTACCCTCCAGCTCTGAAAAGACTCTATAATTTCCTGTGTATCAGAACACACACTCATGAGTTTAATTATGTTCCACAGAGCTCTTTCCCACTGCTGGCTGTTCTCTGATGACAGTACTCTATGTGGTTCCAAATGGAGCAATATATTATCGGTCAACTTATCAAAGACTGTGGACACGTTTCATGCTACCCTTCAGCAAAAAGTGGGGTAGGAAATGAAGGGGGATATGAACAAAATGAATCTGCTTGTGGTGAAAAACACACATCTCATTAAAAACATCCATCCTTCCATTTCCTAGCATTAAAAAATAACTTCAAGAAAAACCGCTGCACAGAAAATGAGAACAGAAATAAAGAAAAGCCCAAACACAGCTCAGCACGTGGCGACTCCAGATAATTAACATCATGGAGGAAAGGAAGCAAATAGGAGATTCAGGTCAGATGTCCTGCTGGTTGAAGCAGAGACATAACTGCCTGGTTGTTGAGGCATGCAACCTTGAAAACCCACAGGATGAGATTTCTTCTACGTTCACTGAATGTGTTTGTTTACTAAATGCATTACGAAGAGTAAGAAGAGGCAGGAACTCTGAGCATCTTCCTTTCTATTTCTTTGTTTCATATTGCCATTTACAGAGTGGTTTCAAGGATACAATGTCCAGGATCTGTACACTTTGCCCTCACTTTGTTTTGCTATTCTTTTATACAATGTATGGGGTGAATTTTCCATTTCATTTGGCAACAGGACTGGATCTACCAGAGTCGGAGGACAACTTTAAGAAAACTGCCACCTTCAATTCAATACCATTCTGTTTCAATGAAGTTTTATTTATATTTCCCTTTTCCAACAGAAATGTATTGCTTAAGTATTCTGAAGTGTGTGAGCTTACTTGCACCAGTTTTGTTTTATTTGTCCACCATTACTTTAGGTACGCAACCCTGCAAAAGTCACATGACTGAACACCAGCATATCTGAAGCAATGATTGTATTAGGGCTCATTTATGCTCACTCTCCGTACGTTTACAGATACAGCTGTTTTGTGGAAATTATATCATTGCCCACATGCGTCCCATGTTTGCCTAATGTTAGCATGCTTTGTAGGCAATACATCCACTAGAGGGCAGTGCACTGTTTAGAGTCCACTTTCGGGTTTAGGGGCCTCATTTATAAAACTGTGCGTAGCAGAGCAAACTACAGATGGCGTCCGCATGGAAAAGAGGAAATGCGGCGCACAAAAACTTTCAGATTAATAAAAGCGCCTATTTCCGTTTATTAATCAGAAGGCAAGACGAGCCAGAGGCATTGGCTGTTACGGCTGGATATCTCAGTTGGCCGGGCATCCGTCTCACATGCGGGGGGACCAAAGTTCGAATGCCACAGGGGTGAATGTTACCACCTTCCAAATGGGAATAATATTACTTTATAGTTCCTGGGTGTTCCAAGTGGGTCGGCAGCAGCAGTAATTGGAGAGGGTGAGGCTAGAGACTCCACCCAGCACCGCAGCAGCCGTGTCCTCAGAGAAGGTCCTGCATGTGCAGAGGGACACATCACCGCTATTAACAAGGTGGTCAAGGAGTTGCAGGAGATAGAGACCCGTGTCTCATTTCCTGTCTGGCCCTATCTAAACTACTGAGCCTGAAGCGTTCTGGCCATGTGCTTTGCAAAAGTAGATTTGTTGCGTATGATTAGCGGAAAACCGCTTCTGACACGGACTGTGGTGCAACAGCCAAAATCAGCTCCGGAGGCCACGTCGCAGCGGGAATGCGATGCACACCAACCTGGTGGGAACTGGTCATTAGCCATCACAATAAAATTGCAGTAATTGAGTAATTTCTCAGAAGATGTTGAGACTATTGTGTTCATATTTTGGGTCTCTCTGGGTAAGGAGGTGAATCATGATAAAAAAAAATATATAAAAAGAATAGTTTACTCATAAATGCACCGAATACAATCTCATAGTTAAAAGACATTAACTTCATTAACATTTCACTAATTCGTTTGAAGCTAGGACAAGTAAACAGACCGAGAGAACCTACCAGACTGTGACATACTGTTGATTGAAGGACTGTAGTGTGGAAGGATAAAAGTTAACCATTTTAACTCTACCAGGAAACAGTATCTTTTCTAACTTACAAACACCTCAAAAAACTCCCCCGTGTTTAGTTTTTACACAAACACTCAGTAGCTCTGTGCTCCAACAGAGGGCCAGTTATCTCAGAAATTAATGGCAGCAATAAGCAGCAGCAGGAAGACGCAGGATGATTAGCAAAAGCAATCAGGCTCTTTATTAGATTTATAGGAACAAAGACGCAATTCACTCTGCAGCAAAAACCTACAGGAAGACTAATGACTCCTCTGTCCCTGGGCTTCAGTGAGGAGCAGACACAAAACTCCAAGGAGACGCCGACTTCGTGGAACAATGCTGGGGAGAAAATTGTGTCAGAGCGTGATAGCAGAAACTTGAAAAGGAAAAGGCTGTTTTGTGAAGAAAATGGGTGTGAAAGCTGAGTCAGCTGAAGATATTGAAACAGCAGGAGGAGAAAATTGAGTAGAACAGAGCAAAAAGAAATTGTAAGTAAAAACAGAAAGTTTAAAAGTAAGAGAGATGTGAAGTTTAAGGTTACAATCAAGGCAAAAAGAAATGTTCAGCAACCAATAAAAATGAGATGATATAAATGAGAGTTTCCTGTGATTTGAAGAAATTAATCTACATCAGTTGTACATATGCACGTTTAATTGCACACTTTTTGTCAGGTAAATTATTGGCTAGTTAATGGAAAAAATCTTTTTAAGCATCATAGTTTGGTGGTTAGGGATTTCCTTTTTCAATGTTTTTTTTTTCAATGCACTTGTTATTGAGTCCTGCACCCCACTGTAATGCTTTTAAAGTTTTATGTAAAGCACTTTAAGTTGTGTTGTACATGAAATGTGCTAAATATTAACAATAATAAATTTGCCTTGCCTTGCCTTAAAACAAAATCAGTGCAGTGATTGCGGCAGCACAGTTTGAGGCAGCTAGCATGAACCAAACAGCAAGGGAGCAAGTGTGCAGCTTAAATTACACCACCCAGACTGCATGGATGTTTGATATGTATCATGAACGTTTGTGGCAGATCACATGGGATGCAGCACAGCAGCTTAAGATGTCTCCCTGAACTAGCTTAAAGGCAGCGCTCCATGTCTGCAAATGATTCAGCATCGTTGCCCAACAGACAAATAGTGTCTCAAACATAAGTAATTTCCTGCAGTTACACATAACTTCATGAAAAAAATGCACAATTTATGTCCATCAGCTCAAATAAAATGACTTTTCCTTCTATTTAAAGTCTAACATAATATAAAAAACATAATATAGCCTCTCATAAAACACTCAAAGTGTTAAAAAATTGAAATTGGGGCACAAAAGGCAGGAAAACTGGCTTGAATCAAAAGCAACTGAAGGAGAATTTGACAGGAACAGCAATTAGGTTAATTGGAAACGGGTCAGTAGCATGTCAGGGTATAAAACGCGTATTTCAGAGAGGCAGTTTCTCAAATGAAAAGATGGACAGAGGTTCACCAATCTGCAGAAACTGCATCTAAAGTTGTGAAATAATTCTAGAAAAATGTTTCTTAATGTAAAATTGCCAAGACTTTAAAGATCCCATCTACAGTGTATAATATCATAAAAAGACTCAGAATCATTAGAGCATATTTTAACATGCTAATATTTGTGGAATCTACAAGAAAACAATAGAAACTATAACCTGACACCACAAAACAATTTATTTTGTTCCTCCATGCTTCTTTATTATTTCTTATTCTTATTTCTCTGTAAGACTTCTTCTTTCTTAATGTTTTCTATTTCCTATCTCCTGATTACTAATCCTCATCTTCCTGCCCCTGACTTCACATTTATGCTATTTTTTGTTAATCTTTACTTTCATTTTCAAAATCACAGACTATTTTTGTGAATATTTCCAGTGGTTTTGCATCGTGTCCAGGGATATTCTCAAAATTAGCTCAGAACTCCAACTAAAATGCAAGCACAAGTTACCAAAATTGACTTACAAACACTTTATTGTGTAATGAAAAAAAAGAGGTTATTAAAATGTCAAGAGCTGATAAATGCATGTAATATGTAATGGGACTGTATGCTGATGTCCATGAAGGCTTTCCACTCATTCCTAAAGGTTTTTATATAAATATATGGATAATGGAATAATTTCAGGAGATTGAAAACAAGAAAAAAATATATCTTTTTCTTAGCTCTAAATCCCCATACATGTTTGACATCCATCCTAAGAAAAATCAATGTTTACTTGCTTGTTTTGTTGTTGTTGTTTGTTTGTTTTTTGCCTTTTTCTCATCCAGTTGGAGGAAAACAAATAAACAACTCCACAAGAGTTATCAAGGATGTAGACATAACGACAGAAAGACAGAAACTGTATAACAAATCATAGTTTTACAGATAGTAAATGGTGTGTATTTAGTGTGTTTATATAGCGCATTACTATACCTGAAACAATATCCAAAGCACTTTACATCATGCAGCACATTCAGACACACATTCTCACACTGAAGGCGGAAGCTGGCATGCAAAGCGCTAACCACGACCCATCAGAAGCAATTTGGGGCTCGGTGTCTTGCTCAGGGACACCTTGACATGAGCTCTTCAGGCCAGGATGACACCGGCAACCCTTGGGCTTACAAGACAACTACTCTACCCACTGAGCCATGTCTTTTGTTTTATTATTGTGATTCAACATTAAAAATTTAAATTAAATCAAATTTTGCCTATAAACTACTTTTTATGCATAAAAGTGGCACAGAGTTCTTTGCACAATAAAAACACATTATTTTCTTAAATTTAAAAACAAGCCTTAAATATAAATATTTAGATTAAATATAAATAATAAATAATGCATACATGAGTTAGGAAAACACATCTGATTTTATTCACACACTCTCATTGCCCAGTTACCACCTTTTACACAATATGAAAAGAAATTATATACAGAAATATACGATAGAAAAATCAGGCATGTAACAGTCGATAAAACTGTGTATGGGGTACTCGGATAATCTTCGCACACCTCTCTTAGAGACACCTTATGGTGCCCCTGGACACATAAGTTATGTAACCTGGGATCACAGGGGGTTTCGGGTGATTCAACAATCAGACCCCCTCCTCCAGGCGACCCAGCCAGGGCTGATCAGGCCCCAGCTTGTGTCCAGGTAGCGCTAC
>JBAMHW010000007.1:6201889-6213018 GCA_037177495.1 Rhadinocentrus ornatus | reverse complement strand
ATCTTCTGATGCTACTTCCAGCAGGATAATGCACCATGTCACAAAGCTCAGATCATCTCCAGCTGCTTTCTAGAACACAACGATGAGTTCACTGGACTCCAACGGCCTCCACAGTCACCAGATCTCAATCCAATAGAGCAGTTTTGGGATGTGGTGGAACGAGAGATTCTCATCATGGATGCAGCCGACAAATCTGCAGCATCTTATTGATGCTGTCATGTCAATATGGAGCAAAATATCGGAGGAATGTTTCCATCACCTCTATGACTGCAAGAATTAAGACAGTTCTGAAGGAAAAAGGCAGTCCAACCCGATACTATTAAGGTGCATAAAGTGGCTCCTGAGTGCCTTTTTTAACGTATACTCTGCAACAAGGAACACTGGTAAATCTTTTTTTTCCCTTTTTTAATATTTCAAAAATTTTTTTCAGCCCTCTTATGTGCTGATGTTCTTTTTGTTATTTCTGTTCTTTAAATTGCCCTTTACTTTGGCTCCTTTTCCGTCGTTGAATGCCTTTTCTACTCTTCTTCCTTCTTTAGTTGTCTAAAACTTTGCGTTCACATATTTGTCCACTTTTACTTAATATCTTCACCTCCTCTACATTTCTCCATAAGTCAAGTAGGAACGAGGTGTGTGTGTGTGTGTGTGTGCACAGCAGCTAGCTTGCGCTCTGTGTTCTATTATCACCATCATCACCTCAGTATGTAGGCATCCATTAGGCAAACTCATATGCAACAATATGCAGATTCATCCATTTGCACGGATCATAAACTCCTGCAGGCCCTCTGCCACATCATCATCACCACCACCACCACCATCAGCTCCATCAGCTGCTGCCAGCAGCGACGGGTGGTGAGCCCAACATCGTGGGAAGTAAATTTGTGCCCGATTCAGTTTGAGATGCTTTCATTAGTTTTCACCCATGGTGCGAGAGTCAGTGAAGGCAACATATGAACATCTGTGAGGAATAACTCTGAGGGCATGATCCATAAGAAGCAAACACAGTGGGGTAGTTTGGATAAGAAAATAATTATAAGGAAGATTTCTATGTTTTCTTAATTCCCAGAGATTCAAATTATCATTAAATAAGTATCGGATTTCTTCCAGACATCTGAAACCCTAAACATAATAAAGCAGGTACTGGAAATATACTGATGGATGTTTTCAGATGTGCAATTTTATTTGGTAATATTACCTTTGTGTAGTACTGGCATCTTGTTGACTCTGCAGTTTAATTGTAGTTCTTTGATCCATTTTATTGTATATATATTCTGTATTTTACCTTTTGTTTATTGAATCTTTTTTTTTTTTGTCTGTAAACCTTTTAATTCTGTTTGAGAAATTCAGGTTGGTGCATGTGCAAATAAGAATTTAAGCATTGGCAGAAAAAGAATACCCAAACAGCAGAATCAGCATTTTTTTAAAAAAGTAAAAAAAATGTTTGAAATAAAAAGTGCACGTGTATTTGTTCACAGATATAAGAAGAAAATGCCATGTAAAACTCAGCACACAAAGTTCCCACACTGCAAGTGACCATGAAGAGGAAATTTTACATTTGTTTTTACTTCTCAAACTGATTGGACAATGCCAATCAGTCATGTATCAAACTGTCCAATCAGAGGGCAGTTACCTTCCACTCTTCCGAAAGTCGTAAAAGCCAAGCAGATTTCAAAGATGGACAATGGTGCTAGTAATTCTGCGACAAAGACGGCTTATGATATGAAAGCTAAAAGTAGCACCCTTAAAACTTTTTTTGTTTGTTTTATGTAAAAATTCATGTATAACGTTAACCTGCTTGATCCCAGTCAACATGTAGACAGTTTTAGACATAGACTTAGTTTTTGTCAGGACAGCCTCAGTTGTCAGATTGTGAGGCTAAATTGAATGTATCAATAGATTAAGCATTGTAAAGTCCAACCAAAACATCTAAACAGAATTTATTACTAACAGAAATTTGTAGAAATATCAGTGACCAAGCCTTTTCATATGCATGTCATTCTCTCAAGTCTGGCCAATGCAAGAGAAAAAATATTGGCATTAAAACAAACATGCAACAGAAACTATTTACATATTTATACTTTTTCTTGCAGGCACTTTTAGCTTTATACAGTTGTTTAAGCTACTATTTATCCTCACGAAGTCAACCTCAACCCAACCATAGAGAAGTGTTATTTTTGTGCTTTTCACACAGACATAAAACATTCTTCTCTGTTGTTGACCATTGGCCGCTCTTAATGGGACATTACTGTCAATTTAAGCTGATGAATCAAAATGTTTGACAGCTACAAGTGGCTTCATCATAACTTCCACTTCATAATAGAGGTCCTTTAGCAAAATACTAGTGATTGTATGTGATGTATTAAATAATTGTGTTATTATGGATAACTCTTTATAGATTTATCACAGTAAAGTATAAAAAAATGATTTACCAGTAACCCACCATCCACCCAGACAAGGGTATCATCACAGCAACGACCCTGCAGACCGAGCAGGCAAAGTCCCCTAATTGCTTTTCTTTGTACATTATGCTTGTATTGAAAACTCTGTGTTTCTAAGCAGCAAATGGATGTTTTCAGTTGCCCAGCAAATATATGGTTTAATCCAAAGCACTGTTAGCTGCCTTTACAGTCATCCATTCGCCTAATATGAACACAACATAGACATCTGCAGCCGTTTTAGTAACTGCATGAGGTTCAAACCCAAATATTTTTAAATGTGGAACAGCCTTGACTTTTATCTTTAGTCATTCTGCAAAACCAGATTCGCACTGGACCTCATTTGTGAACAGCCATCTGTGAGATGTAGCGGACTAATCCAGTCATTTCTTTGACTGTGCTGCAAGCCAGGAAAAAAACAACTGCATCCAATGATCCAAGATGGCAGTGTCTTTAGAGGAGCTTGAAAGGGTCAACTTCCCCTCACGACCAAAACCGCATTTTCTTGGAAACGTCTCTGGTACAAAAACATGCCGTGCTCAGAGAAATAGTGCTGGATCAGTTGTTTCTAGCAGTGGACACAAGTTCTAAAGAATATGAACAAAGAAGGAACTCCAAGAACAACTGACATAATAGTGACATAGGCTGTGTCCGAATGTGCACCCTACTCCCTACATAGCGCTCTATATAGGGGTCACGCCATTTTGTAGGGGTGTCCGAATGTCCAGAGAGAAAAAAGTAGGGCTCTCAAAATGACCCACAATGCATCTTGAAAAGTAGTGAGCATAGATGGTCACTAGACGGGTCAAAATAGACCACAATGCATTGCGGGTAGAAGCTCAACATGGCGCAAGGAGGCAAAAAACATTTTGTATTGAATAGATATGCAACAAAGAATAAAATGCAACATAAGGAATAAAAATAAAAATATTTAAAAACAACTTTGGAATGTATTTGGAATGACATCTTCATGCGTGTTGTGGTTGCCTTGGTGATGGCTGGTAGTCACGCGGACTGCGGCGAAGGAAAAATAGGCAGCTTCATGTCCGAATCGCCAAGAGAATCAGAATAGTCACTATGTAGTGTGCTATATGGTGCAGCCCGATGTAGTGAACCTAGGGTTACGGAGTAGGGTGGACATTCGGACACAGCCATAATAGTAAACAGGTTTATAATTCCAATTCTAATTACTAATTCCTAAAAGAAAAAAAAAAGATAACTTTGGATAATGTTTATGGTGGTAATGCACAGTTTTAACACTGCAGATTAGCCAGAAAATACGGAATAGATTTCATAAGCCCTTTAAACTCCAATGGAAGCTGTTTTTTAAGGATTTAGTGAAAAATTACTGTAAGAAAAATAAAGAAAATTACTGTTTGACTTGACATTTACTCATGTGTTTTAATAGCAAAGTCAAGATGATATATATATATATATATTTATATATATCAATCATTCAGAAGTTTTAGGTCTAAATCTCTCTTTTGTCTGTGAAAAGTTGATTTGTTCCAACGGATTTATACATGAAGACATTTGCTAACAGTAAAATGAATAAATGTTTGGCTATTTCTTTGTAAAGTAGTAGGTCTGCCAACCTCGAGCTAGCATATAGCAAATGTGGCAGCATTCCTCAAATATGTTCTGCTGCAACACACTTCATCGCAGAAGAAAACTAAATACGTGGATCAGTTTGTAATTGTGGTTGGCATGGTAAAACCACACTATTCAGTTCCTATAATTTAACATGGCAGCAGGCGGTCCTTGGATTTTTAACCAGACAGCGATTTTGGCTTGAAAATTTGGATGATGAGTGTTCCAGCAAACGTAGGCGCAGCTGGAGGCTGCCTGTTGATTTCGAATGGCTTCCTGTTCTTCTGCCGGCTGTGGCTCTGCTAATTAATGCAATCATCAATTTTAAGTGCAACTCTGAGGAATGGTTGTCCTTAAGCACTCTCAAAAATGTGGAGCCTTGTCGACTAAATTGTACTTAAAATCTACAATAAATTTCTCAAATTGGCATTTATAATTACTCTTAACCCTTACACAACAGGGCACTTATCACATTTCTTTAAACTGAACTCAGCAAACAGGTTTTTTTCCTTTGATTAAGATTTTTGTACCTTTGGGGTTTACTGTATCTCCCTATAATGTATTCACAAAAAATCTGTTTTTTAGCAGGAATATGGGTTTTACCCACAAAAATTTAACTGATCCTTGCAGAACAATATAGGACTGAGCTGCAAATACAGCACTATTGCTGGCTAAATTAATCTTTTGTCTCTACTTTCATGCCCTCCTGGATGAAAATGTAATTTTACCAGAGTGCTGCAAACAATCTTTAAGAGATGTAAAATGTAATAGATGAAAATCAGAAAAAACTATCAACTTAAATAAAAAGAAAATAAGAAGTTGTGTATATACAACACACCAGGCATGGCTCATTATATAGTCTGAAAATAATTGTGCTTTTACTATTTGTGCTGGTTCTTAGTGGCTTACTATATTATATCCACCTTGCTAATACCAGGTTGCTACTGGATTGGACCCTGTTTCACCTTCAGAACTGCCTTAATGGAGGCATAGATTCAACCATAGACTGTATATAAAAGATGGACAGAGCCTCCGTCACATCCCCCATAGCTGTGGTGGTTAAACCATGTTTAGCTGATAGGAGGCCCAAAAAATATTCCCATCACCGTTACACCACCAGCACCAGCCTTAACTGTTGATCCAAGGCAGGATGGATTCATGTTTTCATGTTGTTTTCTCCAAATTCTGGCCCTATCATCTCTCATCTCCAACCAGTCTGCCCATTCTCCTCTGACCTCTCACATCAACAAAGCATTTTGCTCCAGACAACTGCTGCTCACTGGATATTTTCTATATTCAGACCATCCTCTGTAAACCCTAGAGACGGTTGTGTGTGTAAAAATCCCAGTAGATCAGCATTTTTTCAAATACTCAGATCAAGTCATCTGCAACCAGAATCCGCCATGCCACTTAAATCCTCTTTATTCCAAATTCTGCTCAGTTTGGACTTCAGCAAATCATCTTGACCATGTCTGCATGACTTAATGCACTTAGTGTCTGCAATGTGATTGGCTGATTAGCTGTCTTGGTCAACAAGTTGATGAACAGGTGAACTAATTAAAGTGATCAGTGAGTTTACGTCACAGCATCTTATGTTCATGTGAAAGTCATGTTTGTCTATAAAGGAAACATTCCTGTGATACTGTCACGTCAGCTGTACGTTCTTTTAAATGTAACAGCTAAAGTCAGCTCGTAGCTCAGAGTAGAAGCTGTAGTTAAATGATGTGGGCAGATGTGGAAATAAACCCAACATGAAAAAAGGATGCATGAAAGAGCTGAGAAGAGCGTAATTCATCGGAGCTAGATTTTCACATTCAGCCTGTCAACCTGTCGTCATTAAAAGTCAGCTGTGATTGGAAGGCTCTTTTGAATACTAGGAGCCTGTGATTTTTCACTATCACTTAGGGGAAAAGACAAAAGGCTTCAGGCAGTTTTATTTCAAAATTGTACCAGGTAAATTGTGGTCCAGAGCTCCTGAGAAAACGTTTGCAATTATAAGAGTCTGACATGTCAGAGTGCAGAGGTGGGGAAGGAATGAGTGGCGGCGTACTGACAAATGAAATTATTTAAAATGACAAGCATGCTTTACTGATTTTCCTACAGCCCAGGATCCATATGAAAAGCACTCAGATATGCACATCTGACTCCATGAAAAAACAGCTTACTTTTTTGTTTGAGGCTGTTACTATTAATATAGACAAAAAACACAAAAGTGAAATCATTATAGCTGTACTTTAAAACATATTCATTTACGCAGACATATTAACACTATTCAAAGCTCTGTAAGAATTGATTAATAAAAATGAGAAAAATAACTTGAAGCTTGAAGAATACCACAGAGAAAAAGTAATACAGTCTATAACATGTGTCAAGCGGGTCTGAGTATGTCAGCAGTAAAGCTGCCCTCCCTGAGCCGGGTTTTGCCATTCCCCTCTTTCTTGTTTAAAAAAGTTTTTGCTTTTCCACTGCTGCCCTGTGCATGGTCAGGATGGGGGATTGAATCAACCCCGTTTTGTCTCCTGATGTGTCGAGGTATGAATGCGAATGCGAGTGCGAGTGATAGTAGAAAGCACTTAGTATGTAACAATAGACATGCTGTATGAGTGTGTGTGTCTTTGGGTTTGTGTGTGTGTTATTGGATGAATGTGACATGTAGTGGCAAAGCGCTTTTAGTGGTCAGCGTGGCTAGTAAAACACTATATACGTAAGTACAGTCCATTTACATATGTGTATATGTAAATAGACTACTATATATACATATATATATATATATATATATATACTTACAAATAATGTAAAACTTAAAGAATTACCTCTGTGGCCTACACTGTAAAAAAAAAAAAAGATTGCATAAAAAAGATTTTAAGCAAAACACTGTGCTCATTACACACAACTCTACAAGCAGTCTTTATTTCCAGTATTGTCTCAGTTGAACTGGTGTCTTTTCCACCAAATTGTGCCTGAAAGGCTTTTAATTAGTATCCCATCTTTTACATTATCATTATGTATTTTTTCATTGGAAGCTTGAACACCACCACTTTCTCCCAGTGATGGTTGCTAGTAGTCTGGGCATCAGCATCTGGTAGGACCTTCGATCCCACCCACCAGCAGTAAAATTCCCCGCAAGTCTTCAACCAAGCAGATTCCACCCAGCCAAACAGTTCCCTCCTTTTAGAGCTCGTGTCTGACAGCAGAGGCCAGCTCGTAGCCTGTGGCGATCATCTGGATCAGATGGACACAGCGCAGACAAAGATTCGCCTCAAAGCAGCGGCAGATGTCCAAGTGATTGCTGCAGATGCTGTCTTTTATTAGACGGATGACAGCTCTGCTAACAGCGGCTTTCACCGATTGGACGAAAAATCAGTGGAAAAAAAGAAGAATGTTGCTCTTCTTAGAGTTCCAGTGGCAGTACAATGTGACTTGTTGTATGTGAGTCTTTTTGTACCAAATGGAAGTCATATGAGGAAGAAAGAGAAAGAGGAAGAGGAGGTCTGTGTGTGGCCTTCAGGGACCTTGAAACTAAACTGCTGCTCACAGCTGCCAGAATACTGATTTGTAGATTTAGCAGAAAGATATTTAAAATATTATGGGTTCATTTTTAACATGCCAAACGGTTGAATTATTTAAGTTAAATACAACATCCCCAACTCTTCCAACTCGGGACCAGGTTTCTATTATTTTTATTAAGATTCATTTATAAAGTTTGTTGTTGTTTAGGAGTTTATTAACTAATGACAAAAAAGTGCTTGTCATATCTTTTTTCAGTAAGTAAATGGGCAACTTTGTTTTAGTACGGTATTGTAAACATAGCAGCAAGTTAAGATGTTTTTCCTCGAAAATTAAGTTGACGTGTCCAAGATCAGATTCCTCAATGAATTTAGCTATCCCATAAATGCACCAAACAACACTTAAGAGGGTATCAGCAAAGTCAGATTTTTACTATGCAATACTGAAACCGAGACTGAGAGCTGAATTAAAGGAGCAGTCCAATTAAGAACCATTGTCAACACAGCATCCGATACAGTCTTATAGTATTTAGTGAAACATCATAAAATGTAAACTATGAATCAGTGCTCAAAGATACAACTCTCTATTTTTCATCTACCTTTACATCAAAAGAATTAAGCCTTGTCCACATGTACATGGATGTTTTGACAGATTCAATTTGGATAACTTTTACTTGTTATTTACATGCAAATGCAGTTTTTAGCAACTGAAAACAAACTTTCAGGAAGATTCCTTCAATGGTAAAGATTTTCAAGGAACCCAGTGTTGCTGTTTATTTGTGGACATGATAACTAGTGTTTTTGGTCCATAGCTTCTGATTGTGTGCTGCCATTTGTGTGGCTTATGTCACAATGACTTTAACATGACAGTCGGAGACTGTGCTAATCTTGTTAACAGGACTTTGTATTTTTGTAAAAATATTTTTGGGATGTATTTCAAGTGAAAATATTATTTAAATTTACTGGGAATTATCAGACTATTCATCAAATGTCCTTTAGTCCTTGTTTGCATAGCATAAAGTTATTCACTCACTGTTCTGAAGAACATAGATATAAAAATGCATTATTGAGGACACTAATATGTCAAAAAACACTCCCAGTCCATGTTTTCTTTATTTTTAAGCCTTTCTTACTTCATATTTCAGAATAATATTGTGGAATAAGTTCACTGTCATTCCACACAAGAGATTCTGTTATTTCCATTGTCATTTTTTTAGATATGTCCTAAAAATTTCTTTCTCTGTAGGAATGTTGAAGGAAAAAACATGTTCTTACAGAAAGATTTACGGTTTCATGTTTTGTCAAAATGTCAAGGAAAGAATTTTTTTTTTTTTTTGAAGCACAGACTTGAATATGTCTAAACTGTGTTGCCTCTATGTTGGGGATTTAAAACATGCTGTCAAAAAATTTCTTTAAGAAAAACTAGAAGCACTCAGAGAGAGCAAACGTCAGCCTTGCCATTGTATTTTTATTTTATTTTTTGCCAGTGACTCTAGTTATTATCTGCTTAGTTACTGCAACGGCAAAATTATCTCTCTCTTTTTCATAAGAAAGAATCTTTTACGAAAATCCTGGATCCAGACGGTGATCTGGATGCGGTCCCCAAAATCTAATCGCTTGTTTCTTCCAGCACATAGCAATAGGTGCAGCACATCTTGCCATTCAGGTGCAGTAGTCACAGACATCAGCAACTCCGCCCACCAACTCTCTCATCACCACCTCTCAGCTTCCACCATTGTAATACATGGAGGCACAAATGATCTTAAGTTCCGACAGTCAGAGATGCTAAAAATGGATTTTATCAACCTCATCAACAACATCAAACAGTTAAATAACCACTGCATTATTTCTGGTCCACTACCTTCACCCAGTTATGGAGACATCAAGTTCAGCTGCATCTGACAGCTTCATATTTGGTTAAAAGGTTACTGTCACTCCATCAACATTCCATACATCGACAACCTCATCACATTCTACAATAGACCATACCTTTTCATATCAGACAGCTTACATCCAAAGTTTTTTACATCCAAAACGCAGGTTCTCATCTTCTCACCATGAACATTGATCTCACCCTTCAGTCCTGCAAAGCTTTCTCAGGTTGACGGTCCAGCCAGTACACACCTCCCCAGTTAAAACTTATTCTCTGATACATCACATGCGTGTCACATCACCAGCAGACAGGACAGACATGTCCATCCATTTCCATATACATCTACCGCCAGATGTCTCTGCCCCATACATACACATCCTAGTACAGAACCCATATCCACAACTTTACAACCAAACTTTCCTGCAACACTCAACATGGCTCTTTTGAGCATCAGATTGCTGTCAAACAAATATATCATTTTTAATGATCTGATTTTAGATAATAACATTGACTGTCTCTTTGAACTAAAACCTGGCTTTGCATTGATGCTTCAGTATTTCTCACTGAGGCATCTCTCCTAAATTTAATTTTTTTATTTTCCATCAGGGAAGGTAAAAACGGTTAATAATTACATTAATTACAAATAATGTAATTAAAAAACTATTCTTCATTTGAGCATAATTCATTTGTTTTTAACAACCCGCCTGTTTTATCCAGAACAATTTATAGACCACCCAACCCTCCTTCCTGTTTTATTAAAGTTTTTTCAGAGTTTTATCAACGGTACATGTTAAATACTACAAGATTTTAATAACTGGTGATTTTAATCTCACATTGATAACAGTATTGATTCTTATGTTTTTAAACATTTTAAATAGTATGGGTTTTAAACAGCATGTTAAACAGCCTACTCACAACAGAGGACACACATGTCTGCTGGCGTGTCCTCTGTTGTTGACCTGGCTGTATCAAACCACTACTGTGTGTTTTTTAACATCACCAGTTTTAGCCAACGGGAGACCCCGGTGAGAATTGTGAGGGAACGATGTACTACTTCTGAAGTGGCTGCAAATTTTATTGACACCTGCTAGTTCACAGTCATCACTCCCCTGATCCTCCACACCTATCCCTGATCCTCACTCCAGTCAAGCCTAATTTGTCACACCTGACTCCCATTACCTTCCCAGTCCTTGTATTCCTCAGTTCTATGTTCATTCCCTGTTGGACCTTAAACCACACACCAGATGGACTCACGCCCTCTCCCTTCCTGGCTTCCTGGTCCCTGTACCTCCAGTCAACTCCCCCGTAATCTATCTGCGTAAGATCCTTTTGAGTTCTGTGTTTCAAAGAAAACCTGTTAATACCTTCTCCTGTCTCCGAGAGGTCCATGTGTAACATGGAGAAGCCAGGAAATTAATGGGTTAAAAAGAAACTGCAGGAGAGCAGAGAGGCAATGGTGGAAAAACCAAATTAACACTTTATGAAATTTTAAAAGAACAACCCAAAATCTACAATAATTCAGTAAAACAGACAAGAAAACTCTACTACTGAAACCTCATCACAAAGAATAAATACAACCCAAAATTCGTTTTTTAAAACCATAGACCTTTTAATAAACGGAGTTCCAGGTAGGGTGCTCCGAGCGTGTGCTCACCAGCTCGCCCCCACCTTTACCAGGATCTTCAACCTCTCTCTGGCTCAGGCAATCATCCCACCCTGCCTCAA
>JBAMHW010000007.1:6184691-6201789 GCA_037177495.1 Rhadinocentrus ornatus | reverse complement strand
GTATGTGCCTTTATTCTATTTTATTTTGCTTTATTTATTTTTTAAATTCTATCCTGCACTGTTTTGGTGATGGCTTAGTCTCGTTGTACCGGTGTATAATGACAATAAAGGCATTCTATTCTATTCTTTTCTATTCTATAAACACAGATTTTAACAAGTCTTTCATGCCTGCATCAGACGCTGCATGTGATGACTTTGCAGACCACTTCAGAAGTCAGAGCAATGTTATTAGATCCAATCTTTTAATTTAACGACATGTTGATTTTAGCAGACTTAACCTCTGTTTTTACCTGAGGAAACACTGGAGAGTTTTGTCCTGGTTGATGCAAAGATGCGTAGTCGAGTTTTCTTCCAACTAAACCGAACAACCTGCCTTTTAGACCCAGTTCCTACATCACTTTTAAAACCATTTTTCGGTTTCCTTGAGCCTGAGCTTTTAAACATAGTAAATTGCTCTCTTCAGACGGGTGTTCCCTGCAACCTTTAAAACGACGGTGGTGAGGCCTCTTCTGAAGAGTAATTTTGATCCAAAAAATCTTGATTATTACTGACCTGTATCCAACTTACCATTTTTAAATAAAATGACAGAAACAACTGTTTATATTCAATTGCACGATTCGAATGAACACAAGATTTTAGAAGAAAAATATCAATCTGGTTATTGGACAAACCCCAGTTCCGAGTCGGCCATTTTAAAAATTGTTATTGACCCTAATCTTAACTTAGACTTTCAGAAACTTTCTGTTCTGGTTCTACTGGATCTTAGTGCTGCCTTTGATATAGTTGATCAACAGATTTTATTAGACAGACTCAGAAGTCTGGTGGGTCTCTCAGGTACTGTTCTTAAATGGTTTTACTCCTATCTCACAGATCAGCAAAGTTTTTTTTTTTACCCTGTCTTTTCCAGCATCCTAACATACAGAACGGTAGTCTGTGTGCCATATTTTGCCAGGCAGATTTGTTTTTATTATAATCTTATTTTCTTTAGTCTTGATATGTCAGTGCCGAACCTGAATGGGAGATAGAGGCACAGAGAAAAAGAGAAAAGGAAAAAAATGAAATATGGAAATAAAAGTTGTCTAGGCTGCCTAAATCACATCAGTATTCATAAAAACAATTTAAACTACCACAGTAGTACATGATAAATAAAGAAAATAGGATAACGATGAAAAAGTACAACAGTCATCAAACGTACCTGTAGAGAGACGTACCAACACACAAACATCAGCAACGACTAGTTAAAAGCGGATAGAGTTTAGCTTGTTTGTGTGCATGCATGTGTGACCATGCAACGAGGTATGTTTATATATATATATATATATATATATGCATATGTATATATATATATACATATATGCATATGTATATATAACATAATTGTTTTTGGTGGCGACCTTTTATTTGGCCAGAGAGTGTAGTTACCAATGCTGGAAGCTTTAAACAGGATCTAAACAGAACAGTCAGGTCCATTTATATTTGGAGGCTGAGAAACGTTTTGTTATTTTAGTTGTTTACCAAAACATATTTGACATACGGTTATCTAAAATTATTAGCTTAATTAAAATGCAGACTCTCAATTGCTTTAATTTGAGGGTTTTTTATTTGAAATTGGAGGGAAAGTTTCAGAATTACAATGCTTAAATATGTAGCTGACTTTTTTCAGGAAACCACAAGTAATTGGGCAGTTAACATATAAGATATTTTATGGGCTTCAAGGGCCTATCCCTCATTTTTCCCTTATCGATCAATAAGGTAAAAGGTCTGGCATTTGCATTTGTAATCTGTTGCTGTGAACCCACAACATGCAGTCAAATGAGCTCTCAAGGATTGTGAGGCAGACCATCCTTAAGCTGGGAGAAAAAGAGGAAATCCTTCGGAGAGATAGTAGAAATGTTAGGAGTGACTAAATCAACAGTTTGGTACATCCTGAGTCAAAGAGAGGGCACTGGTAAGCTCAGGAACTCAAAAAAGGTCTGGATGTCCATGCAAGGCAATAGAGTTGGTTGTTTGCAGGAGCCTTTCTATGCTAATGAAAAACCCCTTCACAATATCCACCCAAGTGAAGAACACTCTCCAGAAGAAGGTGAACCAGTATCAAATTCTGGAAGATTTCATGAGGTCAAATACAGAGGGTTCACCACAATCAGCCTTAAGAATAGAAAGTATAGGTTACACAAAAAAAAAAAAAAAAAAAGAAAACAGCATTTTTTGGGGACAGATTTGGACTAAGATTTATCTGTACCAGAATAATGGGAAGAAAAGTCTATTGCAAAAACTTGTATCCAAAGTACAACATATCTTCTGTAAAACATTGTGGAGGTAGTTAAATGGTATGGGCATCCATAGTTTCCCACAGCTCTCAATCACTGGTGTTTATTGATGTTGTGACACCAGACAGAAGCAGCCAGATGAAATCTGAAGTTATAATGATTTATTTTCTGCTCACAATTACAAAAGTAGATTAAATTAACATTACAGTGCAGATTAACAATGACCCAAAGCATATTGTGAAAGCAACCAAGGAGTTTTAAAGTATTTGAGCCCCTGAAATGTGATTTCATATAAAACTGCAATTCTGAAATGCATCATGGGATTTTTTTTTTTCCTTCGGTCCCTTGAATTAAACCTGAAAGTCTGCAATTCAATTACATCTTTGTTTAATTTCAAACCCAATGCAGGTGTCACACAAAGCCCAAAATTGTTTAACTGTGCAAATATGTCAGGGCGTTACTGTATTTCCATCATATCTGTGAGGCATAATGTTTTCTTAATTTTTTCTACTACAGTTATTACACAGAAAAAGAAAATAAATGATCATAGTATGAAAAGCAATCTAAAAGAACCATATTTATCACAGTAAAGACCAATATGTGTTAACCTTCAGCTTTGAAATTTTATTAGCTCAAACCACAACTATGCGCTCACCTGACCTTTGAATTTATCTTTGGGAAAATGAGAAAGGGTAGTATTTCAGAGTTTGCCATTTTTTGGATGATATACTCCTATAAAAACTCTAAGATGCGTCTGAATGTCTGAAAATAAGACTTATACCTAAAAGCTGGAGTTTTAGCAAAACACTGGGAAATGTCTTGAGCCAGGGTTCCAATCAAATTTATAAATTCATGACTTAAATTGATACATTACAAATGCCTAATGTGGATGTATGTTACACTAGCTGGAATAAGACGTAAACTAAATGTATGGTAAGTAAAGGAATCCTATTTAATTTAGTTAGGTTTGTATTGAGAAAAACTGAATTTCATCAAAAGAGAAAATTGTTAATGGATCAGCTTGCACCAATGTGGAAAAAGACTTATAGACCAGTTGTGACTCAGTGGATAAAACAGATCTTATTAGCCTTCCACTTGAAAGAATAATAAATATTTAAATAAAATAATAAAAATAAATAAATAAAAAAGGAGAGGATACCTTTTATTAATTATGGTAAGAATGTAAACCTAAAACCTGAAAAAGAAGGTGAATGATGTTGGTGGACCGTGTAGTTTCCATGCTTTTGTCATGATCTTTTCTATTTTTTTTAAAGTAGGGCTGTCAAATTATTAAATTTTTTTTAATCAGATTAATCACAGCTTTCAAATGAATTAATCATGATTGATCACAGCTTTCAAATTATTAATCATGATTAATCACAGCTTTCAAATTAATAACTAATTTCAAATCATTTCAAAATAAATAATCACCATTCCCAAGCTTTTATATGCCTGAGATTTTCTCATTTTTTCTGTATTGTATCGACAGAATGAGTCAATGTTACTGTTAACTGGCATTCTCTTGCCTAAACGTCAGACGTCCAATGGTCAGTAAATGCAGCATGTAATGCACGTCTGTAGGTGTGTACCAATTCAGGGTCTGCACACTTCGAAGTGCGCTTAACGTTTGTGAAATGCGACAGCCTACCTAGCCAACAAGAATTTCCCATAACAACAACACAGTCATTGAATCACTTAAACCTCTGAAATGACTCATAAGACACTTCAGTGGACGTTAAACACCGACCGGCAACGTCGACAGTAAAAATAAAAAAAACGGGCGGAGGCTCTGTTGTTTTCCAGTCGTTACACACGTCATTAACCCCTTAAAAAAAGCATACTTTTTTTTAAACAAAACTTTATTGAAACCTAAAACGTACTCCTAAGGACAGTGTCCTTGGGACAGTACTTTGTGCACCGTAATGACGTATGTGGCCGACAAATCTGCACTTCGAAGTGTGCAGACCCTAAATTGGGACACACCTTACACGTTGTTCTAAATCATCTCTACCATGTTCTAGATCATATTTCAGAATTCATATATCATCATCTCACCAACCGTCTCCATGGTGATATTATCTGTCATAAAACCATGAGATGTGATGAAGTTAAACTCCCAACATTGATGAAAGAACTTTGATAAAACTAATGATCTGGATAAAAGTTTTTTCCTTTTATAATTAAAGTGTAAGTTTTTGTACGGCAGTGATAAAAGTCCTGCATCAGCATCACCCAAAGTAAACACCTGCTGAAAAACTATATTATTGGCTGTTTGTTTTACAAGTTTTTCTTCACTTTTTTCTTGGTCAGTTCTCCTGCCTGGCACCCATTAGAACTTTTCTAGATCCGCGCTGCATAGCTGTAATATAACTCCTTCCTACAGCTACTGTGTTAGAGAAGGTCCTGCCAAAAATAATACTTTGGGGCAAATATGTGTGAACCATGAACCGCTAGGATCCTCCTTCTCAGCTGAATGATAAACAAATGCAACAAGAGAAAAGCTGATCACCAACAGCCATCGCAAAGAGAGACGACCAGAGATCCATTATAGCAGACACGTTGGTGCAAAATGCAGCTGGGCTTTCGCAAGTTTAAAAAAGAATGCAGGAAAAGTGCGCATGTGGAGCCCCCTCACTAGGAAAAGAGTGTGTGTAAAAACACCCCCATTCTCCACGGAGGCAACGTCCATGGGTTGTTTCATTAACTCTGTATTCATTGTCAAGTCCATCCATAGAACCAGCCGGCTGAGCTTCCAGTGTGCTTCTGCACATCCCGCCATCATAACAGAAAAATAATGGATGTACGGGCTTGTCATGTAGAAACAGTAGAAAGTGTCACCTTTCTACTGTTGAATCTTTTTCAGCGCTGCTCCTCAAAACCTAAAATCGTCAAAATTTACAGGAGAAAATTGTTCAATGCAATTAGCATGTGCTAATTGCGTTAGAATTTTTAACGCAATTATTTACATAAATTACATGTTATTTTTGTCAGCCCTAATTTAAAGACGCAATACTCCATCTCTAATTCTCTATTACAGATTACTTGGTTAAACAGAGGGCCATTGTTGTTTGTTTGCTTTTGGAGTGTAACTCTTTAGCTAAGTGTTTATCTCTGGATCTTTTTTTTAGTCATTGACATTTATTACACATTATATTGATGTTGCTCAAATTTATAGATTTAAAATATTTCCCACAGATGTTCCTGAATCCTGTGTATTCTTTTTTTATCTATCTATCCATCTGTCCATCCATCCATCCATCCATTTTCTTACGCTTATCAAGTGTTTTGTCGCAGGGGCAGCTGCCTAAGCAGGGAAGCCCAGACATTCGTCTGGGGGGGTTCCGAGATGTTCCCAGGCAAGCCGAGAGATGCAGTCTATCCAATGTGTCCTGGGTCTTCCCCGAGGCTTCCTCCCAGTGGAACATGCCCGGAATACCTCACCTGGGAGGCGTCTAGGAGGCATCCTGACCAGATACCCGAGCCACCTCATCTGGCTCCACTGAATGTGGAGGAGCAGCCACTCTACTATGAGCCCCCCTTGATCACCGAGCGTCTCACCCGATCTCTAAGGGCGAGCTCGGCCACCCTTGGTAGAAAACTCATTTTGGCTACCCACAGCTCGTGACCATAGGTGAGAGTAGGAATGTAGATGAACCGGTAAATCGAGAGCTTTGTCTTCTGGCTCTGCTCTTTCTTCACCACAACAGACTAATGCAGAGTCGGCATCACTGCAGATGCCACATAAATCCGCCTGTCAAACTCCCACTCTATCCTTCCCTCACTCGTGAACAAGACCCTGAGATACTTGAACTCTTCCACTTGGGGCAGGACCTCATTCCCGACCCAGACAAAGCACTCATCCCTTTTCCGGTTGAGGACCATGGTCTCGGATTTGGAGGTGCTAATTCTCATCTCAGCCATGTTACACTCGGCTGCAGATCTCTCCAGCGAGAGCTGAAGATCGCAGCCTGATGAAGCCAACCGAACTACATCATCCGCAAAGAGCAGAGACCCAATCCTGATGCCACCATACCAGATCCCCTCAACGCTTCGGCTGCGCCTAGAAATTCTGTCCATAAAAATTATAAACAGAATCTGAAAAAAATCTGATTTACTACCAACAATGATATGCAGTAAAAGCTATGGCACCAGTCGTACAAGGACCGGACAGCTTGTACAAGGGGGTCCGGCATTCCATACTCCTGAAGCACACAAAGCTCATTTAGACTGGTTGAGCAAACTCTTATGCCCCATTCAAGACCCTGAAGAGGGTGTAGAGCTGGCCCACTGGTCCACTGTTCCACGACCAGGATGAAAACCACACTGCTCGTCCTCAATCCAATGTTTGACTTTGCCGACGGACCCTCCTCTCCAGGACCCCGGAAAAGACCTTACTAGGGAAATCTGGCCCCCCTTTTTGAAGAGGGGCACTACCACCCCAGTCTGCCAGTCAAGGGGAACCTTCCCTGATGCAAACGCGATGCTGCAGAGGCGTGTCAACCAAGACAGCCCTATAGCATCTAGAGCCTGAAGGAACTCTGGGCGGATCTCATCCATCCCCGGGGCCCTGCCACTGAGGAGCTTTTTAACCACCTCAGTGACCTCAGCCCCAGAGAGAGAGGCCACGCCAGGGTCCCCAAACTCTGCTTCCTCATAGGAAGAAATGTTAATGGGATTGAGGAGGTCTTCAAAGTATTCCCTCCACCTACTCACAAGATCTCGGTCAGACCCTCACAACACGTTTGGGTCTGCTAGGCCCAAACATAAAGCTTTCCTTTTTCATTTTCCCTAAATCATAATTTCCAATTAATTGGCTAAAATGTTGCATGAAAAAGCAAATTGAGATTTTCAAATATAATGGAAAATAGCCTAAATTGGGTACAAAAAAAAGATAAAATTTGTCTTTAATATGAGACATCAGAAGCACTATAACAGCAGCACAACTTCATAAAAACATGTGTCTGCTCCAAGAAACACAGTCAGCATCTACAGATTAAACCAAAGTGATTGCAGACCCACTGAGGTTATTTGAACCTTTATTACTTTTTCCCGTGTGAGTCTCTTGTCTGAGCTGGTTAGCTTCCACTCCCACCAACATTGTTGCTGGAGGATTTGAATAATTCATGGTATCTGTGTTATTTATGTATTTACTTATTCGTAAAGGCACAAATGTGTATGTGCCGTGTTGCTGTTTGGAAGGCAAATGAAGACATCCGTTGAGTTCAGAGCAGGAGAAGAGAAGCTTTTAGATTCCTTTCATTGTGATAGCGTCATGAAATTGGCTTCAGTTTGAGTCTTCATGACCAGTGCCTGCTGTGTGGTGGCCCTTCAGACAGAGAAAGGCTTGTTCTGCCTTTTGTCTCTATTTCTGACCGACTGAATGTCAACCTCACTTTGTCACTTCAGCCAAACAACAAAAAGGGCTGGAAAGTCTGCAGAGCCTCGGGCCAGGACTTCCCTCAGCAACCATCAATAATCTCATTTACTGCCCCATCCTCTGACAGCAGGCACAAACAGTAATGTGGAAAAAATTTAGGTAGAGGGGGAAAAAGGTCAGGAGATAAGGGGAAAAGTCAGGAAGGCAGCAGGAGATAGCAGCTACATCACTAAGTCAATCAGGAGCTGCACTGTTTGCACTGATGTAGAGATCCACAGTGTTAACGTAACACAGAGCATCCACAGAACCAGCACTGGGAACCAGCTTAACTCAAACATCCTCACAAACAAGCAGCTAATGGATCTTTTCTTTGTTTTCAGTCCTCTTGATATTCAGTTAATGAATGAATATTTTTTGTATTTTATAAATATGCATCTTAAATATTTAATATTTATAATATAAGGTATAGTGTTTTTTTGTATTTTTGTTAGCAAAAATCAAGAATTGCTTTTATAAATACGTATTTTACCAAAGTCTAATCACAGTCCCATCCAAATGAAAGTGTTCTCGTAGCTTAGAATTAGATGTTTTTAAATACATAGGTGGCGGTGCACCCAACTGGAGGCTTTGAATGAACTTAAGGCCTTGTGCGTTTTTACCTGCGAGTCTCCGCTGTAACAGGGGGAGGGCGCGGGGGTGGTGTAAACAAGCCAAGATTGAAATGGACGACCATCTATACTCTTTGCCCGTGAGACGGAGCATTTACCAGATGGAGGCAGTTGATGGAAAGGGACTTCAAAGCTAGCGTGGAGGTTGCAGCTTTCTGCTGGATAGGTGAGTTAATGCAATCTAGCAGTGAAGTTTATTTTTGCGTTATGTTAGAAACAGGGCAGGGTGGTCCAGCAACAACTTTATCCTCCCGTTTTAGTCAGATAATTTACTGTTACTTGCTATATAAAATGGCAGAAACAGCAAATTTGTTAGTTAGCCTACAGTAGGAAACCGTTTTCAATTGTTACTCTTCACAGAAGTCATACCAGCAGGCGACCGTGTATTTTCCCAGAGCTTTCCCTCGTATTTCATATTTTATTTCAGCTGATTTGTCAATGGGATGGGGGTAGTTGTCCTCCTTCTAGTCAGACAAAATAAACCAAAGTAAAACCAGTTTCTCTGCGTGATTTAATCACCAGAACCGCAGCATTCTAACGCAGAAATATCTCTCAGACAATAATTATTTTCTATCAATACGTCACCCACCTCCCTGGATAAATCAGCTGAAATACATGTTATTAAACACAGAGTAATGTTACAGCAGCGCCGACAGTCCACTGCCCTGCGTTTTCTCCCTCTTTCTCTCCCTTCATCAGATGATCTCCGAGTCTGCAAGTCACAAAAACCCATTTCATACGATAACATTAGCTGTTAGCATTAGCTTGGAACTAAATACACGGAGGGCACGCTTGTTACTTATTGGCATAAAAAAATAATAATTATGTATCGTTCTGTTCCTCATCACCTGACGGGACACTCGAACTTCACATCTATGAATCTCTGCGGCTTCCGTATTCTTAATAGCGCTCGTAAACGGTGAGGCTCCAGTAGAGCGCTACTCGTTGCTTGTAATATATTAGCGCACCACTAGACGGGAGTAATTCTTACACACTGCGGCTTTAAATACATAATGTGCAACAAGATGCATAAACAAGTGATGAATAAAGAAATTAAAAGCATTTGTATAAAGTGTGGTAGAGTTAAACAACACTATTTATTCATGTAAGTATAATCAATTAATTCTCTTTTTATTTATCTTTAAGGGAGAAGTTGTTGTGTGATAATTATGTCAGTGTGTGTGTAGGTTTGTGTCTGTGTGTGTGTGTTGTGGTAAATACTGGCTGGGAAGGTTAGTGCTTGGATTTAAAGCCTTCATTATCTGCCCTGTCCATGTCCATGTCATATGTACAGAGACGCATACAGAGACTCTCAAGACTGATATTAAGGTATGTTCTGTATATTTCTCCAGTGATGCCCTGCAAAATAATTGCTAATATGTCATGTCATGTATAAAACCCATGCATTTTTTCATGCTGACATAAATGGATGGTGAAAGAAGACAAATTATAATGGGGGATAAAATAGTGTTTAATATGTAGTAACTATTGCTGCTTATCCATCTGGAAAGGGTTGTAAGACCTTTTCTGAACTATTTGGAGTCCATCGTGCTGCAGTGAGGGAGATTTTGGAAAGTGAAAAGAATTCAAGACAATCTTACTAGGAGTGGATGTCCCAGCAAGTTCAGCCTAAGGTCAGACCATGCAATACTCAGAGAAACTGTCAAAAACCACGCCTGAGATGTCGCTCTTGAAGAATTTTAAACGTTAATGTTCATGACAGAACAATTAGAAAAAGACTGAACAAGTAGGATTTGTGTAAGGGTGCTGCAAGCCTGTTCTCTCTACAGTGGTGGGACAAAGTTTGTGGACACCCCATGCATTTGTGAAATATTACATTAGGAATCTTGTTTTCATTATCTGAATTTTTGGTTTAGGTTTTCAGGATCTTGTCTTGTTTAGTTCCATTTTCCTTGTCTTTTGTAGGTTTTCCCTGTGTGTTCTGTTGTGCTTTCTGTGTCCTGTCATTAGTGCACCTTATTTGATTAGCTAACTCAATTCACCTGTTTCTTGTTAGTCCTGTATGTATTTATACCCCTCGGTTTCATTTATTCCTTGCCATTTCATTGTAATTTCCATGTCATGTTAGTCCTGCCTCTGTCGTGTTTTCTTTTTGTAAGGTTAGTGTTTTTGTTATTAAAACCTTTATTCTGCACCTGCCTGCCTCATCCGTCTGCACTTGGGTTCTCACCTTCCACACCACACAACCTTGACATAAGTCCTCAAGTGCTATTTCTTTAAGCACAGTCAGAGCTAAATCCTGATTAACCCCCCAAAAATTTATAAATAAAAATTTATTTTAAAATATTTCTTGATAATATTTGAAATTGTGTAAAATTTGAAGGGTGTCCAAAAACCTTTTATCACCAATGTATATTAAAAAAAACAACCATGGATGCAGGGCTTAGGTATGCAAAGCTGCATCTGAACAAACAACAAGATTTCTTGAACAATGTCCTTTGAAAGGACCAGATCAAGGGTCAGAATGCACTGCAGCACATTTGGAGAAAACAAAACATCAGCTCAAACAACTCATACTGACTGCCAAGCACAGTGGTGGAGGGTTGATGATCTGGGATTATTCTGCATCCTGGATGCCTTGCAGTGATTGAGTGGGCCATGAAGAAACCTACAATTGAGTGTGAAGCCATCTGTCCACCAGCTAAAGCTTGGCTGAAATGGTCTCATGCAACAGGACAATGATCCCCTTCACAGCAGCAGATCTACAAACAGATGACTGAAAAGAAAAAGAATCAAGGTTTCAACATGATCCAGTCAAAGCCCAGACCTCAACCTGATTGAAGTGCTGTGGTGGGACTTTCAGATAGCTGCAGAAACCAATGCTGCAAACCACAGTGAACTGAAGCAACTTCACCTTACTGATGCTAAATGAGCTTCTAAAATCTTCTGGATCATTAGAGTTTTTCCACACATTGTGTCTACATAACAGTAGTTTTGGAGCAATAAATAATGGTAATGTGTAATATATGACATATGATGTTCATTTGAGGTTTTATTTAGCTCATTTTAAGATCTGATGAGGACTAGATAGTTCTTACTATCCTGACAGATAAAACCTTTGAACTGGATACAATGTCTTTATCAGACTGTATTTTCCTCTTAAAATGATGATCACTTTTTCAGAAAATAGCATGAGGCTGCATCCCCATATGGAATTTAGTTTGTCTGGTACTCATGCACAAGGAAAGGTAAAGTTGTCTCCAAGGATTTGATTCAAAAGATTACTCTTCATGACAGCTTTATGAACACTGGTGAGATTGTGTTGAACAAAAACCAATGAATAACATCTAAAATATCAAAATGTAATTTAAATTTCAAGCCTTTTATGTCAATTAAAGGGTCCTACAGACTATTTTTGAGTCAGGATCTTCATATCTTCACACAGTCTCTGCTACAGATCCTTGTACATCCAGGTGGTTTATAAAGTAATAAACTTAAACAGTCTCTCTGAAGTTTACATAAATTGATATGTAACATTTTGAATCATTTCCTGTAAAAATCAACCAGGATATATCATAATAATTTTGTTAATGTTAGCACCACATAAATAACGTGTAAAGTGGAGGAAAGACCAGGAAAATGCAAAGACAGCCGCCAGACATGACTTAGGTCTGCAAAGGTTGGAGAAATTTGTGTTACACCTGGATAGAAACTTTTTAATAAATGCATGTAAAGCTAAGCACAGAAGTTTCTCACACTCCATGAGAAACAGTGCTAGTATGAGATATCTGCAGTACCAGGGGCTGCAGTGTTTGGACTCTCATTTCAGCACTTTATGCATGTCTTTTATCTGCATTTTTAATTTGTTGTCATATTAAGTTATTAATATGGTACAGTGGCTAAAGTCAAGGTGAAAGTACAGGGTGGGTTATTATTTTCTTACAGTACATTGTAGCAACTGTTTATCCCTTTAACTTTTGCAAATTAATACACCAACAAAGCAGCCATTGTGAAAATGAAGGCCCCAATGCTGTAATGCAAAAACTGTGGACAGAAAACTGAGGATTTCTATACTGCAGAAATTCCTGCCAGTTCTATGACAAAGGTGGGTTATACTTTCTGATGTTGTGGAAATTAAAGGCAGCCATTCAGTTTGATGTATAAAGAATCATCACTGTTCTTCCTCTGAAGACATTTTCCAAGTGTGTCTTTTGAAGATGAAGAGCACAAAATAATTTCAGTGGTAACAGAAGTTATCATACAATAAACATTAGCCTAAACCAGTGGTTCCCAAAACCTTTTTTGCAAGGCCCCTTTTTTATTGACAAAAATATTGTCAAACCCTCCCCATCCCAGTACCACATGCACCCCAAAGCTTAAAAAGAAACTTACGAAGAAATGTGCCAAGAAATATTCTTTAGTTTATTGGCTGCTTCTTCATTAACTACAGTCAAAACCATGTCAATGTCAGAAGTAATGATAAACTCATCTGCTATAGTTTAAACCAGGAAACTCTGCAAACTACTTCAGGTGAGTTGAGCTTTCAATAAGACAGATGCTGCTTTTAGTAAAACCAACTCTGCTATATATGATAGGTGAGTAGTTTATTTCTAAAGTAATTAACAGTCTTTTCTTTGTGTTCAGGATGACAAGTCCCCAAGTAGCCTTTTTACTTCTTTGGCTTCATACTGTCAGATGCTGATATTTTAAAACATACACCACACTGTGTCTGTCTTCATTACCAACCACTGACCATTACCTGGTCATGCCTAGGGATGCAATAAATGCCTCATCATATTTTCTTCTTTTTCATTTTTTTGGTAGTTGAAATCTCTGTTCTTGATTCATAATTTTTTGTTCATTGTTTTACAAATGTGCCCATGTTTTGCTAGCAATGTAAGACTAATTTTATAACTTGGTTTGCTTCAAGTGAACCACATGCAGGAAGCAAACCACAACTTAAAAACAGAAAATGGACGTTGTCCTGCATTGACCAATAGATGAGCAAATTGCCTTTTCCCTTGTTTGTTTTGTTTTCTCCCCTTAGTCATGTCTGATCTATTGCCACTTCAGATGAGGAGAGGAACATGTTATTCAAAAGGTTTGTCTGCAGGCTTATTTAAGGGTTCTAAAAGTAAATTGTGAGGCAGAGCCTTCCATTTTCTGACCCCTTTGTGAAAACAATGTCAAGTTTGGCTTTAGAAAGCTGACATCCTCGCTGGTGACTCAACCATCACTTCAGTTGTCTTACTATAGGCTTTGACTGCTGGTGGACATCCCATTATGCACTGGGCTCCTCTCTGTTCTCTTTACGTTCCATGAATAAATATATGACATTGCTGTTGTCATTAATTTTTGTTTCTCTTTCTCAGCAGATTTCCCTGGCTTAGAGTTATGCTGCTTGTTGACCCCTTTCCTGTCTTATCCATCCCTAACTGATACACACAGATGGCTGACCTTCCCGGTTCTGGAGGTTTTCCTTCCTGTTAAAATTGAGGTTTTTTCCCTGTCCATTTTCATGCTGTGCTGCTCAGGATGGAGGAATGAATCCAAGAGAAGATTTGCAATCAGTGTTATTATGAACTGGACTAAAGTGGATCATATAATGGATTGGTTTTAATTTGATTGGATAACAATGAAATGGACTTTGTCTTTGAAAGGGGCTTAAGATAACTTTGTTGTGTATTGGTGCTGGACAAACAAAGCAAATTTGAACTAAGACTGAACCTGTCACTCAAGTGCTGGTGACATTGTCCATCTTTGAAATCTACTCCACTTCAGGACCTCTGGCAGTGTGGAAGGCAATGAAACCCTATTTCCTCTGATTGGACAGTTTGAAATGTGATTAAGTTATCTGTGTTCAGTCTTTGGCTGTGTACAGAGGCGTCGCCTGGCCTGGGCATTCCCGGCTCTAGCCCCGAACATTTCACATTAAGCCCCAAATGTTTTTTTCCCCCTGAAGGAATAAGTTTAAATAAAGTGAGTCACCTTATAACATTAAAGAAGATGGTAGTTTTGTATTTTCCTGGCTTCTGTGAACGCAACACAGGTAGAACAATATTACCAATCACAGAGGACTTTTATGGAAGCGGGGAATCCTCCGTGTTTTATTGGCTGCCAGCCTGGTGTTTTACCCCTAATCTGAACTCTGGTGTTATTGGATATCAGACGTTTTTTTTTATTTAAAGAAGAGAGACAACTCTTCAGTTGTGGTGGCTGCCAATGGGCACATAGACTCTGAGCCAACACGAAACAGGTAAACAGACAATTTAAACCCTGTATCTCCTCAAAATTGAATGAACATTAGGCAGATCATTCGTGACAGTACTTGATACTTCAAAGGTTAAACTAGCTACACTAAACCGTTAGCCTTGCCCATTTCTGTTATACACATTTGCATTAAATCCAGCGGTGAAGTCTATGTGATTCACTGTTATACCCTCTGGAAAAGGTCCCAAATTTCCCAAAACCACTAAGAAGGAGGTGCTGCTGTAAGTGTGTGTGTGCAGGAGTTGTAGATGAAAACGGCTTTCCCATTAGTGTTGGATGTTTGTTTTCTAGATGCCGCTTTAGTTCAGAATAGCTTTATTATTATTTATTTGAAGATTTTTTTTACCTCCAGGTCACTGGCTGGTCAATAGTTAAAGTCCAGCTGTTAAAGACCGTTTTACATCTCATGTTGCAACATTTAAATTTCTTTCATGATCTCACCTTTGTGTGGGTGTATACTTTATGTATTAATGAGGCTGGTTGTTGTGTGTGTGTGTTGCTCCAGGACAGGGATGTTCAAGACTGGGAAGGAAAAATAAGAGTATACCACTAGACTAAACTAGGCTGTACTACTGATTAAATCTACAGTTTTACTTTTGTTTTGACTGAGTGTAAAGACCTCTCTTTCATGTTTGCAGGTATTCATGCAGATTGTCAATGTGATTACTACTACTACTACTGTTATTTAGCAGACACTTTTTTCCAAAGCAACTTACTTCTGAGAGAACAACAGGAGGGGACATCATGGATAAGTGCTGCTCAGACTGCTGTGAGTCCAGTTGGACACAGGTGCTGCCTTGCAGTGCTAGAGGATTTATTTTTCGGTAATTGATTTAGATGAGGCTACCTGAGATAAATTTAGCCACATTTGATTTAATAATTTCATTTTGAATGCTTAGCTACCATATAATTGAATGACCTGTCCTGTCTCTGCATTTCCATGGATTTACTCAGGACAATTAAATGTTTTTATTATTTTGCTTTCAAAATTTATCATATACACAAATATTTGCATGCAGGCATAATTTCCAACTATCCAGATAGGAGAAATTTAATACATATAAACTTTTGAGTAGCATATTTCATAATTAAAACTATATAATTGAGCCAATTTTTACCCAGTAGATGACATTTCATAGGAAATGAATGAAGAAGGAACGACATCACCTCCTGTGTGTCTTGCCCCTAAGTTTGAAAATAAATACATAAAGCACATACATTGAAGCACATTGCAGTATTAGGCGTTAAACAAGGTACCACAACGCTCAAGAAAGCTTAATAAAAAGCCTTTTTTACTGCGTTGGTTCACCAAGATTCCTCTACGAGGGTGTGGGCTCAGCCCCCAATGTTTCCAGGTCCAGGAAACGGCCCTGGCTGTGTAAAAACAGGATTACAAAGAAAAGAGAAAAAGAGAAAAAGAGGTAAGGTAACATCTACAATCTTTTAGAATAATTTGTGTACACCGATTTATAAGTTTAAAATACATATGGGTGTAATCTGTACCCATACTTACATATGTTGGAACCTCAACATGCCCCAGATTTGGCCCAAATGGGTCTGCTTTCTAAAAACTGTCTCTCTTAGGGTTTATTCTGGTGATACAACAGCTTAAGTAAAATTTCCTCATGGATGAGGAAAATTATGGACGAAAATTTTAAGATTGGTAAAGATATTTTGTTTTTCTGCCCAACAACTCACTTCTCTGAATTTAATTTACCTTGAAGATGCCTTTAATGTAAATACTTCTCAAATGTGAAACCTGAGAAGTGCAAGCTGTTACATTTCTATTAGAATATTCCAAAACTCAGTTTGTGGCTGGAAGGTTCAGCGGTCACAGCAGAGCATTGGAGTCATTCATCTGGGGGTGGAATCTGATTCGTGGCTGCGCCCTTAATATTTTGCCTCCTCTGAAGTGAAGAGAGCTGCAGGGAAAATCTAACGGTGTGACTGATGGAATTAACCCCAGGGAATATGCTCAGAAAACATTTGGCTAAATGACGCCTAAGTCATCAGTGACAAGAGGGTGATTATTCAGAAGACAAAGGGGAGGCCGACAGCAGTGAGGGGAGACATTTGCCTGATCCTTGAAAGGCTGTTGTAGAAATTGTTCTTTTGAAAACCAGAGATGATACTTGTCTTATAAAGACAGAAAACAATCAGCAGAGTGGGATCAAGTCATTCTTTGTTTTTTTCTTGTGGGAAATATCATGGCAATCAAACTCTTACAATATCAGAAAAAGAAGAAAGAACTGCCATGAACATGCACAATTCAGAAAATGTGGTTTAAAAATAGATACTTTTGGGTTTTGTCTCACTTCTTGTTTTAGATATTGTAAACCATTCTTCCTGCTGAAGTCCTCTGGTGTCTTGTGAGAGTCTTGCATTGCTTTGTTTGGGTCAGAGGACTGAGATAATCTCATTGTACAATCCATGCTCTAATTGTCATGTGTGGCGGGTGGTGATGAGGACCCAAATGCAGTAGCAGGCAGGAGGCAAAATGGTGCGCGTGACAAGGTTTATTCTAAACTCAAGACAAGGATCCACACACAACA
>JBAMHW010000007.1:6131043-6148603 GCA_037177495.1 Rhadinocentrus ornatus | reverse complement strand
TGCCAGCAATCATCCGAATAGAACCAGCTTCAGCTGTTTCCCATTATGTCCAGCCGGTCAGGCCAAGGGCCGTAACAACTCCTTCTCTGTTTTCTCTAGACTCAATGTTGCCACATGCACTTGCTGGTCATTTGTGTGTGTGGCTGTGTACACACACACTTAGTTAAATCTGCCATGATGTTTTACTCTTCATCAGTCAATCATTGTTTCTTCCATTAAGTCCCCGGTCTAACGAAGACAGCATCAGTGTGCAGGGATATCGTGTAACGCTTCAGCGTTAACTATTCACTGAATTTCGTTGTCATAAACATTATTTGGGGACAACTTCTGGCTCGAACATTTGACGCTGCTTTATTCTTGGCTTGCACTCAGTCACAACACAGCAACTCTTCTACTCAAACATTGAGTGTGTTCTCCAGTTTCATCCGTATCACTCCGCCTCTTCTCCACTGTAGCAGCAGCACAATATAATCCCAAGAAATGTCCAAGTGATGTTCACCCTAAACAAAAATTCATCTCATCTTAAAATAGTAACGCGCTGTCAATCCTCAGTAATAGTAACAGCGTTGTAACGATGGAAAGAGTAATTAGTTAGATTACCCGTTACTGAAAAAAGTAACAGTTTATTTTAGCGCCATTATCCCCATTACTGTTCATTTTAGTCTAAAAGTGGGCCAGTGGGTCCAAACTCTGGGAATATGGTTTCATAAGCTTTCCTGGCTTGGAGGTTGTGGAACTCCTAGAAATATCTGTTTCTGCTGTAAGACCTAACTATGAAGAAGTGTGGAAACTATTGCAGTTTTTATTCAAGCAGAAATAGCCGTGAAAAGCTTCCAGGATGTTTCTGCATGCATTCATTTTCAGCGCAGGTTTGGCTGATTGGTGGGATTCGCCCCATGTTGTCAAACACAAAACTTCACCTTTAACTCAGAATAGTGACTTCTAAAGTAAGCTAAACTCTTCCACACTTTGCTCTCACACATCTGAGAGACTTCTTGGAACATCAGAGGACATTTTGAGGACATCTTTGGACATCTTTTGAGATGTCTAGTGACAGCTTGAACGGATGTGTTGGTATGAAGATAAAGGAGCGCGTCCTGAGGGATCAGGCTGCTCTGTCTGGACCTCAGCTGGGGCTCATGGCAGCAGAACACAGGCTGTGCATGGCATTAATATGGATGTCCACCAGGCGCCTTGTCCTCTGCCTCCCTGCCTTTCTTTGTGCTCTGCTACGGTTCACTGTGTGCCAGTGAATAGCATTAACGGCATGGCAGTCACCTCCAGCTATGCCAAGGTCATTAATAAACATCCTCAGATGGCTCGTAATGATTCCCTACAGTCGGACGCAGCGATGGGGACTGTCGACAGGAGTTGCCGCTGCACACAGGTCTGTTTGCTGGGAAGATACTCAGAACTTCACTGACAGCGGCTACTCCAGCAGCCACTTTGACTCTCACGGGAAGCCACAAACTTACTGCACATTTCACCTCAACCCTGACAGAATGACCAGGTTGTGCTTTGATTTATAAGCCACGAAAAGAACCCTGGAGAACAATTCCTGAAGACTACTTAAAGAAATTAGTAAAAGCTTCTCTAAGAGGGTTCAGACTTTGATTAATAAAGATGCTCAGACTAAATATTCACTTTCATGATCCTTGGAATTGGACACTCTGTTTGTCTTTTATACTGTATAAATATTAATGTCTGAACATGTTTAAATAAACCACTGCAACGATTTCCTGATTTCTAGGAACATAAAAAAGGTGGCTGGATCAAGGCTGTTTCAGAGAAGTGTAAGTATATTTCCCAAACTGTAAGACATCCTTCTGTGTCATGATAGTGACTTCAGACAACAGCATTTGTGATTATTTCATTATTCCTTTAAATTTTTATCCAGATTAAGCCTCTGATGAATAAATTATTAAAAACAGGGCCGCATTTTTTTCACGTACACTATTTAACTTCTACAAACATGTACATCAATGCTTTCTTTTTAATGTTATAGGCTTTTTATTTGTTTTTTATTATCTTTAGCTAGTCTATAAAATTTCCAAAATTATATTTAGTATTCATATCTCCATTCTACTGAAACAAAACTGTCATTTTCTATTCCTGTTAATCCCTGAAGCAAACTCGTTATTATAATGAACTTTTATAATACATTAATTTTAGTGCCGGGCAACTATCAAAATTTTTAATCGCGATTAATCGCATGACATTTTTCGATTATTGCGATTAATCGCAAAATGTTTTTTTCCTTTAAAAGAAGGCCTACGGCTATATAAAGAAAATGCAGAAAATTTTGGTTTACAAACACTAAATCAGGGGTCTCCAACCTTCCACAATGGCTCTAGCTACGTGGCTAAAATATATTTTTTTAAATCTATTTTTCTTGTCGTTAGGTTGGAATTTATGGACTTTTTTTTTCTTTGCATCATTTTCCACAAATATCTACATCCCTTAGAATAAAGTCTGTATATCCTCTTTTTTTCATAAAGGTTTTATGTTTTTATTTTATTTTAAAACCTAAAAATAACAAATATCCTGGTGTCTCTTAATTAAAAAAAACGTATTTATATTATGTTGCCTATTTGAAAAGGACTTGTAGCATTTGCAGCTCTAAAGGAGTTTTATTTAGCTGGCTGAGGGAAAAATGGCTCTCTGGATTGTAAAGGCTGCAGACCCCTGAACTAAACACATAAACACATTTAGCTGCAGTTTTTTTCTTTAAACAGCAACAGTTAAAATATTTCTTAATATATATAAAATTTAATATTTATGACAAAGAAGGATGAAATGTTCAGGATTTACAAACTAAAAGGTAAAAGTCAGCAGGATGAATTAAAGCTGTGAAGCTGCTTCCTTCTAAACACAGAAAAAACAATATCTGATGAATATCAGCATCAGGTGAACAGACAGAAAGCACTACCGGGAGTTAAGGGGTTAACATCTGGAGTTACGGGTGTAGCGTCAGGTGTGTGTTATCCAGCTGGAAGTTTCATCTCGCTATGACCAAGATTCACCGAACCAGAGGCAGAAGAAGTTCCAGTTCAGGCTTTACATTTGTGAAATAGTCAGAAAACATGTCTTACCTTTGCTAAAAAGTTAGCATCCAGAGAGATTTGAACAGCCATAACAAACACTGCTGTAAACTCACGAGGAAGAAAGTGTGACAGGCAATTCTTTCTCTTCTTTCTTTCTTTCTTTCTTTCTTTCTTTCTTGCTTTCTTGCTTTCTTTCTTTCTTTCTTTCTTTCGTTTTTTTTTTTTTAACCCGTCCTGTCCAGCATCAAAGCAAGCAGAATAATACTCTGGTTGCTGTATTATGCCAAATAAATAAGGGGAGGCCTATGGGTATAAGGCTCCTCTTGATAATCTGATTCCTTTATTTATTTATTTATTGTAATTTATTTACTTTAAATCATGGAATCTATGTAATCTTGCTTGACCCAACCAGAGGGGACAGAAAAAGACAGAAGACATCAAAAAGAAGCTAAAGGGAAAGCAGAAAGAAGAAAGAAGAGACAAAAACACCATAGACAGAAGGCAACGACCCTTCAATCCACACTAACACCAGACAACAAACTGCTACTTTTGTACATAAACACACCAGAAAATTTCCTACAGCTTTTACAGAAAAACAGAGCTGCCAGTGATTTAGAGTTTTTAAATAATGACCAAATCAAAAAGACATCTCACAAATGTATCACAACACTGACCAGATACAAACCCACAGAAAAAAAATAGATAAATTATCTCTTAGTGTATAAACCCACTGGACGACTCACTGACTGCGTCAGCATGCAGAGGATGAGGAATAAGAAGTGATCAGTGATGAGTGAGATCCAGAGACCAGAGACATGGGCCATCAGCAACAACCCCGGAGCACGAACCCAAGTTACCCCACCCCAAAGACGAACCAAGCCCCACCCGGAGGGTGGCAGAAGAGAGCCAGAGCCCCCCACGGTCTTGTGGCACTGGCCAGAGTGGGCCAAGATAGGCAGCCGCCGAAGAGCCCAAGAACAGGCATGTCATTTAGCCAGATTTCCGTCAGACAAAGCACCACACAGTTTGTACACAGTTTATACTTGCTTGCTTATACAAGCAAAGTGGGTACCAGGATCAACATGAAAAATACTAAAGGGGGTCTTGAGTACTGGAGAATGAGAAGCCGCTGCACTACTGCACACCGCTATGACCAAACAATAAATAAAAAAAATATTTCAACATTTAAGCGATGTTGAGAAAAATCTATGCTAAAATTTGAAGTTAATCACTGAAGTCACTTTGCCTCATCATGGAAAAGAGACTGTTGAGAAATGATAAAACTTTTGTGAGAAACCTGATTAAATGCATTTAGTTGCACTTATAAATTGGATCATTTTTGGATTACATGAGTCCAGTGGAAATACAAAAATGATTGGCTGCTGACCAAAATAAGTTAATTAAAGCCCTGCCCATAATGCTAAGATAGTCTGCCCTGCAGACTACGTCTGTAATGTATGACTCTTCTCCAACAGAAATATATTTTTTCATGAGATAGAGGAGCACTAAAAGAGATGACATCAACATATGAACTGCTCCTCTAACGCAAAGACGTAAAGTTGATATATGAACGGCTTCACTTACCAACTGCAAGATGCAACCTGTGGCCAAAACACTGAAGCCTGAAGGTTAGATTTTCTCTAGAACAGGTTTATACTTTCTGCTTGTAGTAAAACACTATACAGTTTGATGTTTTTTATTTACTCCGTAACATGTCAATTTTCTCTAAATACGCTCTGTATCTTACCTTCAGCAGAGTTTCAACCTGATGGCATGCATGCACACGCAGGTGCATGAGACAAAGACAGAGACAGAGAGCATATGCTGGAAAATATGTGGCTTCAACCAGTCAACCAATCAGACAAATATCTTTTTTTTTTTTTATTTTAATACTTGTATTATTCTGAGAACTTCATGTCCATCATGGAGGCGCAGCTAGTTAAATCTACTGTGATTACAGCTTAAAATGGATCCATTAGTCTTTGTAGGTTTTATTAACATTGACACGTTAATGGGATTTGAACTTTAAGAATATTAATAACAACACCACTCAGTAAAACTGTCTTTATTCACTTAATCAAGACATTTCAGAGTTGGATTGTTTTTTGTCCTGTCTTCTGTCAGTGTTTCAGTCAATTATGGAAAATAAATCCACGTGAGGTCTGAAAATGCAACGCAACTTCAGAGATGACTGTAGCTGACATGATGTTTAAGTGACTGTGTAAACAAGAAAAACAGATATTAAGACCATAACGCTGCTGAAACCTAGATCAGGAACATTATAGTGTGAACCTGTAACATATAAATGAATTGTGCTCCTTGTCATTGTGTTATTTGCAATGTTTTAAAGTACGGTTTTGATTTAAAAAGAATTGCTGGAACTTTTATGTTTTGTCCACCAAATTCTGATCCTACCATCTGAATGACCAGACAATGTTTTTCCATGTTCTATTGTACAGTTTTGGTAAGTCTGTGTGACTTGTAGTCTCAGTTTCCTGTTCTTTGCTGACAGGAGGCACCCGCTGTGGTCTTCTGCTGCTGTAGCACATCTGCTCCAAGGCTCGATGTTATTTTAATATGGGAGATAAGAATGACTGTGGCCTGTTTAGCTCTTAAAGTGTGATTTATTGTGGTATGTTCAGGGATCATCTAGGGGAATAGGCATCTCTCTATTAAAACAGGGCAAACTAGGGCCCCCACATTGTTAGAAATGGTCCTGGTGTTCAGAGAGGTATTCTGCATACCTTGATTAGAACCAGTGGTTATTTCAGTTCCTCCAACCAATCTGCCCATTCTCCTCTGACATCAACAAAGATTTTGGTCCAGACTACAGCTTTTCACTGAATATTTTCTCTTCTTCAGACCATTCTCTGTAAATCCTAGAGATGGTTGTGTATAAAAATCCTAGTAGATGAGGAGTTTCTGAAATACTCAAACTAACAAGCATGCCACATAAGAAGTAAATTAATTCCCCTTTCTACATCGTTACAATTCTCAGTTTGAACTTCAGCAAGTCCTCTTCACTGTGTCGCATGACTAAATGCTTTTAATTGCTGTTGTGTGATTGGCTGATTAGATAGTTGTGCCAACAAGCAGTTGAACAGATGGACCTAATGAAATGGCCGGTGTGTACAGTGATGAGATACTTGTGTAGCTTGAACTGATAACCGGAGTGTCGACGCTGAGATCCATTTAAACAATAAAAACAGATGTCAGATAATTTTTTGGTTCTCATCCTTCATCTTCGTATGGGGAGTCCCTCTGTGTATAATCAATCATCTCCCTTCCCTCCTGCATTCACCCTCCATTCAAAGTGTAACTGAACCACGACCATGGTAAAACAACACACACACATACACACACACTAAGCTAAGCTAAGCTAAGGTCCTCTTCACTGTCCATGTTTATCTTATATAGAGGAACATTAACCATCCCACCATCAGATGTCATAATACAGTGTCTGAGAGGAGAAAATCCATGCTATCGATCAGCAGGATGAGCGGCCTCTGCAGCTGTCACTCACACTGATTGATGGAGCTGTCGACCAGTGGCGGTAAAGGTTAGGGAGGGTGGGGCCAGGGGAAGTGAGACTCCCCGGCTTGCTGATCGATTGGCTGTCTGGCGACATCAGCGACTCTCTCCATCTCTTGTCAGTAGTTTACAGTTTCTGCAGATTTTTAAATATCAGCTGTCGATTAGTGGAAACAAATGAAAGCAAAGTTCAATACTGGAGGGAATTTATTCCTGGCTGTTTAATGTAACGTTGACTGGTATATTCAGTACAGTAAGAAAATGCAGAAAACCGCTTATAGTGGAAATAAATTTAAGTTTTTGTATCTGTTTCATCAGGGTTTTCTTGGGTTAACGGTTAGGCCGGTGATAGAAATATAGTGTAAATGATTATCATCGGAGTCCCCTGTCAAAAAGAGTTTCAACTCCCTTCTTCGACAGAGCTTCAACTATGTCCCTGGTGAGGCCGGGGATATTGAGTCCGAGTGGGCTCTGTGCCTCTGTTTTTGAGATTGCCAGCCTGAGCTGTGGCCGTAAGGTTGTCGGTGCCTGTCGTGGCGATAATGCCCAAACTCGTCGGTGGACAGCAGCAGAGGGGGCGGCCGTCAAGCTAAAGAAGGAGTCCTATCAGGGCTTTTTGGCCTGTGGGACTCCACAGGCAGCTGATGGGTATTGGCAGGCTAAGAGGGATGCAGCTTTGGCGGTCACTAAGGCAAAAACTCTGGTGTGTGATGAGTTCGGCGAGGCCATTAAAAAGGACTTCCGGACCGCTTCGAGAAGATTCTGGTCCACCATCTGGCGGCTAAGGAGGGGAAAGCAGTGCTCCATCAACACTTACATAGGGAATGGGGGGCTACTAACCTCGAATCGGGATGTTGTGAGCCAGTGAAGGCAACTTGTTGAAGACCTCCTCAATCCCACCAACATGACTTCCGATGAGGAAGCAGAGTCTGTGGACCCTGATGTTGGCTCTCCTATCTCTGGGGCTGAGATCGTTAAGCTGGTTAAAAAGCTCCTCAGTGGCAGGGCACTGGGGTGGATGAGATTCACCCAGAGTTCCTTAAGACTCTGGATGCTGTAGGGCTGTCTTGGCTGACATGCTTCTGCAGCATTGCATGAACATTGGGGACAGTTCCCCTGGACTGGCAGACTGAGGTGGTGGACCCCCTCTTCAAAAAGGGGGACTGGAGGGTGTACTCCAACTACAGGGGGATCACATTCCTCAGCCTCCCTGGTAAGGTCTTTTCAGGGGTGTTGGAGAGGAGGGTCCATCGGATAGCCGAACCTCAGATTGAGGAGGAGCAGTGTGGTTTTCGTCTCCACACACTCTTCAGGGTCTTGGAGTGGGCATGGTAGTTTGCTCAACCAGTCTACATATGCTTTATGGACTTGGAGAAGGTGTTTGACCATGTCCCCCGGGTACTCTTGTGGGGGGTACTCTGGGAGTATGGAGAGCTGGACCTCCTTGTACGAACTACCCGGTCCCTGTACAACCGGTGTCAGGGATTGGTCCGCATTGCCGGCAGTAAATCAGATTAGTTTCCAGTGAGGGTTGGACTCTGAATCGGAGACAAAGGGTAGCCTTGGCAATTTATCACTTGACAGACAGACAGAATGTCTAGGTACAGCCGAGGCATTGAGGGGATCTAGTTTGGTGACCTCAGGATTGGGTCTCTGCTCTTTGCGAATGATGTGTTTTTGTTGGCTTCATCAGGCTGCGATTTTCAGCTCTTACTGGAGCCATTCACAGCCAAGTGATGCGGACTCTGCATTGGTCTGTCATGGTGAAGAAGGAGCTGAGCCAAAAGGCAAAGCTCTTGATTTACGTCGATCAACGTTTCAACCCTCACCTGTGGTAACATGTTGTGGCCTGTTATGGCACCAGGCATGTCAGCTCGGAGCTGCGTCTACTCATTGACTCCACATTCAACATCCTGGTAGGAATCCTCCTCTACAATTGGTCACCTGCTGGCGTGGACAGAGTCTGGATTGGATGAATACAGCTTCTGGATCTTTTCCTTCCCCTGCTTTGGGCGCCGTCTGCTGTTAATCATGGTGGATGGCCATTCAGGACGCTGGCCTGCCTTGATAAGCTGCCAATTGACTGGATTCAGGGCAGCTGTGTGTGATTCCTGCACAGCTCGCCACTGTGGGACTGAACACGAAGGTTCTTGGTTGTCTGTAAAATCTGTGCGCTTCTGTGAATACTTTTGCAGCTTTATGTAATCTGAGAAAGCTTTGGTTTGTGAGTATTGTGAATTAAATTTGTTAATTTTGGGTTTGTCATGGTTGAAACCTGCCGTGGCAGTTTAGGCCTGGTTCAGGACACCTTTTGTTAAAGCCTTCTTCTTCTCCAAAAATGGTTCGGAGACCTCAGGTGTGGATGCACGTTTGAGAGTCCAACCATCCAGACTACAAATAGAGGCCTACGAGAAAGCACAACAGAGACAGATGCAGCTCGAAATCCAAATACTTGAAATCGAAGCTGATAAGGCTGTGCACCTCCACCAGCTGGAGCTGGATGCGCAGGTCAAAGTTGCCTCTCCGCAAGCGCCTGCAGTTCCGATAGGAATTCAGGGCGCAGCCCAGCCCGCTCTTCCATTTGATATATCTAAATGCATATTGTTTATTCCAGTATTTGGGAAATCTGAAGTTGGCTGCTACTCTGCAGTGTTCGAGCGCATTGCTCTTGCTTTGCAGTGGCTCTGGAAAGCTCTGGAAGTGGTGGCAGCACTCCCTCTATGGGATAGTCAAGACTATGACACTGTTAAAGTAGTGGTGCTAAAAGAATATGTGAGCTGGTCCCAGAAGCATACAGACAAATCTTTAGGTCATACAGAAAAGAAACGTCCCATATGTTTGTGGAATTTGCTCACAAAAAAAGTAGTTTATTTTATAAATGGTGTTCATCTTGTGGTGTTGTAACTTTTGATGCTCTCCAGGAGGTAATGTTGGTTGAGGAGTTCAGAAGGCAGTTCCCCTTGTTGTTCACCTAAATGAACAAAAAGTAACTAAGTTATCAACTGCTGCCATTCTGGCAGATGAATACGTGTTAACTCATAAGACTGTGTTTCACTCTCGGAAATCCTCTGATAACAAAATGGTGTCTGTACTGAAATCCCAGTCCAAAGAGGACAGAGAATGTTTTTATTGCCACAAACAAGGGCATTTGTTGGCTCAATGTCCACCAATAAAACAAAAAAAATCTGAACTCTTCTCCTCTTAAAGAAAAAAGAGCGCGTTTCTTAAAACATGTAAAGAATGAGGCGAATCAGATTCACTGCACTTTTGAACCCTGTTTTAAGCCTTTTATCATGACAGGCACGGTGTCCTTAATGGATAAGGTCGGCGAATCTAAGGAGATCAGCATCCTGCGCGACACAGGTGCGTCACTGTGATGGCTTAAGCCCCACAATGGTAATGTTTGTCACATTTTTCACTATACATTTATTTGCAGATTAATATTAAGTGTTAGTTAGTTTGAATCTTTGTATAGTTATCGTCATTCATTTTGTTTTCCCCTGTGTGTGTTATTTGGTTTGGCCAAACATGATTTGTTTAAGTTACATTTTTGAGTATTGTTAAATTTAGTTGACCTCTTTTGTTGGCCGGCTAGTTTAATCATTCTTTTGGATTATTGTATTATTTTGGGTCAATAAAGACCCAGGTTTTGAAAAAACTTTCTGTGTCCTCGTTGCTTTACTGCTTGGTCCCTGATAGTCACAGTCAGAAATCCTTCGGGATTCTCTACCCTTTTCGGAGGAGTAGTATGCCGGGTATAGTATCATGCTGCGCGGGGTTGAAATAGGATATTCTCCCCAACCAGTGCATTTTGTTAACATTAAAACTGATTTAATAAGTGGAGTTTGGAATGACATTGCTGGGGGCAGAGTTATCACAGCTCTTTAGGTTCTTGATGAACCGGTGAAAGGTGGTAACAAAGAAACGTCAACGACGTGTAGTAACTAGGGCTCAAGCTAAGAAACGCAGAACTGCAGACCAGGAAATTGATCTGTCTGACAGTTTTCTTGTGTCATCCCCTGCAGATGGAGTAGTCACGGAGACTGCCTCAAAGGAAACGGTAGGTACTCATGACGTAAAAGCTCAGGAGGGGCCGCAATTCCCAGTTACCCTTCAACTTCTGTGTACACGGACAGTTGGGTGCGGCACAGGAAGAGGATCCCACACTACACAGGTGTTTTAAGGAGGTGGTGAGTGCTGACTAGTAGCTTCTATATTCGAGATGATGTTTTATTAAGACGTTGGTGTCTGGTTGCTAAGCCAGAAGCTAATTGGAACAGAGTAGATCAGATCATGGTATCAGGGCCTTTCCATCATCAGGTGTTACATTTAGCCCATGATGACAATTGGTCGGGACACCTTGGTATTAAATAAACGTACCAGAGTCTCCTGAAACATTTCTTTTGGACCGGATTAAAGACCGATGTGGTTTTTACGTCCCCAGGCCTGTGGCCATAATGTAGGCATGGACTGCGGTAGCATTGCCTTTTAAGGATTGGTGGCAGATCCGGCCGAGACCTCCCCCTTCAGTCTGCATCCCGATGATTGGCTGCCGCCTGCTCAGGCTCTGACAAAACGACCATCTTAAGGACCAATGAGGACCAGCTGTGGACTTTAAAAAGGAGGAAGTAACTGCAATTAGGGCAGCTGTGTTTCCTCAGATTCACAGTTTGCCTCTGGGATTGAACATAGATGCTGGTGATTTGGAGAATACCCTTTATTGTGGTGCTGAGCAAGTAGTATTCCTTTTTTTGTTTGTGCACAATTGTGCTGGAGGAATTAAGTATTGAGAAGAGACGCTCTCACCATTTGTGAGGAGCTGTTTTGAGTTGTAGTTTTGTGTTCTCTTTAACTTGTTTTATAGAGATTTTGTTTGAGTTGATAAATTTAAGTTGTATATTTGATAAGATTATTGGATTTTGGTTTATATTTAAGAAGTAGTTAAGTTTCCCTTTAGATAATCGTTATTGTTAATTGTTTAATTGTTAAATTGTAAACGGAGAAGTGCCGTAAGTTAAGGACACCTTTTGTTTATTAGATTTTTGTTTATTAGATAACCTACCTTTGGACACCTTTAGTTGTAATTTAGGGTATAATAATTCTGTTAGAACCCGGATTGGGAATAAATTTTGTTATATAATTATTTGAGTTGTCCGGTTTTCATTGTGTTATCGACCCTGAAGACCCTAGACCCAAAAGGGGTAGTAACAGTGGTTTACTATGCTAACAGCTGTCACACATGCCAGCTGGCCAGAAAACCAAATCAGAACCATTCGAAAGGCTAATACTGGATTGTGTTGGTCCTTTACCTCGAACAAAATCAGGAAATGTTTTTCTATTAACGCTAATGTGCTGTGCAACTAGAGGCAATACCGCTGCGTCGCATTACAGGTCGTTTGGTAATTAAAGCACTAACTAAGTTCTTCTCAAATTTTGGCCTTTCCAGGGTGATCGAGACGGATCAGGGAACAAATTTTATGTCACGAGTGTTAAAACAAACACTGAAGGAACTTGACATTCAGCATGTTGCATCAAGCGCAAATCATCCCGAGAGTCAGGGCGTTTTAGAACGATGGCGTCAGACTATAAAGTCTAGGCTTAGAAAATATTGTTATAGGGAAAAAGCAAAGTGGGATGAGGGTGTTCCCTTTGTTTTATTTGCGACTCGTAAAGCTCCGCAGGATCCTTTGGGTTTCAGTCCTACTGAGCTTATGTTCGGTCACAAATTTCGTGGACCCCTTAGAGTACTAAAAGATAGATTACTTGAAGATCGCAAAGGCATATGGCCGAAATGAGTTTTCTCTGCAGGGTTGCTGGGCTCTCCCTTCCTGGTGAGATGTTGCGGGCAGGTCCCACAGGGAGGAGGCTCCGGGGAAGACCCAGGACACGCTGGATGGACAACATCTCTTGGCTGACCTGGGAACTCTTTGTGATCCCCCCAAACGAGCTGGCAAATCTGGCTGGGGAGAGGGAAGTCTGGGTTTCCCAGCTTAGTGACTCTAGATAAGCAGCAGAAAAAGGATGGATGGATGGATGGATGATTATTATTCACTTTTAAGATTCAATTAAATGTGTAAAAAATTAGATGAGTTTAAGGAGTAAAAAAAGTGAAAAATGTTGATGCTTAAATGTCTAAAGTTTGAAAGAAAAATATAATCTGAAGCATCCTTGGGGGACGCAGGGGGACATCCCTGGAAAGAAGAGGGGTACTTATAATTGCATCACCAGACCATCAAAAGGCTAACACACAGAGTCAAACAAGCACTTGTTCTCAAACTCACTCCTTAAACTCAATTTAATTAACCTAAGATCCATATTTTTCATCTATGGGAGGAAACTGGAAAATCCAGACATTGCCGACAGATATATGGGGAGAACCTGGAAACTCCACATAGGAAGATCCCAGCCCCCTTTTCAATGAGTATTAGAATACATAAATATAATTAGATTCCTAATGCAACCCAACACCAACAGGCTGAACAAACCTATAAAGAAGATTGGCTCCATCACACCACCACACACTGGTCAGATAGCGGAGCTCCTCTAACAGTCCTGGATACTCCGCTATTGCACGGACAGATACAGGAAATCTTTTCTGCCACATTCCATCACTATTAAACTCACCTCTGGCAGACAGGGAACAGCCTGGATAGTCAACAGGCTTTACCTGCTGCTCATTTTTCTGTTGCTGTTTTGTCGTACTTACCTTATTCTATTATAATTTGCACAAACATTTATTTGTTTTTGTAAATCCTTATTTAAAAACTTAGATACTTCTACATCTTTGACATTAAAACATGTTCTCTTTTAGTTTGTGTCATTGTACATGTTGCATTTAGCTTTGTATATTTTCTTTATTATTTAGTATATAGATCTGCTCGCTATTTTTATTTTTTATTTGCTTGTAAATGTGAGAACAGAAATGCATCAAAAGGATGGAAAAGTATATGGCAAAAAAAAACAAAAAACTGGAGGAGCATTTGGCAGCTAATTAGGTTAATTAGCAACAGGTCAGTAACATGACTGGGACAAGCAGAGCCCCTCAGATGTCTAGAAAATTTCACCATTCTGAGACAAACTGCCTAAGAAATGTGAAACAATTTCTTAAAAAAAAGTGCAAAAATTGCAAAGATTTTGAAGATCCACCATCAACTGTGTATGATAATTTAAAGATTAAGAGAATCAGGAGGAATCTCCGTGTGTATGGGACAAGGGTGAAAGTCAAACCTGGTTGCTCAAGACCTTGGGTTCCTCAAGCAGCAACTGCAATAAAAACAGATATGATTCTCTACAGGAAATCACTGCACGGGCTCAGGAAGACTTCCTGAAATCACTGTCTGTGACCACAGTATACAGTGAAATCCACAACTAAATATTAGAAATATTATTTATACATTACTTTTCAAAAGCAAATGTCAGCATTCTTCACAATAATAAAAACATATTCATACACTAAATAAAAATAACTAAAAACAGGCAGAGTAAGTTAAATAAACGACAAAGATTAAAAAATTTAATTAATAAAAAAAATTATAATAAGTAAATAGGTTTTAAGCTGCTCTTTAAAACACACAGATCTTAAATTCAAACTTTCTGAAAATGGACAGTTACCTTTTGTTCCAAGTTGTGATCAAGTGACAACTAGTGCACCTTGATGAGAAGATCTCAGATCTTTGCTGCTATGGTCAGGTTGCAGCAGAGCTGTGACGTATACAGGGGGTTGGCCCTGCAAGGCTCTGTAAGCAAGAACTAAGATTTTTAATTGACTTCTATATCTGATGGGGAGCCAATGTAAGGAATGCAAGACTGGAGTGATGTGAGCCCTCTTTGTTAAAAGTCTGGCAACTGCATTCTGAACCACCTGGAGGTGGAAAGAAATAATTGCGTGAAAGATAATTTCCATCTCCAGTGAAATAACAAATGGCTTTAACTTGGCAATAAAACCGGGATGAACCAAATTTTTTACATGTTGGTCCAGACTCAAACTATGACTCAATGAAACACATGCGGTGGGTTTACTGCAGAAGAAATAATAAATAAACAAATAAAAATATTTTTTTATTGTACTTTAAACCAAAGTAGATGGAGCAGAGACAAGGATCTCGGCTTTGTCAATGTTTAGTTACTGAATAATATTTGCGTAAGATATACCTTTGAAAGTTCTTATCAAATTGCAACGAGGAAGCATGTACAAGGCAAATAGCTGCGGGCCCAGAACAGAACCCTGGAGACACCTGAGGACAAGTGCTCACAGGATGATGTTAAACTGCCAGCACTGACTGAAAACAATCTATCAAAAAGATATGAGAGAGAGAACTACTCAAGCTGCCACTGATGTACCAACCCACAAATCAGTATTCACCAATAGACAACAAAAACTAGATCCAAAACCTACAGCAAGGCCACCACCATGGCCTAAGGTCCTTTGCAAACTAATGAAAGAATAATTCTGAAGGCATAGTTCAATGAGAGATGTATGATCCATAGCCCTTTGCCAAGTTTCAGTCACAAACAGAAAGTCCAGATTCGTGGACTGAATAAAGTCATTCAACTTAAAAGATTTGTTGACAATGGAGCAAGCATTTAACAGCGCCCTCTTCAAGGATGTGTACTTTTGGCCTTTTATAGGGGAAGAGCAGAGAAGCATTTTCAAGTTGACGTGGCCTCCCTCCTTTATGCTTTAAGACAGAATTTTTTTGTAAGGCCTAGCAGAAATGGTAACGGTATTGATATTATTATCATCAGTGGAAAGAGAGGGGGATAAATTATTAAAGCTGGATATAAAAACCTGTTTGAAAGTGCCCAATGGACAACACCAAGTACCTGTTCTTGTTTCACTTCCTCCAAAGAGGAAAACAATGGAGCAGGAACCTGAGCTGGGGATGATGCCATGGGAGAATCAGTGGCAATGCAGTATGAAATAGAAGCTGTGGAGTAAACAGAAGAAGAATGGGCCTTCTTGAAGAGTGGATAATGGGCCAAGTGCAGCTTAAAGCTTCATTATGCAAAGAAGAAGTCATATGTGAACACAATCCAGAAACACCGCAGTCTTATCTGAAGCCAAAGCTAATTTCAAATGGTCTGAAGAACATTGGAAAACTATTCTGTGGTGAGATGGATGAAAATTTTTAATTCTTTTTTGGAAACCATGGATGCCCTGCAGACTAAAGAGTATGTGACAGTGAAAAACCTTTTAGAGAGTGTGTTGCTGCAATCAAATACACAACAGTTTCACCCACGAAATAGCCTGTTGATGACATGGGTTGTATTTGTTTCCACCTATTTCCTTTTCATTCCACTCCAATGTGCTTATTCTTCCCACCCTGTATTTTTTCTATTTATGAATTTGAACCGGACACATCTATGAGTACTCAGCTATTGCTCAACCATTATACTTTACACAACACGCACAGGCCGCTCAATGATGTCTTCAGTAAGAGCACTCAAACCAAAGCACCGTTTAGATGTGGTAAAATCAGCGGCTTTTGACACTAGTTGCACCTTCATTAAGTGAATTGAAAATCCTTCTTTTTAGAAACCTTGAAATGTCAACAACTGAGCTTTTAAATCCATCTAATAACTATGAATGAAGATCATAAATCTAAAAATTGCCTGGCTGCTTCTTATTTGTTGTGTTACTAAGAGTTTAAAGAGCTGTAGCTGGTAGCTGTTAGCATATCATGAAACTTTGAGTTTAGATTATATATTTTGCACAAGGTTTTCAGAAACACAGACTAAGATATAAATGAATCAGAGTAGAGTTTTTCATTCATTAGAGGTGTTTTGTTTTTCATCTGTTATTAGAAATAATTTAAAAAATCCTTTCTGTGAATGTTGATATTACTTCTCGGCTCTCCACAGAAGCTGATGGCAGGAGTTCCAGATGGCTCGATATGGTTTATCTCCTCTTTCTGAATGTGAGGGCGGCAATTACAGAACAAACCGAATGTGATTCATTTACTTTCTATTTCCAGCTGCTGCTCGCAAACTCACACCTTCAGCATGGTGACATTTCTGCTTTCCTGTTAGCTCCGAGCCACCCCTGAAGTCCCTGTGCTAACTAAACCTCAGCCATTAGGCCAAACTACAAAAGTATTCTCATAGAAAACTTCTGGAACATGACAAATTAGACCAAAATGAGCTGGGAAGAAGGGTATTTTTTTTAATAAAGGAGCAAGAGCCCTGAGATTTGCTCCTCTGGTGGTCCTCATGGTGTAATACCACCACTGGTACCAAACAATAACTGATGGTTCACAGCTGACGAGCGATGCTAATGGAGAGGAGGCTAATTGTAGTTGAGCAGTCACGACTGTGAAGAATGTCTCTGACAGGAAAATTAACTTTATTCTTAAATTACAGGCCCCTCTGTGGTGGACGCGCCTGTCCTATTATGTGCTAATTAGCAGACACTGGGGACGCTTTAGCTAACGAGCCTGGGATAATTTTAACCCTCCACATGGCTGCAGAGAGACACGCAGCACAATGCAAGATCACATACAGTCAGAATATGAACATATGGCTCAGCGTACGTAAGATAGATGCATCACACACACACACAAACACACACATTCTCATGCATTTACAGGCTCCCAGCATGCACCAACTTAGCTGCTGCTGTGCTAATTGGCTTGATGTGGTTCTGAAAATAGTATCTGTACAATCCCCTGTCTGCCTTCAGAAAAGATCATGCCCTTTCAATTCAGAGTCCCAGCGGGCTGTCAACAGGAAGCGGCTTCGAATAAAAGAGGAGGCGGTTTTAAGGTGCATTTCACCTCACCTTCACATTTATCGTCCCTGCACTCAATACAACCATCCTCTGTGATTACCATAATTATTATTCTTACTTCACAGCAATGTCCATGTACAGAATTCTTACACATTTACAAATGAGAAACTGGATTTAGAATTGTATTTTTATTTATTTATTTATTTATTTATTTATTTATTTATTTATTTATTTATTTATTTATTTATTTATTTATTTA
>JBAMHW010000007.1:6116624-6128510 GCA_037177495.1 Rhadinocentrus ornatus | reverse complement strand
ATTTATTTATTTATTTATTTATTTATTTATTTATTTATTTATTTATTTATTTATTTATTTATTTATTTATTTATCAGATGTGGTGGATAGTTATTTAGCCACTTCATTTAATCTGGAAGATTTTAGAGTTTAAATTAGATTTTAAATCAATAAAATTTTCTTGTAAAATAGATTACTATAACTACTGTATTGCTACGAGACATCTATTTTTACCCAGAAATTATGCAAACTTTTAACCAATTACACGGCTTAAATATTTGGTAATGTACAAACATACAAATTCACACATGTATACAAACATCAAATCCATATCACTATGGCTGGGCAGATCAATCCAAATATTGATATCATTGATATCGAGGTGAGTACTGGTGTCGATCGTTACCAGCGTGATGAGATTGATACTTGTCTTACAGAATGGTTTGGGGGCAAAAGGCCAAAAAATGTGAATGAGATCCAACCAATAAGTTATGCTTTTGTTTAGCGAATTTGCCCTCTTGACTTTATTTTTCTCAATTGTGTGATAAAAAGAAATAACAGAGTAGCACATGTTGTTACTAGCTAGTTTACTGTTTACATATTAAAAAATGGTTCAATTTTAATTTTTCAGTTCAGTCATTCAGTTTGTTTTTGTAATAAAAACAATTAAGTTAAAGGATTTTTTAGCTTAGTATGTTAAAAAGTAATAGAAGAGATACGTAGCAAAAAGAAAAAAAAAGAAAAAAAGGCTTGAGGAAAAAGTGTAATTATAAATAGTTTCTGTTCTGATGTTCCGACTGGTGATATGCAGATGAGAACAGGCTACGTCCCTGTTGATCTGTGTTATTTCTACAAGTACTGTTAGTAATACATTCTGTTTAGATATTTTTAGTTTGTCTTTATATGGTGCTGTATCAAAAATTTTCAATTGTTCATAATTTCTTGAACCTTGAAAATAAACCAGTTTACATAGCTGCAGGGTCTTTCTTCCAAAGTGCAAAGCAGCCATTATGACACGTCGGTAGAAAAGATGTGTTTCATGCCATCAGCAATGATCCTGTGGTTGTTTCGTGGTCTAGGTCAGTGTTAGAGTCCCGTAAGAGACTGCAGTTTTTGTTTTTTTCTTGTCGTTGTTTTTCCCTTTCATTCAGATTTGTTTTTTTTACTGGCATCATTTGTTGATATGAGTTCAGCCTGGAGAGATATGTGTCCCCGAGATCATCTCACATAAATTTAATAGGCCTAGATTTAGTCAGTAAGGATGCTTGCAGAGCCTGGGTGTTAAAAAAATAAAACTTTGGCTTAAAAATATCTGATAGGCTAGATGGATAATAACATCAATCATTGTAATTTGTTTAGAACAATGGTTAACAAAATATTTTAAAAATGTAGGTGTTGACAAACATCCAATTACTTTGGTATTTATGTATTTTACTGGTAATTTAATTTTCAGTCAGAAAGTATTCTATAAAAATGTAACTAGCAATCCCTTTCCCCTTAGTGTAGCCTGATTTGAAAGTAATTTTTCAAACACAAACTTTTTATACAAGGATTGATAGCGCTAATACATGTGTCAACTTTACTTGGTATCAATCAACTAGGGTGGGTGTAACTCAGGAGGAAAAGCAGTCTTCTTCCAACCAAATCAACCTTGGGCAAGACACTTAACCCCACGTTGCCTCCAGAAGTGCCTATCAGGGTATGAGTTTGTGTGTGAATGGATGAATGTGACAAGTAGTGTAAAGCGCTTTGAGTGGTCAAGCTGACTGGAAAAGTGCTACACAAGTACAAGTCTAATTACCATCAAATATTGCATTTATCCAAATTAAATAAATCTGATCAGAGATTCCAGTTGACATGTTTACATGGATGCCGGATAAAATGATCCTATCATTTGTATTTACATGATGGCAGATTTATTAAAATCAGAGAGATGTTGACATGCGCTTTGCCTACTAGTTCGAATGAAAAGTTTTTTTTTCTTTTCTTTTTTAATTTTTAACATTTTGAAGGTCAAAATGCTCAACTATATTAACTCATTCAGTTTCCAAAAATTATGAATACATTATATCAACCACAGTCCCGTTCTGTTTTGCTGCCGCTATCGTTCCTGAAACTCATCACACCACGTAACCCCCACGTGGTTCAAGTATCTGCACAGACAACGTACACCACAAAACTGTTCGAATGAAGGTATACATGTTTCTGGGTTTTTTTGTCGTAAAAAGGTTTACAGCGAAACACCCCTATCAATCAAATTTATTGATTGGCTGATCAGATCAGTAAAGTTGTTTACATGATGCATTATATTCTGATTGGACGTTCAATCAGATCACATGTGTTCCATGTAAACATAGCTACTAGTGATAGCTGATGACATTTTTCCTGTCAATAACGATACCATAAATTTATGATCCTTTTCATCAATTTCAATACCGAAATCAGTAGTTTGGCCCATTAAAAGAATATCACAACTGTAAAGTGTGAACTAATATTTGTATTGGTAGGGCAGTATGGAATTAAAGCCCTTTTCAAAATAATCATCATTAGAAACTTTAGACGATTATACGCTGATGAATTAATTTCTCATAAAACATTAAATGCTGTGAAGTGTTAGAAGGATGTCCTTGCACCATTTGTCCAATAGATGAAGCTCTGACTCCGCTCAATCCTCATTCCTCACCGCTGTCTTGTCAGTAACTACAGGAGTAACACAGATTCGGCCTACTGCTGAACATTTCACTTGTCAATGCTGTAAGGGAATGTTACACTCCCTTCTGGCTGTACCACTATGTTTTTGTGGTGTGGGTAGTTTCTTGAAAACATCACATCTAGGGATAACTTCTTCATCATTCTCTCTAAATGTGAAGAGGGGCTTTCTATCAACAGACCTCTTACAACTTTGCTTCAGAAACTATGCACTGATCTCGTCACCTAGAACTTTCTCCACCAATCAAACATAGTGACAGGATTTGGATAGTTTACATGCAAACTTCACAATGACAAAGTCACCAGTAGACAGGAACGCAACTTGCCAAGTGGCAGCATACTTTAAAGGCATTGAACTAATGAACTCATAGAAAAGGTTTATGAGCATGTTGTAGTTTACATTCAGATTTAGGTTAAGTTGAAGCTATTCACTCTAAATAATTATCTAATAGACTATACTTGATCTAACCTGCTTTTTCTTTATCTTTCAGCGGGCAGGCATGTCAATGTTATTTCTTTGTGCGAACTCAAAATCCAGTTCACGGCATTTCATGACACCTGTGTCATAAACCATTACAGCTAGTGTCTTAATATGGTCAGCTAGCTCTTTCTCCATGTTCTTATTGAAGACTTGTTTGGCCACTGCTGTCGTACCAGTGCCACCATTTAAAAAAAAAAAAAGCGTCCCCCAGCTGTTCTGAGCTAGCATCATGCTAACTGTATAGGCTCATGATGTAGATTACTAAAGCACTTAAACATGTCTGAACTGTTTTCAAAGTTTTCTATTATTGTGAAAACACAGCAATCAAAAAAACTTGATTATGGAAATTTTACTTTGGGGGGTAAAAATTTTTTTTTTTTTTTTTTTTTTTTTTTTTTTTTTTACTTAAATGTGCTTACCTCTCAAGCCATGTGTCTTCGATGCCTCTTAAAAAAATATTTGGTCACATGACCAACTTCTATGTTTTTGTTTTTTTTTCCTTTTTTGTTAATAACAGGGGTGGCACTACTTGCCCCTTATTATCCTACTCTCCCCTATCCCACATTACAGACATATTTGTTCTGAAAACATTTATTTTACTGATGCATTTTATGTTTCTTTTCTTAAATTCACACTTTTTACTTATTTTTTTCTGATGGGACAAAGTGGACAAACCAAGGTGTGGGGCAACTACTCGAAGAACATTTCTGGTGATGTCTATAATACTGTATGTGTGCCAGATATGTTCACAAGTCCTTTTTTGTAAGTCCAAGTCAAGTCTCAAGTCTTTGACCTAAAGTCCAACTCAAGTCGTTTGGCTCAAATCCAAGTCAAATCCCAAGTCACTTTAGCTGTGATGAGTAATCAGCCATATGACGTCTGCCTTTTGAGCTGCTTAGGTAACTGCATTATAATCTCCAAGGAATTTAAAATCCGCTCTCACCATTTATCTACCAGCACTGATCTTGAGCTTTAACTGACAAATACCCTGTCCCTCTCCTCTGGGGAATTTCTTTGCTTTACTAAATTTGGAAAACCTGTAGATGAATATTGAAATTTGTTGTTAACATAACTTATCCAAGAGTTTTTAATGTGAACCAAAATCCATCTGGACCCACAATGAAACTTAAAATACTAAAACTGCAGTTTATAGCATAGTTTTCCTGAATGTAGAGCGGACGGCAAACATGCTGCACTTCAGTGCAAGATTACCAACTGTCCTGCAGGTTTTAGACATTTCCCTGCTGCTACACATTTGATACAAATCACAGCACAGTTATGCACAAGCCTCTGAATAACCCATTAATAATTGGACTCAGGGGTATTGCAGCAAGTAAACATGTAAAATCTGCAAGAAAGTGACTCAACAGGTCCACAGTTAGTGATTCCTGCATTAGTGCACTAGAAAATCTAAATATTTCTTTACATTTTTTAAATGGCTTGAAATAACTCTGTGAGATGAACACAGAAAATCTAACTTTTAAATGTTTTAAATTTTATTAAAAAACAAATGTTTTAATTAATTTAGATCCAATACTTCCAGGCCCAATGAAGATTCCTTACATTTCTAAGTCAGCAAAAACTGCATTTTACAGTGGGTCTGATCCCACTTTGATCCCAGTTTAACATCATCATGGCAAAGTCACAGTTTATGTAAACTGTTTAGTGAACATCTCGTTCTTTTTTCGGACATATCCAGTGGAGCCAATTTAATGAAGTTATCATTATTTTAGAACAAAAATAGTAAAACAAATTAGCGTTTACATCACTGTGCCTCCAGAAATGTGCTAGCATAGATGCTAACATTAGTGACCAAACTTAGGTAGATGTGGTAGATCCGTTTTTCTGGGTTTTTATACCGCAGACGTTCCAGTTTGCTGCTTTTATACTTGTTCCTTTTGTGTTATTTTACTCCCGGAGTCCCCCCAAAGGAGTCCCCGCGGGACACGGTCGAACGCCTTCTTCTAGTCCACAAAGCACATTTAGACTGGTTGAGCAAACTCCCATGCCCCCTCCAAGACCCTGAAGAGGGTATAGAGCTGGTCCACTGTTCCATAACTGGGACGAAAACCACACTGCTCCTCCTCAATCCAAGGTTTGACTATCAACGGATCCCTCCTCTCCAGCACCCCTGAATAGACCTTACCAGGGTTGCTGAAGAGTGGGATCCCCCTGTAGTTGAAGCACACCCTCCGGTCCCTCTTTTTGAAGAAGGGGACCACCACCCCGGTCTGCCAATACCCAATGTCCACGCAATGCTGCAGAGCCGTGTCAGCCAAGACAGCCCTACATCCTCCAGAGCCTTGAGGGCGGACCTCAGCCCCAGAGAAGGGAGAGCCAACACCAGGACTCTGCTTCCTGATCTGAAGACGTGTTGGTGTGATTGAGAAGATCTTCAACGTATTCCCTCCACTGCCTTACAATGTTCTGAGTCAAGGTCAGCAGCCCCCCATCCCCACTGTACACAGTGTTGATGGAGAACTGCTTTTCTCTCCTGAGCCACTGGATGGTGGACCAGAATCTTCTCAAAGCCATCCAGAAGTCATTCTCTATGGCCTCTCCAAACTTCTCCCATGGACTTCAAAAAGGATGGGTACTGCCGCTTGGTGCATAAGCACAACAAACAGTCAGGACCTGTCCCCCCCACCTGAAGGCGGAGGGAGCCTACCCTTTCGTCCACTGGGGTAAACCCCAACGTACAGGGGGGTAGGCTCCCCCCCACCTGAAGGCGGAGGGAGCCTACCCTTTCGTCCACTGGGGTAAACCCCAACGTACAGGGGGCAATGAGCATGCCCACACCAGCTTGGCACCTCTCACCAGGAGCAACTCCAAATTGGAAGAGGGTCCAGCCCCTCTGAAGGACAGTGGTTCCAGAGCCCAAGCCATGCATTGAGGTGAGTCCAACTATATCTAGCCGGAACTGCCCAACTTGCGCACCAGCTCAGGCCCCTTCCCCGCCAGAGAGGTGAAATTTCACGTCCCTAGACATAGCTTCTGCAGCCTAGGATCGGACCGCCAGGGTCCCTGCCTCTGGCAGCCGCCCAGCTCACACTGCACCCCACCCCTATAGCCCCTCCTGCAGGTGGTGAGCCCACGGGAGGAGGGGCCCATGTCACTCTTTCAGGCTGAGCCCAACCGAGCCCCGTGGGCAAAATCCCGGCCACCAAGCGCTCACATCTATGCCCCACCTCCAGGCCTGGCTCCAGAGGGGGGAAACCTGGGTCTGTGGTTTGTCTTCATCATAGGGGTGTTTTGAGCCACGCTTCGTCTGGTACCTCCCCTAGACACCTATTTGCCATGGGTGAATCTACCAGGGGCATAAAGCCCCCGACAACATAGCCACTAAGATCGTCAGGACACGCAAAATCCTCCACCACGGTAAGGTGGCGGCTCAGGGAGGAGGTTATTCTTTATTATTATTTTAAAATGTGTTTTTGCTTATACTGGAGAAACAGGTAGGGAGAGAAATGTTTGAAAAATGGAGAACAAAACAAAAGATACAAAACCACAACAACTGCAATCAAAGCTAAACAGAGAAACTAAACAGCTGCTACACCTGGAAAGAAACAGTAAACATTCTAAATGCTTTTAAGAGACACAGCAGTCGACCTATAGGGGCACCTGTGAGAAGAAAAACTGTTAAAACCATGAACAGCAACAGGTGTGAGTGTGTATGTAGGTGCTTATGTTAAGCATTAGGGGTGAGTTGTGCTGAATCAACATAAAAATAAGATCAGATCAGAGGCAGACCAAGAGGGCCACAAGAACCGAGACAGCCCACCCCAGGAACGGCAATGAGCCCAGACAGAAGGAGGCGGAGGAAGTCCAGAGCATCTGAGTGAGCGAGTGAGTGAGTGAACGAACTGTACGTACTATGAGTCAGAACCCGGCTACATACTGTGAGCTGCCACTGAGTGATTCATACATACTGTGAGTGGGGCTGGGATACTGTGAGCACTTGAGTGTCTGGGTCATGCTATGGGTGTCATGAATGGTGGAGGTCAGGACCCAAACTGGTGCATGACTGTGGATTAATGTTCAGTGATGGTCGGAGATTGGCTGCCACGTTTCCGTCAGCCTGCCCCAGGGCAGCTGTGGCTACACACGTAGCTTACCATCACCAGGTATGAGTGAGGAGTGAATGAATAATGGATACAATGTAAGCACCTTGAGTTCCCTGAAAGAAAGCGCTATATAAATCTAATCAATTATTATTATTAAACACAGGCAGGAGGCAGGTTGGTGCAGGTTATAAGGTTTTATTTTTTAAAAGCCGTAACAGAAAACCGGGTTATATATGCACAGAGGGAGTAAGAAGGAACAGGTGAAGTGAATATGTAATTAGACCAGGTGAACTAACGAGCAGGGACAGAAAACAGATCACATGAGGGAAAGCTACAAACAGGAAACTGAACTGAACTAATCTAAAACTAAACATGGCAAAACCCAAACACAAGAAAGAAAACCGTGAAGCATTACATCAATACAGTGAAACATGACAATGGGTCAACGCCAGTATACTGCAAAGACATTGCACTTCCACCAGATTAACACCAGCATTCCAGTTACAATGAGTTCTGTAATCCTTTGAGAACCTTGAGGCTTAATTTAGTATTTTGAAGAAAAAATAATTCACAACTTTTTTGCAAAACTGTTTCTTCAGAATGTCAGCACTGGAGATTGTCTTCACATCTTCCATTTGTTTGTGATCGGCACTCTGTAAGACTTCTTATGTTGATCCTCCACATCTCTTTTTTTTCTTTTCATCAGCTCACACAGTGTTTTAATGTCAACCCTGATCTGCCAGCAGGTAACTGTGAGTCATCCACACATGGTGAGCTAGATTAACAAGTTGGGTGACATTAATTGCTCATCACTACGAGGTGCTTTAACGATGAAGAGGCTGAATTTTAAAAGAAGGGATTTAGTGTCAGCATGATGCAGCTTGGTGATCAGAAGGTCACAACGTTTGATCAAAGGAAAGACTGATATGTCAATGGAAATGTTGAAGCAGCGTGAGGAAAGTTTTATCTAAAATCTTTTGAGCAGACAGATTAACTTTTCAATAATAAAAAATGACATCAATATAAATATATATAAATATAATAAAAAATCAATCATAATCTCGATACAGCATTTTGGTGTATATGCAAGTTTTTTGTCCCGTTTCTTGTTTCATCTCTTGTTGGACTTCCAGTCCACTGAGCTGCTTTTCTGATCTGCAGAAAGCAGCTTGACAACCTTTTGCTCATCTGAGGAAAATTCCATTACAGGCTCTTAGGACATGAGTAATGGCAGCTCTCCGGTTAACCGGCTTGGATGGAAGTAGACTAATACTCAGCCATTACTTTGCCTTTCTCACATTTGGCTTGTGTTTGCAGGATTTCTGCTTTCTCTTTACTGTATGCTTAAAGTGAAAACAAAAAGCATTTGGTGCATCAAATCCTCCCGGTTTAAAAAGAAACAGTCATTCATTTGGACTGCCGGCTGTGTTCCTGACACATTTTAAATCTCCATACCTTAAGGTTTTTTTGTGGATTTCTATACACTTGAGATTACCTTTTGTTTAGACATTTAAAGTGTGTTTGTGCAAATAAACATTTTTTTAGAGTTTCTTTATCTGATTCAGTGTTTTAATGTTCCAACACCGGTGTCATGACACCGGTGTTGGAACGTTAAAATTCAATAAGTCAGTGGATATATTAAGTCACTTTGTGGACAGAAGAAAATAAATCGAGACATTTTTAGAGGGTAGACTTAGTGTATATCTACAGTACCTATTCTTGCCAATTACTTTTTGTCAATTGGTAACTATAAATCTACTGCAACATAGATAACACGTGGTGTTTACCAAGGCTCCATTTTTGGCCCCCTATTGTTCACCATCTACAAACATTACATCTAATCATGGTAACAAAAAAAATATCCATCCATTTTCTGCCGCTTATCCGATCCATCCATTTCTATATACAATCAATGATGTATTACTGCCTCAGCAGGGGATTCTCGTTTCATGCAAAGAGTTTGACAGAATATTCTTCTGCTAAATGAAGATAAATCTGCAATTACTGTCTTTAGAGCCAGTAATGAGGATTCAAAAATTTGTTTACAGCTTAAATCAGAATCTTGGCACCATTTTCAACTCTGAACCAAGTTGAACAGCGATATTAAATTAATACCTAAATGTGCCTTTTACTATTAGAATAAGAATCTAGTCTATACATCTAAAAACCACCAACCAGGCCAGAAATCTGTGTGTAGTGATGGAGTCAGACCTTAACTTTCTGAAACACATTAAGGGAGTCACAAAGTCAGCCTACTAGCACCTTAAGAATATATCAAGGGTATGAGATCTGATGTCTCAGGAAGACTTGGAAAAACTAGTGACTTTCATCTTTATATTCAAAACTCAGCTGCTCAAGTCCTCACAAAAACCAAAAAAGTGGACCACATCAGTCCAGCTCTGATGTCTTTACACTGGCTGCCCGTCCATAAAAGAATAGACTTTAAAGCTTTACTGCTGGTCTATAAAACTCTGAATGGTTAAGGACCAAAATACATCAGTGACCTCATGATCCAGTATGAACCTACCAGAACCTCAGGTCATCTGGATCCAGTTTCTTATCAGTTCCCAGAGTCAGAACTAGACATGGAGAAGCTGCATTTAGCTTCTATGCTCCACATGTCTCAAACAATGATGTGAAAGCACTTATTGTTTCACCCTTCTCAACTGGCAGCAGTTTCTGCCATTGGCCTTTCCATCCTGAAGCACTAAAATGTAACCCAGGCCTCGCTAAACATCCCTCCCTAATTGAGTCAGAGCATTTGATGTTCATCTCCTCATATTTAGACTGTGAATTAAGTTAATTTAATTGAGTTAATTTGTTATTATAAACATATTTAGGGTTTTTTAGTTTTTTGTTTCTCTCGCATTTTATTAATCTTACATTATTCCAGTGTTTTACAACCTCTGTTACAGTTACATGAACATGGTCACCTATGCAAATTAGGCAATGATTTAATTTATTTCAATAGGCGATTCATCGCTAGCACTTTCTTGGACAGCTAATACCTCTGTTTTTTACTGAGGAGTTAGCAACACTATCTACAATAAGGGGATTGATGGCTTGAGATGAATTAGAAAACATTATTAATGCATTCATATCCTTGACTAGTGTAATGTAATTTTAAAACAAAAGAAAAAAAAAAAAAAAACGCAAACACAACTGCATCTAATCCCAAATTCTGCTGCTCATGTCCTCATGAACACTAAGGAAAAGGATACAACTCTAGTACTTTGCTATTTGAAATTTCTATAACTGCTCAGAGAAATGGAGTTGCTCATGCAAGCAATCATGACTTATATTTTCCAGCCCCCCCACACACATTGTATACAAGAAAAAGCCATTGGCAACTTAGCTTTGTTAACAGTGTGCAAGCATCAAAACCTCTTTTAGACATTTGCTGCAGATATATGTCGGACTGAATTGGACTACCTTGAGATGATTTACTGTTAAATGGGTGCAGTGCAAATAAAGCTGAATTGACACGTAAAAACGTGCAAGACAATTTAATTAGGCGCTTAGAATTATTACATTCTGATTCAGATCCCATTGATCTTGTGGAAAGATGTGCTCTCCAAGTACCATTCCAGGTCATCAAACAGAGTCCGAACATTAGGGCTGCCACAAATGGAAGGAAGTGGTTGTGTGTGAGTGTTGGAGAAGCTGTGGTGTTACAGGAAGCTTACCAGCTTAAAATCAATCTCTCCCTCTCTTCTCTTGCTGTTTCTGTTTGTAGTTTGATTCCTCTGAAACAATTTGATTAAAGTGACTGGTTGACTTAATTCAGAACGAAAGCTTGGCTACATTTGCTTATCATTCCCTTTGAAGTCCTTATCCCACCCAGCAACGCTCCTTCCTGGAGTCATTTCTTTTTTCATAATCTTTTCATTATTTGAGGGAAGAGGGAAAGCACACACACACACAAAACAGCTACCTGCTATCTCATTACTTTCACAATTACTCCAGTGGCTGTCAGAAAACAAGACCTAATCACAATCAAAAACAGAGAAAAATGTTATTGTTTGATCGGATTTTGATCTGGCAGTGCCTCATCTTCGTTTCAAAGGCAGACTGAAAGACTTGATTTCTTCCACTGCTGCTTTCAAAAGAGTCTTTCATCTTCAGGATTTTTTTTTGACATAATTCAAAAGTCAATCTGACTGGTTGCATGGAGCAGTGTCAAGCAAGGTAAAGCACATTAGAGGCAGAGAAAAGTCGTCATTTACTACACGTCATTTAATCCTGCACCGAGTTATACAAGCTTCTTTATCCTAAAAAACCAAGTGAAAGGGAAAAGTTAAAAAGGAGCTGCTCTTGTTCAATGTTTAAAAAATAATTAATATGATTTAAGGACTCTATTTAACTGGCATATATATTGCTCAAAAATAAAGGGAACACTTAGGAAGCAACACTGATTGACAATAAATTCCACCTGCTGTTGTGCAAATGTAATAGACAACAGTTAGAAATTATAGACAATTAACAAGACACCTCCAATAAAGGAGTGGTTCTGCAGGTGGTGACCACAGACCACTTCTCAGTTCCGGCTTTCTGGCTGATGTTTTGGTCACTTTTAAATGCTGGCGGTGCTTTCACTCTAGTGGTAGCATGAGACGGCGTCTACAACCCACACAAGTGGCTCAGGTAGTGCAG
>JBAMHW010000007.1:6065336-6081753 GCA_037177495.1 Rhadinocentrus ornatus | reverse complement strand
ATAGATAGATAGATAGATAGATAGATAGATAGATAGATAGATAGATAGATAGATAGATAGATAGATAGATAGATGATCTACTCTGTCATGATTTATTGTCTCCCAGAATGATCGCTGTTATTATGATGGAGACTTTTACATCTTCATCCTGAGCTCGGATCATCATTCCAGCTTCTGTTACTCTAATCTTTGAAGGCAGATATCAGCTGTAATTTATTGGGGACTTGACATGACGATGAGCAGTTATAGATCCAACTGGTTTGGTGGACAGTGTGTGTGTGTGTGTGTGTGTGTGTTATAAACAGCTGTTCATCATCATCACACATTGTGGGGCTCAGTAATCAGTTAGTGTTAGCGGTGCCACTGGTTAAATATGCATGCAGCAATGTTTCAGCATCTTTAATTAAACCAGAGTAATCCTCAGTTATTTCATTATGAATTCTTGACGATCATTCTGCTGCCAATTAACGCTTTGTGTCGTACCCACACCCCGATGAGTCTGTCTGATCTAACTTATTTTTTCACAAGGAAAAAACATGACTTCCTCACATTAAGAGGGGCGTGCAGGAGGAGGATTCGGGCTGGAGGAGTTATGTGGGGAGGCAGATGTAGTTTCATTCTGACAGCAGCAAGCATCATAGTACCTTTAGCGCATCACACCTTCACATTTTTACACATGAAGTCAAGTTATGAACAGCAGCATCGTTTCTGGCTTTGACACCAATCAAGTAACTGCATGGAAGCTATCCGGTTTATAATTTCTCGAATAGCATTTCCATGAAAGAAAAAGTTTGATTTAACAGACCCATTTCTGATGCTTCCCATAAAGCAGTGGTGGTGAACTTTGGCCCTCGTTCTGCAAATTTTCCATGTTTTCCTGCCCCAACACACCTGCCCACCACAAAATAAAAAGTCATTGTGCAGAACTGGATCCATTTGCCTTGAATCAGATGTGTTTACTGTTCATGAAAAGGATAAAGTTGATATGATTTTTCTTTTGTTTTGTTTTACAGTTAACATAAATGGCTTTTTTCTGTTTAATTAAAGCAAATATAGCTGCAGTCCCATCAACACAATCAGCGATCATTTAAAAAAAACACACCCATACAATCAGTTTCACTTTAAATACATTCACAATATGGCACTGTATAGTTATAAAGGTTGAACAGACCCACAGTATACTGTGTCAATATTTTTTAACCTTTTCCTTCATACCAGGAAAAACACCAAGAGCAGATTCTTATTTACAAGAAGGTTGTGCCAAGTGCCAGAAAACACTTGTGGGGCAGGAGAAGAGGGAAAAAAAAAAATGTATACATTTTAGTACATTATTCAAACTATAAAAACTGTGTTACATTGTGGTAAAATATTTACAAATGTCATTAAAATTGCAAGAAGAGAAATTAAAGCATCCAGTTTCAGCGTTTCTGTTACGTCTTCCAGCCATTTGATGCAGCAAATGAAACGTGTGCAAAGCAAGAATGGGTTTTGGGGATTTGTAGCATTATTAGACGTGATGACTGTGTGTCGTACTTAGTGACTGATACTAGGTGCAGGAGCTGTCTTGAAAATACAGTGAGTGACCTTGGGGTGTTTTAAAGATAAAAGTGAACCAATGGAAATTACGGTGATAATAAAAGGAACTGCATTCAACTCGGGAATAAAGGAAACATTTCTGAGTTCAAAATTAAGCAATTGTGACAAGTGGAATAGGATAGCGGTAGAGAGAATCCAGTCTGAAGAGTTTCTTTTCTAATCACCATTTTGTTAGCCATTTTATCCTTCAGATGCAGTTACTCGCACAATTACCTACAAATATAATTATAAATGAATACACTTAGATTCCATGTCTGCAAGCATGCACTTGCATCACATGGACGTATTTGATGGTGGAGGACAGTACCTAACATCGCTGAGAGCTTTTATTTATTTATTTTTGCAGCTTTTCCTCTTGCTTTGACCACACCTTCTTTCTAGTTTCCAGCCTGCTATAAGTAATTACTTGTTCTCATATTTTTCTGATGCAGATCTATGATTGCGATTGGTCAGTGCTGCCATTGTTAAATGAATGAGCAGATATTAAATGGGAAAAGCTTAAATGGCTTACAGAATCATAAGTGTGGTGACAATAAAGGGTGATATCAACTGTTAGTTAAGTCAATCAAATTAAATGGAAACGTTCAACTAGTTTGTGAATGGATTAAATCCATAATGGAGGGAACAGAGAATCATTTTTTTTCATCCTGTTTCACTTGACAACTCTGGTAAAGAAAGTATGACAGCTATTTGTCTCACTACACATGTATGATGTTGTTGCTGCATCCTCCATTGTTCACCACAATGGATCCAATAAAAGAAAAATCGAGAGCTGATGCCTTGATTTGCATGCAATCCCAAGTAGCTGCTCTAAATGAAAATAAGTACAAGAAAGAAGAAATGTTTTTAAGCAACCTATTTTTTATTAGCCAAAGAAGTGTTAACAAGGTCATTCTTGAAGGTAAAATTTACTGTAGAACTGTTGGATTTTAATTGCTTTTGTTTTAGCAAACTGGGCACTGACGGCACGCCTCCCTCTACACATGCATGTTAAAAGAAGGAAAACCAGCTCTGCAGGAATGAACTGTGTTTCCTGACCATCTGCCAACATCTGAGGCATCATGTATGAAGATCGCTCGCCACCACAGTCTAGCTTCTTTCGTTTCCGTCTATCGTACTGTGGTAACTAATAACAACTGGAGGATTCATGGCTGTTCCATGCAGGGTTTAAGGGTGCCTCCTTGCAATAATACTCCACACATTTCCTCCAGCACTGTTTACTAATTAGCAGCTGATTCTTCTTCTTGTATGGCTGCTGCCTGCTGTATCAGCCACAGAAGAAGCCATTTTAAGTTTTCATCACTTCAAGGCACCGACTCAAACTTCTAAAAAGAAATTGGACTTATTATTGGACTCACCTACAGCTATTAATTAGAGCTCCTTTCTTAAATTCCAGTAATTATTTCCCACCTGCAGCTCTCATGTCAGCCCCAGCTGGATGTGAAGAAAACATCTCTGTGAATACTTTTCCTGCTTTGACTTAAAAATATCTGACTTTTAGAAAAGACCAGGTGTCACTAATAGCATTAATGATCCATTCCTTTCAGACAAAAGTGTAAACATTACATTAATCTCTCTTCATGAGATAAAAAAAAACTGTCATATCTTCTTTCTTCACCTTTTCCTGTTGCTGTGAAATCGTGCCATTACCTGCCCAGGCAGTGCCAAATCATTGACTCCCTTCGTCCTCATGCTTATCCACTTTAATCTGCCAGGTCTTCTGAATCAATGTTAATGTGCTCTATGAAATGTTCACTGGCTGCCAGTACTGCTTTTCTGATTAAATATTGGCAAAGGAGCATCATGCTTTGGTGGCTTGCAGAATGCATTGATCTCACCTGAGCAGCGTTTACCTGCGCCACCTCACACAGACGCTCTGTACAAGTAGCTACAACAAAGCAAAGAATTAGAAAATTCTGTAGGATTTAAGAAAAAACTAAGCAAGCTCTGATTTATTTTATTTTTTTTTCTTATCGGATCATTACTTTAAATTACTTTTTAAACACAACAGGAACATTTTATCTTTGTTTAAATGAGCTGGACTTCTGCAGCTTGAGGCGACGGCAGAACCACTGCTTATAAATCCAGTTTAACCAGTACAGTTTATTTGCCTTTGCTCTTTTAAAGGTCCAATAAACAACTTATAAAAATGAATAGTTTGGAGTCACCTGATAGGAGTCCAAATCTATGGATCTAAAGCATTTTAATGTGGGAGAGAGAAAAAATATCAGATTTTTTCCTGAATGAACAAGATAATTTTATAAAATAAATATATTATTAAATTCCCTTACTTTTCCTGAACTAATTAGAGCTTCTGAAAAAATTTCTTCTCTCCTTGTTACTAGTTTTCTGACTAACATTTTCCTTATTTTTCACTTAGCAGTAAACCTGTTTTTTTTTTTCTGTTGCTCCACTAGTAGGATCCTTGTAATCTTCTGTTTTCTAACTATGGAGCTTTCTTTTCATGCTCCGAACAAGAAGTGTCCACACTTCTTAACTAGGAAGCCTGCCTCTGCCTCCGTTTCTTGGAGACTTCTCCTGTTTCCTCGGCAGGAATCTTCTTCCTGCTTTAATCCGTAACAAGGAAGTTGCCAAAACAACTAAGATATGAAAAGGGAACAAAGTTTGTTAAAATGAGAAAAGACTGAATTCCATTAGGCTGTTCACAGTCTAGCGGTTTACCGGAGCAGATTTCAGTAGATTCTCGGCTCTGTTGACTTTGCGTTTGTGTAATTTTCTGGATAAGCAGGGCAAATGTTGATAGTTCAGTTCCTGCTGCGAACTGCTCCCTGACTTCACTTGCTGCTGTGGTCTCGCTGTGCGTCGGGGATGAGTAAGGTTACAAAGAACTACAAAAAGCTCAGGACAGAGTGCAGTGCAAGCCACAATAAATATACAATGATGATTAACAGATCATGACCGCATGGCTGACATAGAAACTGGACTATTAATAATTTGTATTCAGTAACCTGTGGTTAAATCCACCTTGTAGTCTTCAGTCCATGGAGCTTTTTCTTTTTTTTTTCATCACAGTAAAAGTAACTTTAATTGGATCTATGATGCTTATTTTCCATGTAAGTCTAGCAATTGTCAAACATTAGAGAAGCTCTAAAAGTCTGATAAGAAGTTGACTACAGAAGCAGTGCAGTTCAGATCTAAACTGTTCATACAAGTTGCTTTTAGGTTAAATCGCTGCAAAAGTCAGGCATATGTATGATATGTAGACCTTTACTTACCCCTGACTGAACACAAACAAATACATGTATGTCTGTTGCCTATATTTCATACTTGGACTAGTTAAATATACTTATTGACAATGATGATAAACCACAAAATCTTCTCTGGTCCATGCTTTCTTCCAGCTATCGTCCTTCTTTTATCTAGTGCTGTCTCACAGTGGGGAATTAAATTGAACCCAAAGGTAATAATTATTTAAGCAAATTCTTGCAATTATACTTATCGGACAGCAAAATGGACAAAGAGCAGGCACAGGAACATTTGAAACTGCCTTCAGATCAATAATGAGTTACAAAACGGTTTTGTCACCTATTTGGGAGTCTCATATGCTTCAATTTTCATTGTGTTATCCCCCATTTTCTCCACAGTAACATAGTCTTCCTTTCTACAGGGCTTCCTCTAGGGCAGTAGTTCTCAAACTAGTTTCCTTGAGGACCTCATTCATTCAAATACTGAAAAGTGCTAAAACCATGCTTGATTTTATGCTTTCAAAAGTGAGATTCTCACCATAAATACTTTATTCTGGCTGAGTCCTGTCCTTCAATGAAACCAAAGTTAAATTAACAAAATATAGCCTTAAATTTTTTCTTAAAATAGGGACAATGTGTGGACATTAATTACAATGGCTCTAAATGTTCAAAGACTTGAGGACCCCTTGTGCTCTCTGTGGTACCCCCTTGGGAGGTCCTGGACCCCAGGTTGGGAACCACTGCTCCTCACGGGGTTTGTTGTTCTATCATCTGACAATACAACTTTAAGTGCTTGCTCTACTTGGCCTGCCCCAACAGCCAAAACCTTGTCTGTAAGGACTTGTTTTGTTAGCTATTGCCTGCCAAGAGGTAGGGTACATTAAGTGACATTGACGTCAGATACCAAGTAATCTCCAGAAGCAGGTATCTGTGTAAAACTTTCTATTGTTTTTTGTCAGAACTCTAGTTACTTCTGTATTAACGCAGATAATATTGTCCCACTAAACAAATGCAATGACATAGTTCCTGTTGGACCATTCCCAAAAATCAACCTGTGTGAAACTAATGCACTGGAGATTTTCACTAAAGCTTAAGGCAAAAACTCAAAAGATTAGACTTTTCTCTGCAAATATTAGAGTAGTCCTATTAGGGCTCTATATGAACACCCGCCAAATGCACACTAAAATTTATTTTGGCGGCTATAAATTAAAACTTGCGATTGACTTGGGATGAATTACTGATGCTTCTATGAAGTGAATGAGATGAGCAGACTTCTGTTGGGGAGAGCCAAATCTTCAGCTGCTTCTGCTCTGCAGGTATGCTCAGGACTGTAGTTTAATGGGCACACTATGTGGCCAGTCACATGCTGGGAAGACTAGGATAATACCATAAGTAAACTATGGGGGGCTGACGCTCGGAGGACAGTGAAGTGGTACAGGTCAGGTTCACAAAGAGATGAAGTAGCCAGAAACCAAAAAGTAAGCAACACCTGGCTGCATTTAAATGAAAGAATGCAAGACTGAGAGCAGAATTTTTAATTAATTAATTAATTAATTTATAAAACAAAATGTCCATCACTTAAAAGTGTTTTAAGATGGAAGATCATTCCTGCCACATGTTAAAATATTTAATTAAAAAGTTGACAAAGTATCTCATAATGATGATTTAATGTATCAAAGTATCTCAATGATTTAAAGTCATAATTATTAGATAGGGGTGGGCGATACCTCAAGAGTTGGCATTGATCCAAAGGTAAGAAAATGGCTAGCATCATCTATACCAGGGGTATTTAACTAAAATTTAAAGAGGTCCAGTTACAGAAGAACTTTTGGAGTCAATATATACATAAAGTCTGTATGTACAACGATAATATTTAATAAATCAACTTTATTCAAAATAAGACATACATGACTAGTCTAAAAAAAAAAGACCTACAACAAATAAAAACTTTCTTCTCCTCATATTGTTATGACACAGATAAGGTTTTTTGAGGGGTTGCATGATGAGTTCCTATTATACACTCTCTTGTCTACTCTTTATTATATATATTTTACACATCTCCTATTTATTCGCAGCAATTGTCACTGTTGCTCTGTCAAATGAAGTTGAACGTCCATGTGGGTAGGGGAATACAGGTATTACACCAAAATCTGTGACCCATCAGAATCTGTGACCCCAGAGGGGGTGGATAGAATACATTTCTCTACATGTACATCTTTGATGATGAGTGAAGTCTTGAAAACTTGTATTTGAGTCTGACTTCATTATAGTGTAGGTACATGTTTTGCTGGCTGTCAGAAAATGTGACCTAGATCACCCCTCTTATATCCTGGCTTATCTAAAATAATTTCCGATATTGTGGACAGCTGTGAGAGAAATAGAGGGGCTTCATAACAGAAGCAGGACAAGCCCAAATAAGCAACTACACTCAGACAAAAACAAGCCCAAAAACCCGCAACTGACGATATTTGCAAGAGACTTAACAGAAAACCCAGCCCAAAGTCGCTGATAACAGGCAGATGCTGCCTTTCCCGGCACAGTCGGCTTTATCCCTGCTGTGTTTGATCTAGCAGCAGTTTATTACTGCGCTGGGAGCCTCACACACTGATTGGCTGAGTGTGTCACGTGGGGTGGCTTACCTCATGTGCAATTGGTCCGCGTGTTTACTGACCACTACCGTAAAGACTGTAAAACTTGCCCCAGTTAAAATGAAAGCACCCGGTCAGATATTATATTTTAACTCGGGGTCCATGTGGGACAGGTGCTGGGTTCGGATCCGGACCGCGATCTGCTTTTTAGTGACCTTTGATCTATACAAATGTTTTTTTTTATAGGGTTGTTTAAATTAACACATTAATAAAAGAGTTATTTCTCATACCGTTAAAATATGAATTTAGCATTAGACGCTGATTTTGGGATTGTGGGTACCTTGGCACAGCTATGAACTGAATCTACCAAAAACCGTTTTATTTTCCTTGTTTATGAAAATTCTGGTCGTTTTCAAGCCTTACATTAAAGTATTGATGCTGTCATACAAGTATCGATCAATATCAATACCAGTGTTGGTGAATGAATGTATGATGAATTAAGCAAATTAATACATTTCATAATAACACTGTTTAATGTTTAGCTGTTTAATAAAACTATTCAACTTATCATACACTCACAGACTACATGCTTACTTAAGCCTGCGTGGTATTAAACCAGACACAAACAAGAAATAATGTCCCCAAAAACTGTTGTTTTTTCTCCACTATATCAAATGAACGCTCATTCGCACACACAGTGGACCAAACTAGCAAACTCTGAACATCGGGGGTCTCACTTCACTTGCAAGTGAACCCTGGTCCGATATGCTGACAGGGTAAATGCAAACGGACCATCCAGTGACCCAAAGATTGGAAGCAACAAAGAGAGTGTTGTAGAGCAAATTTTCATTTTTTTCTGCTGCTAATACTGGACCAGTTCTATTGTAAGACTCAGTGCATGGTTCCCGCCTCTGTAAGGTTGTGTCTCAGTGTTCCATCACCACTGGTCTAAACTGTATTTTGCTAGACTGATTCCAATGGAAACAAGCAGCTGGACAGAGTTTCAAAAGTTTCCTTGTGAATTTCTGCACTTATGACCCATAAAATAGATACATTTTTCATGGATTTGTACAAAATATATGTATTCAGTTTGTGTAAAACCCAACTTATAAGTTTCAGTTTAAAAACTTTTATATTTATGTCAGGGCACAGTTGAGTCCTCTCTGGGGTTTAACTTTAGTGCATTCAATTATGAATACAAATAATTAAATTTTACCTCACACTGTATGTGAAATCACAGCTGTAGAAACACAGCACCAATCAGAGGAGCAGAAGTAAGTCATCTGGGTGTTTTGTTGAAGCAGTAAATTCCACCCACATCCAAACGAAACCCTTAAATTCCTCCTGTGCTGCAGCTCTGCACCCGCTCACTTGTGCAGCTGTTGTGTTACTGTGAATCCCAGTTTGTCCATTTCCAATGAGGGTCATCTGTGATGGAAGGCAGATGAGAGGAGGGGGCAGCAGCGCGGTAATCTCAGTGGCTTCCTGACCATGTCTTCGGCAGCAGCTTTTTTCTTCTTCTCCTGCTGTGTGAGGTGTGGAGCAGCCGCTTTAACCCTGTGTGGGAGGATGAGGAGAAGAAGCACAGCTAATTATTTATTATTCAAAGGCGAGATGGAGAAAGATTCAGCGGCTGAGCTGGGGTTACACCCTGCCTTCTCAGTTGCAGCCTCCGGGTCAGCTCTGTAATGAAACCCAGACTGAGTACTTTTCTGAAAACCTGCATCAGATGATCTGTGCCCTGTCGGCTCGGTGTCCACAGGTCAAACACTGTAAATGTAAACCCATTACCCAGACTAATGTGTGTGTTCTCTGCCGACCTGCAGAACACAACGGCTGCTCTCATTAAAACAACAGACAACAAACTTGGCCAGAGGCTCAGAGCACCCCGAGGCTAAAGGTTAGCAGTAGTACACTGCTGTTCAGGATCTCACCTCCTCGTTGCCTCGTCCTGCTTCCCAGCCACCTTTTCCTGCAGTAAAGTTTTCTCACAGGAGACACGCTGAAATGGACATTGTTATTCTCTACTTCAGAAAAGTTGAAGGAAAAAACTTTAAAACAGACTTTAAATTCTTTATACAGGGAAGATAAGGTCATTTGTTAGCATGCCACCAGGCTGCACCTTCACCACACGTTAATAAAAATATCACGTACTTTTAGCTAAACTTGATCCATTTCTGTACATTGGCTATTACTAAACTTGATGCACTCCAGTACATACCAGCATTAATTATTCTAATTATTATGTTTTCTTATTGTTAGCATATGCTGCTAAATACACTAAAATAGAACAGTGTGGTGTCAGGGTGCAAAACAAACTGTTGCTTCGGCTCAGAAAGAATCATCTGTCTGCTGACCACAATCTGGAGGAGGAAGCAGGAAATGTTAACAGCTGTTCCTGCCAGTGTTTGCACCGGCAGTAGAAGCAACAGACTGAGCAACATGGCGGTATTTCACTTAACTGGATAACACAGTCAAATGCACATTTTGCAGAATGAAATTAGCCTACCATGGTTCATCTGTACCTGGATGAGGACTCACTTACTAAAATGACTCGCAATCTAATATGCAACAACAAAAAAATCCCCATAAACAAGAGGCTATAGCTCCTGACTGACCTGACTTTGTTGATTTGGTTTAAAAAAAGCAGTAAAGGTTTTTGTTTTCTTTGTCTCACAGGAAAATAAACTGCGTCAGTTCAGGATCTTCACTGAAGATTAAATACAGCTCATAAACTGACTTAAAGCACAAACATTGTGTAATGAAGGAGGGGGTGCAAAGGCAACATCTGCTTGAGCTGGAGGATTATTTAACCCCCTCAGCTCTAATACAAAATTCATAAATACATTACAACACTTACTTTAATGCTGTTGTTAACCTACATATTTCACATTAGCGCATTAGCTGATATTATTTATTTAAAAACTGATTTGTTTTTCATTGGGACTCTTCTGGTTTGACTGTGGACATGACATAATGGATAGTTCTGTTATCTTGGATCAGGTAGTTTGTTTGCAGAGATAAATGCTGTATATGATGATGGGAGTATCATGGAACACAGTTCATAACAGCCCATCACTGCATGCAGACTTATGCTACATCACCTTAATAACTGTTGTTTAAAGCATGTTGTGTGTGCATTCCAGTAATCAAAGGTCTGACTATAAACTGTAAGATAATGCTGGTGGAAAGACACACTATTTTAATTTAAATACATGTCCTCACCAACCGTTTTATCAGGTGCACCTGTTCAGCTGTTTGTCAACATAAATATGTACTCAACCATCACATGGTAGCAACCCAATGCATTTGGTCGTGTAGACATGGTCAGGACAACTTTGTAAAATTCAAAGTGAAGAAAGGGGATTAACTTACTTTAAACATGGCATGTTGTTGGCTCTAGTTGGACAATAGAAGATGGATAAATGTTGTCTGGCCTGATGAGTCTCCAATTCAGCTGCAACATTCAGATGGTAGGGTCCAGTGACGTGCGGTCAGGATAGGCAGGTGAGGCCCCCCCTTTACCTGTCATGATACATAAGAAAAAAAGTACATAAAATAAATATTTTCCACTGATCTGTGCTAAAAATACATTTTCAGTATGACAGTGGTCCCTCGCCATATTCTCGTTCATCTTCTGCGGTCTCACTGTTTCACATATTTAGGTATATGTAAATCCTATTTCAACCATTCTATGTCCAAATTTCCTCCAAATTTTACTGTAGGAATCAGCCCACTGTGCCCACTGTGCTTTGTTTCTTGATTGAACGACGTTACACACGAGGCTGCTCAGCGCCAGCAGAGAAGCTGTAATATATTTTACGGTGTGAGCAATTTTTAAGAAATTCACGTTGTTTAATATATGTAGGTTTGTGAAAGTGTATAAAGTGTGTGAGAATGTTGAAAATATTCATTATAGTTTGGGAAAGGTCTATAAACACACAGAGGAGGGATAATTAGGCCTTAACATGCATTTGAATTGTGAAAATTTAATAAGGTCGTCATTTTGCAGATTTAATTTATCGTGGGGTGTTTTCAGAACATAACCCCCGCAATAAACGAGGGACCACTGTACCCGTTTTTGACATTTTATTGAGTAAAAATCGCCTAATATGAGTATTTCCCAATCAAATAAAGAGCAGAAACGGCAGGTGAGGCAGTGGCGAGCTGTGCCTCACCTCTAACTGCGCGATCCAATTCAAGCTGGGTTTTATGACACGTGCCCATTTCTGTTCCTCAGCATATCACCAATATGAACTTTACAGAAATATTGTTATACACCATGACTCTCCACAGTCTGTGTAATGTCTTTAATGTAAGTGTGAGATAATTATTCCTGCTGATCGTACAATAAAGTGCAGAGAAAAGTCAGCAGATGAGGCAGCAGTATTCTGCCTCACCTCAAGGTGAAATTTTAAAGAAGAATGCTGATGGGATATGAAGCATAACCAGTAGTTGCATGCTGTTGGATGAATAGTGAAATAAGATGCTCTTTTCAGTTCTTACAATTGTAAATCTGAATTCAGAGGTGTCTGTGCCTCACCAGCCATGAACTTCACAGCACGTCACTGGTAGGGTGATAAAACATCATGCAAACATGGATCCATTCTGACTTGTATCAATGCTGTAGGCTCCTAGTGGTGTAATGATGTTAGGCTTCTTAATATCAACTGAACATGGTTTCACCACCACAGCCTACTTGAGTATTGTTGCTGACCATGTCCATCCCTTTATGACCACAGTGTAGCCACAGTGTAGCATTTTCTGATGGCTACTCCTTGAACATGACAACTAGTTCACTTTACTCCAATGGCCTCCACAGTCACCAGATCCTTATCCAATAGAGCAGCTTTGGGATGTAGTGGAACAGGAGATCATGGATGCAGCTGACAAACCTGCAGAAACTGTGTGATGCTATCATGTCAATATGGAGCAGAATCTCTGAGGAATGTTTCCAACACCATGTTGAATCTATGACACCAAGAATTGAGGCAGTTCTGAAGGTAAAAGGGGTCCAACCTGGCAACCTTGCGTGAATTGTATCCTCAGTTTCTTGTTCTTAGCTGACAGGAGTGTCACCCTGTGTGGGATTGTGATGGTGAAGTCCATCAACTTCAAGGTTGGATTTCTTGTCTTTTCAGAACAGTTTCTGAAATTCTCAGACCAGGTGTCTGGCACCATGCTATGTTCACATTCTCCTTTCTTCCTCAGTCTGATCCTCAGATTAAACTTCATCAAGTCATCTCAAATATATCTACGTGACTAAATTAATTGATTGGCTGATTACTTTTTTTTATGTTAACAGCTGGATCTGAAAATTTGGCCATTTAGTGTTTTTGTTGTGACTTTCATAAATGTAATAGATAAAAAAAAGAAAGAAATTACTGCAGGTGATGACTAAATTCTGCTTGATTGATTGAAGTAAAACTTTTCTAAAATTTATGTTCATACAGCTGAAATTTAATTATTGACCAAATAACGCTGACGTGAAGTATGCTGTTGTTAATGGTGTCACTGTTATGGTCATAATAATGCTCACACATTAGCATATGCTGAGCAAACACATGCAGATGCTTTCCACTGTTTAGCTTGTAATTTGGGATTGTACACAAAGTGCACAGCAGAGGTTTCAGCATCATAGATAGGATTTAAATTCTAATTCTGATCTTTAATCTGATTCTTTGTTAATCCTCAGATGCAAGAGTTATTTTTCAGGATTATTACATACTTAAAATCACACAGATTGTAACCTTGTTAGGGAGTAGTAGGAAGAATAACAAGAGCACAAAAACAATCTGTTTTCAGGTTTTTGATATTTTGCTCTGTGCTGTAACCTTCGGTGAAGCAACAGTTGGCAGAACAAATCAGTCAGAGCTGTGATCATCAATAGAAAAAAGAACAATAAGGAAATACCATTGAGCGTACTGTAATCTGTTTATGGTCAGTAGTCAGTGTATTAGTTAGTTTTTTTCTCTTGTAAACTTGGAAAAAGAACCAAAAAAGGACCAACAATTGTTGAACTAGCAGAGAATAAAAAAAAAAAAGTTAATCCTGACCTCACACAAATGTCCACAGTTAACAATGGATCCTGGGGTGGAGGTAGAATCTAAAATCAATGATTTCACATGTAGGAGGTCACACTGATGCCCTCGGGGGGGGACAACACAAACTTCTCTGAATGGTTTACAGCTCTATGTCAAAATCATCTTCTTATAAGGGACTCATATTCTTCAGATTTTTTTCATTACATGTTCAAGTTTGAATGAAAAGGTGCTGTTTAAACTACATGCCACATTCACACAACACTCCTTAGCTATGCTAAGAGCTCTATAATAAAGATTTATTCATAAATGTGGCATCGTATGGTTCAGTGCCCAAGGACACTTGCCCAACCAAGGACATTTAATAATTTAGTCTGGGGAAACAGGAATCCATCCACCGACTTTCTGGTTAGTAGGAAGGTGACTATTTGTCTTGTGGAGCTACAGAGGCCCTAATTGGTCAGAGAATCGTCACCTGTGTCACACTTGCTTGTTAAGTCATTTCAAAGTCTGGCACACAATCTACAACACAAATGACGAATACAATATCTGAACTGTGCACATGGATTCTGTACCATCTTAGTGACTAAAGAGCAGCTTTATTAGGAAGTATGGATTTACAGATCAATCTTTTTTTTTCTCCACTGACTGAGGTTGAACGCTGTAGCACTAAGCTGTTACAATCACCCCATAAAGATATTTAAACCCTTCTTAACTACAAGCTTTTCATAAACTCATTCAATCCAGTAACCACACTGTCATCTCTCCTCCCCATTTTAAAATCAGGCTGTATAAAAGCATCTGGGTTATCCATTTATTGTAATAAACACGATTGCAGGGAAGTTGTCTCTGTGCTGGGCAGTTTTACTTGTACATTACTCAAAGTAAGCCTACAACAGATATGTTTTAAAAATGAATTAAATTCAGTGAAAAATACTTTATTAATCCCAGAGGGAAATTTCAATGTTTGCAAGATTGCGAAGTTTTAATGGTTTTCATGGGAAAGAGATTATGAGGTTGAAGGAAAATGTTTTCTTTGTAAGCTCAGGTACAAAAACTACCTGAAAAATTCAAGATTTTAAATGTGAATCACAGAATTTGCACGGTTGTAAAAAACATGGAAACTATGGAAGCGCTTTTGCAAACATCTGTTAACGGATACAGAGAGAAAAACTGAGCGCAAGACAATGAAGATGCACATACTGATTTACAACAATGACCAGGTGGAGGCGACAGTGCTACTTTGCAGAAAGAGAGTCCGCAGCACCTACTGGTAGAGACTCAGACTGAGTAATGTTGGTTTTTTGACTTTCACTTTGTCATGGAAACAGTTCCACCATCATCCATCTTTAAAATTGATCTGCTACCCTTTAAGAGGGTTTCCTGTCCTCCTGCAGTGGTGCAGGAGGACAGGAAACCCTCTGCTCATCTTAAACAATTTGATTTATCATCATCCAATCAGATTGTCTCTGGTTGGCACAAAGCATAATCTTGTGTGCTGCCTAGACATGATCCATTCTTAAACCTAACAAAAAATAACAGTAGCAACAAATCCCCCTTTTTAACCAAAACAGTTCCAGTGCTGGTTCAGAGCAGGATGTTGGCTTGATGATGGACTGGTGACCCATCTGTGGGACACCCGTCTCCACAACTCTAAATTGGATTCCATCAGTACATAAAATGGATGAATGAAATGATAATGATATAATGATAGATAAAAAGCTGGATTCATAGCTGTTCATAAAGAGCTGTATCTGAATGAAGCAACCATTTACGATAAATTTAATTCTTTTTTTTTAAGAACCAAAGTGAAAGTGACATGTCCTTATTTACAAAAGGGTGAAACATTATTCAATTAAAAGTATGAGTGACCTTAATGATGGTACTGACACTTTTAGTTTTGGTTTATTAAAAAGATTTAGATGGAAGAAAATATTAAGTAAATGATTCATTAGTCAGGCACAAGAAAAAGGCTTTAGTTGTACAAGATAACTCAACCTTTAGTCACACTCCACATTCACAATTCTTCTGTGTACAAATGCCTATAAGTGTAATGAATATCAAAATTTGTGTTTAATATATATAATGAACATATTATATATAATAAACACAAATATATATTATATGTTAAACATGTATATATATTAGGGCTGGGCACGTTAACGCAATGATTAATTAACGCCGTTAATTTCTTTAACCGCGTGTTAAGTTGTTGTTGTTATTTTTTGGTCACTGGCTTTGCTTACCGAGACCACATGCAGAGTCTGCGCTTCCTGGTCCCTGCTGCCGCCGTGCATCTGATGTAATCAGGAAAGAGACATTAAAATGAAGAGATGTTTTCTGACTGGAAGTTAAGAAAGAAGAAAAAGAACATTTCTTTTTATCTGTCTAAAACCACGCAGATGGGCAGAACATCAGGATTTCTTGAAGAGAAACAGCCCCCTAACAGACAATGAGAAACTTTTTAGCAAAGGTAAGACATGTTATCTGACTGTTTTACAAACGTGAAGCATGAACTGGGACTTCTTCTGCCTCTGGTTCGGTGAATCTTGATCATAGGGAGATGAAACTTCCAGCTGTGGAATCAGTAAGATGTGAGCTTTCAGTAGAGGAGTCGTTCGTCTGTTCATGCTCTCGGTGCACGGGGAGACTTCCTCTGTGTTTACATATTTTTCGGACTTTGTGTAGCTGGTCTTTAAAAGTTTAACTGTTTGTTGGTCAGAGAACACTGAGCTTTTAGCTGAGATTCTGGACTTTCTGTGGATACCACACGTTTCCAGTTACATTTACACACCTGACCCTACACCCGGAAATGACGTGTTAACCCCTTAACTCCCGGTAGCGGAGCAAAGAATGCAAAGTTAGAGAATTTCTAGGCAGAAATCTGGATAATGAAGCACTAAAGGTGGATGGATGGAAGTTATTGTGCATATTGCGAATATTTCTCTCTCCTCACCATCTAGAAGCTGTGAGATTGTAATCCTGC
>JBAMHW010000007.1:6038427-6053149 GCA_037177495.1 Rhadinocentrus ornatus | reverse complement strand
CATGGAGAAGCAGCATTTAGCTGTTATGCTGCAAACAAGTGGAACAAACTGCCAGTGGAGATTAAACTTTCACCAAAATGTAGACATTTTTAAATCCAGGTTAAAAACATTTCTTTTTTAACGTGCCGACAAATGATTCGGCATGGTAACTTTTTAACTTCTCATTTTAATAATTTTAATGTAATGTATGAATTCATTGATCTTGCTGGGGTTTTTTTTTCTGACTGTTACTATTTCTTAATATCTGTAATGCTTTTGTTTTATGTAAAGCCCTTTGAAATTTTCCTTTACATAAAATGTGCTATACAAATAAACTGCCTTGCCTGTGTGTAGTATCTGACCTCACCATTCTAAAAAAGTAACTTTGTATGTGTTTCAAATATATTTTAGTTAGTTATTTCCTGAAAATTAGTAAAAGAAAATTGATGACCCATTCTGTATTTCCTCCGGTTTCCGAAGGTTTATAAAAAGACTATGGCTGGAACAAATGATGAACCTAACGAAAATATTGCTTTGAAGCTGGTTCCTCAGTTGTGGCTATTTTTAACTTGTGTCTCTTCTTTTGCTATACAAGTTAATATTGCATAGCAGTAAATAAATTCAACATTAAGCCTTAGGTTAAAGGTGCAAAGTGTAACATAATCAATGTAAATAACAAAAATGTAATATATATCATTAAAAACTGTGTTTCTTTTGGTATATAATCACTTTACAAAATTAACATTTTTTTTTTTTTCTTGTCTCAGAATGAACCATTTATATATACTTCCTTTGGGTCCTCATACATGGCAGCTGCTGTATTTGTGCCACCACTTTTACTTACGGTGTCTCTTAATGGACAAAGGGAATGGACAAGCTTTAAAACTGCAGTACCGGATTTGTTTGATAGGAGCTAGACCACTGTTTGGGGTAGGTAACGCCCTAAATGGCACATAGAAGAGGACAGTACACATGTACACCTTTTCTGTGACCACTGGATCCTCTCACAGATGAAAATGTGTTTATGTCTGGAATTTGTGTCCTGCTAGAAGTAGCAATCAGAAGATGCTGTACTGTGGTCATAAAGCGATGGACATGGTCGGCAACAATACTCAGGTAGATAGGCAATAATCACTTGAACATGACAAGTCCAAGATAAACACAGTGTCGGACCTTATCCGCAACTACCACCATCTGTATGATTTTTCCTCCCCGTTGCATAGTGATTTAACAGTTGGCAACATGCAGCGATTGGGGTGCTGATGACCCGGAAATATCATGTGACCGGTAGCTTGACCTTTTCACTATTTCAAAGTCAAAGTGATAGGTACTCTCCCTTGCAGTTTTTTTTTTTTACCATGTTGGCTTCCATCTTTGCACAAACAGAATGTTGATGAGTTTGTTTGTGTTCACAGCAAGTATACCCACGAGTAAGGGGCCCAAAGTGTGCTAAGAAAGTATTCCCCACACCATTATACCACTAGCAGTCTAAATCATTGATACAAGGCAGCGTGGATACATGTTTCCATTGCTTTGATCAAATTCTGACCCTACAATTTCAATGTGGAGCTGAAATGGTGACTCATCAGACCAGGTAACAACAGCAGTTCAGTTCCTGTTGCCTCTTCTATCATTTTCTCTTCTTCAGACCATTCTCTGTAAACCCTAGAGATTGTTGTGTGCAAAAATCCCAGCTGATCAGACCAAAAATCATGCCATGTTCAGTCATTTAAAGGAGTCATCACCCGGAAATTGCACTTTTGTAAGTTCAGACATGTGTATTGGTGTTGGAGTGTTAAGTGTTAACTTCCTTGAAAGCCTTGCTTTTGAAGACGGTAAAGTTTTCTGTCTGGGCCCTTTGTTGACAGCAGAACCACCAACAAGGGTAGACTCTCACAAATGCACAATTTTAATTTGCTCCTGGGATTTTGTCAGGAATAAGCCAGCCCCTCTTCCATGCCTAAAATCATGCTTTACTGCTGACGCAGCTAATGCTAATACTAACGCTAATGCTAAGGGACAAGCCTAAAAGTTTAACCCCCTGCAATGTACAAATGAGCCCCGGGTTTGTTTGTTTTTTTAATAAGTGGGGTTTAGAACTCTGCCACGTAAATTTTTGTAAACATTTTGTTGTAAACGTGCTTCTGCCACCATCTCGGTATCTTCACTCTCAGGCTTGGAGTCTGATTCAAATATGAATGACTGAATTCCGTAAGCTGCTGCTTAGTCAGGTTCGCTCGGCATCACTAAGTTGTTATGTTTTGTAGTGTGACGCACTGTGCGTGCACTGGGCCAGCCGCCATTCCGACTCTGGCCTCCCTGCGGCCAATCAGCACGCACCTCACTAACATTAGTCAAAAGCTTGCATGAACTCTCACGAGACAGAGTTGTGGTATGAGCAAAGGGTCAGAACAAGCTCTGTTTGATTTATTTTGTTTAATAAGTTTTCAAAAAAATATTTAAAGACACTTGTGGTTGTGGGTTGTTCAAAACAGAAATCCGGATTCCAAAATCCGCTTGGATCATGTAACCCAATCCTGGTTGTTATCAGGATAAAACACTCAGTTTGGGTTGTTCAAAACTTTTGAGCAGAATTCGGATAACTTTGATCACCAAAAAAACAGGATTATCCTGATCCCAACAGAGGGTAGGATTACAAGGTGGGTTTCAGGAAGAAACTGCAATAAAACCTAACAGCTGATCAAATAATAGAACTTATTATTCGATGCATCTATACAGTATATATTTGTATTTTGTACCTGACTTGTTTAGCGTTACAGCTATAAAGTGGTTAACATAAGTGGGCTACCCATTAAGCTTTTCAGCACAATAAAATAAAACAGTAAAAAAATAAATAAATAAATAAAAAATTGAAAAGACGACATTTTTGTGGCCCCTCGAAATAAACCCCCAAACAAATCCAATAACAAACACAAATAAAATATTCAAATTTCCTGTTAGTCATCACTGCATAATCAGAAGAGAACTTGTCAAAAAAAAGAACAAATTTGTAACGATTGCATCCCTCAGTACACGTCCCGTTCTGACAGAGAGCCAGAGGTTCGTACCTCAACACGGGACTCGCGTGCGTCATTAACATGGTCACAGAGCGGGACAGTCCACCTGGTCACAATGTTATGCAGGATGTTATATGTTAAATGCTTCCAGTGGTTCCACTCGCAAAGCATCCAAATCTGTTGTTGTTCTCCACATGGCCGGCAGCGCGCATTGATCAACATTCTGGAAATCCGGATTTGGTGATTCTAAAAAATGCGATTTTGAGTCAGGGTGATCCAATCCTATTTTGCTTTGAACAACCGGGGTAAAAGTAAGCGTGTTTACGTGATCCGCTGTCCAGAAAAAATTAATTACCAAATCCGGATTGCTTTTATCCGAATAAATTTTTTTTAACAACCGGCCCCATCTGAAGCTACCTTAAATCCCTTTTCTTCCTTATTCTGATGCTCAGATTGACCTTTAGCAAGACCATGTTTACATGACAAAATGCAATGAGTTACTGCCATGTGATTGACCTTTTGCTATTTCTGCTAGCAAACAGTTAAACAGGTGGACCTGATAAAGAGGCCAATGATTGCTAAACAAAAACTTGGTCTTTAGAGGATTTACAGTTTTTCCTGATGTTGAGAATTTTGAGAGTTACGGTCAGTACACAAGATTTTGGTTTTCACTTCCTCTACAGTATTGAACAATAACATTTTTGTCCTATAGCAAGTTTGATTCAAGTGGATGATTAACCCATCACACACTCACAGTCCAGTGAGTCATCCTGTCAGTACCTCCTAACATGTCAACTCCAAACACAACTATATTGTCAAAGATCTTTCTTTCCCTCCTGTGCACACCCAAGCCATCAAATAACACCTCAGTTCAAGGCAGAGATCTGTCAATCATCCTGATTGGCATGTAGTGTATTTCTGACAGTGTGTCAGTCTAAATGTGTATCTGTGACAATCGAATAAAATTTTAGTCTTCTGAGTCAGGATATGTTGTTTTATACAGCTTGATTTGATGTCTTTAGTCATGTTGACCACTCAAAGTGTGCTGTAAGTCTTATAAAAACTTACTTTTTACTCTAAACATTGAGAAGGGTCTTTCATGCAAACACCAACACACTCAGCATATCAGACGTAAACTCAGGTTAAATATCACATCCATACACACATCCATTTTTAACCAGAAAAACAAACTTAAAATTCTTATGAAATTCCATTTTGCACCAGTAGAATAGAAATATTCTTTTTAGGTATGTAAAATGAGAAAATGAAACCGAAAGATAACTAATAATAACAAAAGCCTTTATTCCAGTCTTGCCAGCCTTAAAATATCAGCGTCATCTTACCAATCGCTTATGGGTGAAAACATTTGTCTGTTCACACTGTTTATATTTTTTAAGATTAACTAAAAGTGATGAAAACCACAAGATGTGATGTTTGTGCGAAACTAACCGGCTCATAAATCTTATTTGTTTACATTTTTTCTCTTTTCTCAATCACAACTATGTGTGCAGCAATGCTTAAAGACATACAACGCAGGATAATCTTATGTAAACATTGCTTTTAAATAAAATAATACTGGCTGTTTTTTTTTAACTATTTTTAATTTAACATTAGATGACCCCTTTAGTTGTAGTAATCACTTAATTATTAGCTCACATATACTTTTTTTGATGGACCAACATCTTCAAATCAAATCTTCAATAGATTATAAAAATAAACAAAATTGATCTGGGGAGGGGACCCAGTGTTTCCTGGTGTTATGGTCGTCTGCTGAAATCTGAAATTTTTTTTAAAAAGGGCCTATCGGTCAAAGCATGTCTTTGCGCAGCTACAGTGGGAGATGGCTGCAGCTAGCTACGAACGTAGCGTAGACCTGCTAGTTAACACATTTAAAAAATCTGAAACTAGAGATTTAAGGGACCAGAAAAGGAAGCTGTGATGCAGCAGCAACGGGGATGACTGGGGGTGACAAAGTATATTGAATTCTGTTCTTGGGCACTGGTCAGCAAACCAAAGAACCAGCACCTTGAACTCCACCACAGTTGAGTCCATGGATGGCGACTCTAAGTTCGGAATGCCATTAAACCTACTACTACTTTGAAACAAGGGTTAATTGCCTGTACCAGTGACATTAGGTATATCTGTGGAAAACAGAACAGGTTCTTTGGAAGCACTAGAGTTGAACCACCTAAGCACTGGCTCTGGCACCAGTTCATCTTAGGTTGAAAAAAGGCTTAAGTGGTGACAGTTATGGTGACAGTTAACTGACCAAACTCCTTAAAGAAATTCTTTACCGATCTGAAACACTTACTCATTTAAGCTTCTTTTTTCAAAAGCATCTCATTCCTGCTGTTATTTTCTCCTTGTTATTTGATTTGAATTACATGTGCACCTTGTGTACTTTGTGTTTGGTTAAACTGTAGTTTGTGTAAATCCTTAGAAATTAGTACACGCTTGCAAGCTGCAATATGTGAGTTACCGGTAGGGACAGCTAAGTTTATTCCTCAAGTCTGAAATTACCTGCATCTTTGTTAGTTTCTTGTAGTATGAAAACAAGCAACACATAATGTGCGAGTCTTGATTTAGGGGCCCTATATACAATGCCAGTGAAAAATTTTGACATACTTTCCTATTAAATCTAAAGGGAAAGTCTGTGCAAACATTTGACAGGCTGTGTAATATCCACAATACTGCTGTGCCATGATCCTAAAATTAATCAAATGCTAACCTCCTCTACTGCCACCATGCTTCTAGTTTTCTTTACAACTTACAAAATCCACAACTCTTTCCAGTATGAGTTCTCGATAGCCGATTGGCAAGTATATTATCAGCTTTAAATTTCAAACAAGTGGTCATATTCTATTAGTTTTTTTGTATTTTGTGATTGGATTACTACAACACAAGTCAGGAATATAGATTTGGATTTCGGAACAGAGAATAAAAATTCACAGCAAAAACAAGATTAGATGGAAATAAGTCTGTTAGTGAGCTGAAAGCAATAACAAGCTGGACACAGTTCTCAAGAAAAAAAAAACACTTGAGCGTAACCTCCTGGTCTAAGAGTGGAACATGAAGTAGACACATCCCAGCATGACATAAAAATACGAAGTTATGTTTGCATCTGCAACCCGTTCGTGTGCGTTTTTCTGATGGGACAGGACTTGTTATCTGAAGTTAAACATCCAAGATTGATTGAGAAACTGAAAAAGCTGATGATCTGGATAAAAACAAGTTTTTCAACTTATCAACAACTGTTGATAAATTATTTCATTGGCAAGTTTTTCTTCACTTTTTACATTAGATGATCACTGTAGTTGTAATAATCAGTTCAATATTTCATAAATACTAGACCTAAAAAATGTCTCATTTGTGCCTCCCCCTGGTCTGTGCCCCTGCCCGGGCACCCATCTGAACTTTTCTAGACCCGCCCCTGCATAGCTGAAATCCTTCCCACAGCTACTTTATGTCATCAGCTACATGCTTTCGTCGGCTATTTTGTTAGAGAAGGTCCTGCTAAAACAATATTGTGAGGTAAATTTGTCACAGCGTGAACCATGAACTGCTAGTTTCCTCCTTCTCATCTGGACCATAAACAAACACAACAAAAGAAAGGTCGATCAGCAAATTTTAACGCAATTAATTACATAAATTATCACCGTTGACACGTTATTTTTGAAAGCCCTAAAAATTATTTATATATTTTTTTAAAAAATGTCCTGAAATCCTAAGTAAAACCTGCAAATGACCAGGATAATGCTGCAACTTTTACACAAGATGGTAAAATTGTTATTGTTCCTGTTACCAGTTTAGTTTAACTCAGCCAGTTTGTTTCTTTTTCTGACTGTGTCAAAGTTTGCAGAACAACATAATCATTCTCACTGCTCCATTTAGCTTGATACCATTAAAATGCATCAGTCTCTGTGTAAAAGTGCTCTGCACATGATTTTTGTCAGATGGATTTGGTGTGCAAAGGCCTAAAGACCTACATTCCTCAAAGACTGTACAGCACAGCTTGAAATGACTTAATTTATTGCAGTTGGAGATACAAGTTCTGTAAAGACAGAGCAGAAAAAGCTATTTCTTTATGAGGAAACATGCTAAATTAGATGAAGGATAATCTGGATGATACAGGTAAATTGTATGCAGATGAGCTTGAAGACAAGAGTAAACAAGATGAATGCCATGTTAAAGCAAAAAAACAAATGTTTATTATGTCGATACATCTTCTAAGTCTAAACAAAGGCATCTTTTCTCCTCATACTTTTGTTTTATGTCTATTTTAATTAAAATTCCCGGACTGTAGTACCACAGTCGTTGAATGTTTGCTGACTATCTGATAGTTATGCTTTCATTCTCCAGCTGAGTCCAAAGTTTATCAAGGAAAAAGTTGTCTTTGTGTAAAATTTTAATTAAAGCAATGCAATGATTTGCAAATTTAATTAACTCATATTTTATCCACAATGATTATGAGATGTTGAAACTGAACTACAGCACAGTGAAGCTATGCTGTAGAGATGAATGCAGTATTTGGATCAGCATGGTCTTGCTAAAATCTGCAAGGCCTTTCCTGAAAGGGTCGTCTGGATGGATGCAGATGTTGCTCTAAAACCTCTGAAGCCAACCACGACATTGGCACTAATGCAACCCCATACCATCAGAAATGCAGGCTTTGGCACTGTTTGTTGATAACAAGCTGGAAGCTCCCTCTCCTCTTTACTCCACAGGACACAGCATCCGTGGTTTCCAAAATTTTAATTAATCTGACCAGTTTTTACACATTTTTGATGCTCTCTTTGACTATTACTTATATTTATAACTGTGTTGGCAACATTCCATTCATATGAAATCCTTTTGAATAAATTTGTGTTTGCTCTGTCTTTCCAGGACATTTGGAAAAGCTAAAATTTGTTATAGACAGATTGATTAGAGGAATGGATGCAGCCTTTTTTGAATAGTTACAAATAATAATTAATGGTAATCAGCCTTCTTTTGATGGTTGACCCTGCAGTTACCATAGAAACCACAACATACAAACCCAATAACAAGTAAGTGCTAAGTAGCTGTGCGCATGTGTTGCATTTCATTTGAGATGGACATGAGGGCTCTGTAGTTGGCAAAGCATTAGTGTGCTTGCATTAATGTGAGAAGATAGTATCGCACATTTTTTAGTCAAAGTCCCACCAAATGCTGGAGGGGTGTGTGATTGTGTTTTATTCTGCATGTTAAAGGTGCAGCCACTCAATTGAAAGCAATATTTTTCCAAAGGGCACCATGGCAACAGATGTTAAGAGTATGGTGTTTGTCTGTTCATGCCACCTAAATTCAAAGCTCTCTTGTGGAAGTGAAGTGAATTAAAAGAGATGTGAAGATGTTGGCTTTCTATCCAACCTCCAGCCCTCCATGTGGTTTCCTTTAAAATGTCAGTATAACCCATTAGCCAATCCATGTAGAAACCAACCAGGTAGCGTTTAGCTTGGACTAAATCACTGTAATGCTTCAGAAAAGCACATATAAACCAGTGTGTGTTTTCACCATCCTTTGTGACTTGCTCTGAAGAAGATGAGACAAGAGTGCAACAATTATTGGAGCGTCAGTAATTTTAATACAGCAGGGATTTTTTTTGCACATCCACACATACCCCATGGTGTTTCTCTGAATCAGTCAGTGCGTGAAATGTGCAGAAAATTTGGTGCATAGATGCTTACCTAAAGAGATTAGATAAAATAAGCTAAACACAAGGAAAAGTGGAGAAATTAAGGTGACAGTAATGAGGTTTAACCCACACCTACTCTGGATCTTTAGATTTTCTTAAAAATGATGCCTGTAAGCCCAACCTTTTTCATTTCAGTGGAACAACTGGATATCTGTAACAGTTGTGTGGTGGTTTTATATTCCTTTTGCCACAAAATATAAATGCTTTTTAACAATGTCTTCTTAACACTGCCATTGTGTCAATAGGTGCTCGTCTACTACCTTGTTACCTGAGGTATGCAGGTGAGCAATATGAGTGTTATATATTGTTGTAGTTTGTTACAGGTTTAATCAATTTGTGTTTTTCTTTGTGAAAAGTGACCTTATTTATACATTTTGGGGTTCTTTAGAACACTTTTTGAGGCAGAAGTTATGTATTCAGAGGTGTTGTTTTGTCTGTTTGTTAGCTGAATGAACTCAGAAAGTTATTGGCGGATTCTGAAAAAAAATTCAGGAAATTTCAGAAAAATAATAAGGAAAAGCGATTAGATTTTGGGGGTGATCCAGCTCACAACTTGGATCCAGGGATGTTTTAAAGGATTCTTTACAGTGGGTATACAAAGATAGTTTTTTGCCATTAGAAGTTTTGCCAAAGAAAAAGTTATGTATTTCAGGGCTCCACATACCACCAGCATCCATTGTCTTTTTTGTCTCTATGTAAGAAAACTGCAAGACCTAGATTTGACTTGATTGTTTGCAAAAATAATTATACATATCGCAAAAATTATACAAAGTTTTTGTCTGTCAGCCCAAATTCTTCTAAAACATTTTTATTATTAATTTTCACTTGAAACATGAAACTCAGAAGAGAGAGGAGCCTCAGCTTTAAAGGGCCCATATTATACATTTTTTCAACAATTTCATATGGGTATTAGAGGTCCAACAACGTTGTTTTCAAAGTGTATTACCTCAAATTCAGCCTTGGTCCTGAATTTTAGCCATTCCAGAAGTAGCTCTAGTGAGCTTTAATGAAAACGGGCTGTTTCTGTGTCTGAAACTTTAAATGTTCATGAGCCTGTCCATGCCCCTCCCTGGGAGACGATCTGGCTTTTGCTGGCACCTGCTCTGTTATTTTAGAGGGTAGGCTCAGCTAGCTGGGGGGGGCAAATAATAGGCAGTATCGACTACCAGGGGAAGTAGTTATTTCCCTTTGTGATGTCACAAAGGGAAATATCTCAGACTCACACATTTGAGCACACATTCACTAAAAAGTGGAGCAAGCAAGTAAGAGAGGAGACAGAATTTTCTCATTTTTTGACCTCTTACGCAGGCTATGAAGGCACATTTGACTGTTAGAAAACCTAGAAAGTGAATTTTGCATAATAGCAGCTCTGACAATAATCAGAGCTGCAATGGAGCTTTTAACAACCAAGGGTGGAACGATATGTGATGATTACCATTATAGCCACTGGTGCATTTTCTCCAGGTGCTTCAGTTTCTTCCCACAAACAGATGCATGTTAGGTTAATTAGTAAAACTGACCATAGGTCTAGTTGCCTGTGATTGCTGCAGGTTTCTGGATATACAATACCCTTTGTTGTCCAGAACTGGCTCCAGGACCTTCCCCTACCACTGAATGACCTGAACAGGATAAAGTGAATGCAGAAAATAAATGGATTGCAGTTGTGATCTGTGACTACTGTGCTGACTGGTTTCAGTTTGGTAGGTTTAACTTTTGTAAAAAAATAAGATTCCTGTGTGCATTAAAAATGGTGTAGTAGGGTGTAAGTCTTTCAGAAAAAACCCCATCTGGCAGCAATAAGAGACTAAAGGATCCATCTATTTTAAATGCTTGTTTATGTAAACCATGCATTCTTACTAATACTTTTAGAAGTAAGTTTGACAAATGGCTTAATCTCTGTTATGTAAGTACTAAGTTGCTAATGACCTGACAGGCATTCAGGGTTGCTTAGTTTCTTCAGTGCAAATAGACTAAATCTGTCAAGGTAGAGTTCATCTATGCTGCGAAGAGACACACTGAGTTGCAGTGTATTAGTAAAATGAGATACACTGCACAGACTATATTATGGTAAAAATGGTAAATGTCTACATTTAAAAAAAAATATCTGCATAATTTCAAAGAGAAGGGTTTTTACTTCACCTCTGGTAGATCTGACACATGTTCCATACATAATAATAAAAATATTAGGTAACGATACGACTGAAAATCTTCCATTCTGCTTGTATGTGGAGTAATAAAACACTAAGTGAAGAATGGAAAATATTACATAAGAACTACCAAAAGAAAAAAAAAGATAATACATGATGTTTGTCTGACATCAGGTTAGCAGTTAATCTGCCAATGACAGCTGTTATCTCTGTGTTGTTCAAAGTAGATCAGAACCAAATGTTTTTTTGGAAACATTGAATAAAAACTATTTTAGAGGTAAAATCTTCAGCCTATATTGTAACTGACTGCTTTCACCTGGCTTAATCTTCTTAACATCTTTAAAATGTAATGTCACATCAGGTCTAAATAGCTCAAATGTAAATTAACGTACACTCAGATGCTGTTGTATTTTCTACTTGCTCTGTTTATATTGTTAATAGTTTAATGAGCAACATTGAATCGAGAGGCTGGCAGAGGTCACCAGACAAGAAGGTGAACCATCACGTCCACACCTGTCCAATCAGACGCAGCGACCGCAGCGCCGCCCATTGTCACCTAATGTTGTTCTACTGATTGGCTGAGCTTCTGACATGTTAATTAAGCTACTACCACTTCTCTCTACACAGAAATTAATTCTGATTTGCATACTTAAAAGCTCCATTCAAACAAACAAACCCCGTGAGGCAGAAGTGACCTCTGTTGTCATGGCTACAGTGCTGATAATCAACCATTACCGCCAGTTCAGGCTTGTGTCCCACCTGCAGCTTCAATTGAGATTCATGTATTTACGCAACAAATCTAAGGATCTGAATGAAAATCTTGTGGTTAAACTGTTAATTACCTGATAAATGAAGGCTCTGCCCCCCTGTTGTACTTTTAAAAAATTGAGGTACCACAAGTAAACTTGCAGTCTGGGTAAATTTTACAAGTTTCAAAGGTTCATAGATCAGTCTGACACGCAGTGATGAGGGGAGATATTTCAGCTTCACAAACGATGCGCAGTATATATTTTTTCTAGTTTTTTATTAATACAATGGTACTAACTGGCAGTTTTGCAGGTTTTTCCTGTCTGAGCCCCATGTTTAATATTTTTTAAATATATTTTTTGAAGGACAATTTTGTTTAGAGAACAAAGACTTTATTTTCCATCATACTTATTGTTTTTGGTTGTGTTTGGTTTTCATTCATTGTTAATGAGACTGAGAGTCCGTTCTATTTATTGTTTTTGCTTTGGTATTTAAAATTCCTTCCATTTCCAGTGTAAAATGTTCTTTAGAAATTTAAGCTTATTGATCTTTGAAAGGATGTACTTGCATTATTATGGCATTATCATTATATTAGTTAAAAATGGTCTCAAAATGACAACATTATCGCTTTGCACAATATTATTGCTTATCGAGATAATTTCTGAGAAAATTTATTGGACAGCAAAATTTGTTATTGTGACATGCCTACATCTTAACATCATACAGACCTCATGCTTCTCTGAACAGCAGCCTAAACAAGATGCTGTTTTTACAGGATAGGGGGTTTTCAGAAATAGATGTTATATCCAAAAATAAAATAAGACAATGGACACATGTGAGAGGCTATATTGTTGTTTTTTGTTATTTTCTTTCAAAGAAGAATTTCAGTTAATTTAGTTTTACAGGGAGCATCTCTGACTCCACACGCACTATTCACATTACAGTTTTAAAATTAATTTAAGAGCCGAAAAAAACAGAACCTTCTTTTAGACCAAACTCATAAGAAATATCACCAACTATAAAATAACCATGAATTTCCATATAATACTCCCCCAAGTGATTTTCCATGTATAGCAGAATCTGTGTTGATGGCTACAAATATTTAAAATGGAAAAAAAGTTTTCCAGCAGTTTGGACTCTCCCTGAAAACCATTTTGAACAAGTAGTATATGTTGTGACAGTTTATTTTCTGGCAAACCATAATGTTGTCCCAAACCTAACCACATAGTTTGACATGCCTAAACCACACCAAACAGGAAGGGAATGAAGCAAAAAATAAAATAAATAAAATAATCAAAGGGATACATGGCCCCATTCATTCTTTCCTTTATACGGATTAGTTGTCCTGGTCCCTTTGCAGAAAAACAGCCCCAAATCATGATGTTTCCACCCCCATGCTTCACAGTAGGTATGGTGTTCTTTGGATGCAACTCAACATTCTTTCTCTTCCAAACGCGACAGGTGGAGTTTTTACGGAAAAGTTTTTTTTTGGTTTCATCTGACCATATGACATTCTCCCAATCCTCTTCTGGATTATCCAAATGCTCTCTAGCAAACTTAAGACGGGCCTGGACATCTACTGGCTTAAGCAGGGGGACATGTCTGGCACTGCAGGATTTTGAGTCCCTGGCGGCGTAATGTGTTACTGATGGTGGCCTTTGTTACTTTGGTCCCAGCTCTTTGCAGGTCATTCACTAGGTTCCCCGTGTAGGTCCCACCGTTCTCATGATTATTTTGACCCCACGGGGTGAGATCTTGCATTAAGCCCCAGATGGAGGGAGATTATCAGTGGTCTTGTATGTCTTACATTTTCTAATAATTGCTCCCACAGTTGATTTCTTCGAACCAAGCTGCTTACCTAATGCAGATTCAGTCTTTCCAGCCTGGTGCTGCTCTACCATTTTGTTTCTGGTGTCTCTTTGGTCTTGGCCAGAGTTTGGAGTTTGGAGTCTGGATTCTGAAAGTTTGATGCTGTGGACAGGTGTCCACAACTGATAACAAGTTCAAACAGGTGCAATTAATACAGGTAACGAGTGGAGGACAAAGAAGCCTCTTAAACAAGAAGTTACAGGTCTGTGAGAGCCAGAAATCTTGCTTGTTTGTAGGTGACCAAACACTTATTTTTCTGAGGAATTTACCAATTAATTAACTAAAGATCAGATAATGAGATTTTCTGGATTTTGTTTTTCTTGTTTGGTCTCTCATAGTTGAGGTTTACCTACGATGAAAATTTCAGGTCTCTCTCATCTTTTTAAGTGGGAGAACTTGCACAATTGGTGGCTGACAAAATACTTTTTTGCCCTATTGTAAATACAGCAGTTTGGGTTGAGTTTGTTAGAGGAGATATTTACAAAATAAAAACTGTGTAAAAAAAGCCATTGAAATATATTAAATTGTATTGATTGGGTCATTAGATGTTCAGCTTTTTTCTCACAATTGCCTGTTTTTACAGTTTCCTCCTGCACAAAACGTGCACAAAACGTGCACAAAACGTGCACCAAACGTTACGACATGATTCCGGAAAATATATGACATAAAAAATAATTGTCTAGTCTCTTTCACTCGACTTGTCAACACGATTAAAAAATAACGAGTATATAGTCACACACACATTCACACGTGGATGGCGGAAGCTGCCATGCAAGGCGCTTACCTCAACCCATCAGGAGCAATTTCGGGTTTAGTGTCTTGCTCAGGGACACCTCAAAATGAGCTTGACAGGCCGAGGCATGCTCAAGAGAAAATTTTATATGTGTTCCACAGTTGTCAAAGCCTCAACTGTGTGTTAGTTATCATGTCAAGTCTGTGTTTGGACATACAATAATGCTCTGTGGCTGCTTCTACGTGTACCTAGATGGCACAGTGCCAACCAACTGTCAGTCTAAGGTTACCTACTTTTAAAGCACTTTTACAAAATGTTATGTAAAGATTTATGTGTCGATTAGACATGTCTATTAATAACATTATTGTGGTTTTAATAAACCCTGAGAAAATTCAAGATACAAGTATGTTGAGACACTGGCACATGAGCCTATACATGCAGTGTTATGTTGTTTTCAGGCATTAGGCTAGGCTATGTTTTTTTTAATGTATTGTTTGTTGTGTACTGTTTTTAGATC
>JBAMHW010000007.1:6017709-6028396 GCA_037177495.1 Rhadinocentrus ornatus | reverse complement strand
CCAGTAGGTTTGGCTCTGTGTCTAACCCAAGGAGCCTTCCCACCAGTTCACCAGAGGTTATGCTCATGGGGGGCCTCTGCTCCTGGCGCCTGGATGGTTTCTTCTTCCGGGACCTGGTGGGAGGAGGCTTGGGGGGTGCAGAATCTGGATCCACATTGGTCTGGGAGTTCTTAGCTGCCTCTAACCGAAGGAATTCAAAAAGTGTTATCATACCGTCTGCTGGGTCCATCCTTGGTCAGATCCTTCTGTCATGTGTGGGAGGTGGTGAGGACCCAAATGCAGGCAGTATCAGGCAGGAGGCAAAATGGTGCACGTGACAAGGTTTATTTCTAAATACCTCAGGACAGGGAAGAACCAAACACACATGCACGTACATACATACAAGCATACACAAGGATCTGACAACCAAAACTGAAACCAAGGGACATATATACACAGGGAAACTAATTGGTAACCAGGTGAACTAATGAGCCAGGGACAGAAAACACAGCACATAAGGGAAAACTTAAACATGACAAAACCCAGAACTATAAACCAAAACTCTAAACCATGATCATCAGACATAAACCCCTAAAACACCAAACTACAAACCCAGATCAAAATATAACAAACCAAGGAACCGATCAAAACCCAACACACGAGGAATAAAGTGGTGAAACATGACAATATGATCACTAATTGATCACAAGATGTTTCATACATTGTAGTTGCAGGCAGATGCAGATGTAATTTTATCGCCTTACTTTTAGAATAACGATGGGACAGGTAATAATATATATGAAAAAAATAACGTTTTTTAAGGAAGGCCAGTCATCATCAAACAGTGCTCTAAATACAAATGTACAGGACAGAAGAATGTTGATATTAGAAATACATTAACGTTTTAATAAAAAAAAACAAAGGTGAAGTTGTTGCACCGGGAGAAGTTGCTATCCAACAAAATCCATACTGATAATTACATAAAATACTATTCTTAAATATGTGTTGGTGAAGTCTTTCATGAACAGGTTTTTCCAAGATCTTTGAAAAACATGACAATATTGAAATAGGACCATAATTTCAGAAATATGTGTGATCCCCATTGTTATACAGGGATACAACTTTGCCTATTTTTAATTGAGAAGGTACCATGCCAGTTTTCAAAGATTTAAGTGAGTAGTTCAGTAATTGTAGATAAAACATCTTTTTACGATGGAAGCACTTATTCCATCATGGCCAGGATCAGATTTTTTTAGTTCTGCCATCATTTCCTGCAACTCATTGGAAAAAGGTGGTTCAAACTCACTGAAAGACGCACCCTTAATGTAATCTAATGGGTTGACATTTGTAGTATTAATTGGTGTTTCTGCTATTAAATTCAAAATAAGCCAATATTTTCGATGAAATGGTAAAATGTCTTAGTTTAAACACATGACTTGCTTATGTTCTAATCAGAATTAAATATGGGTTTATTTGCAACAGTTCAAGAAAAATCCACACAACACAAAAATTCTGCCCATCGCTAATGTGCTTAAGCCTGACAGCTAAAGTGCTGCCTTTTGTCTGTGATTATTCTTTCTAAGCAGACTTTTAAGCCACACATTCCAGCTTGTATAACATTTTAATGTTTACAATGAGATTATATTGTTTTAATGCTCTGTTAATTTGCTGTTGTAACAGTGTTTTATTTTCCAGTGGCTCATTAAGGGAACAGTTGTAGTCATACAACTTACAATCCACCATATTAAGTTCAATCAACACCCTGCTGCTGCCCATGACATTAAATTCATTTTAGCCACATGGGAAGAGAATGAAGCTGATTGCTGAGGCTTATAGCTTACTGCTTCTTTATAATGTCACTCATTGGGAGGTTTTTCAGTTGTTTTTTTTATGATAAATCTTGATTGGTACTTTTATAACAGAGCAGATTATCCACTGAGTAACACTTGGGTAGGTTTCTGGCAACTTAGAAATCAAACAAAGGATAGGAAAGTGTAAATCTAAACAGCTAAGCAATGGAAGAAAAACATTTTGTCACAGCTGTTGTGTTATTCCCCTCCTGAGAGTGGCGCTACTGTTAGTGTATTTTCTGTGGTCATCAGAATGGTGCTTTAAAAGTCAAATTAGTCTGAGTTTGCACCAAATTTACTGAGAATTTGTGAATAAACTTTAAGAAATCTAACAAAACGTAGAGCTGCGATAGACTGATGACCTGTCCAGGGTGTACCTGCCTCTCACCTGAAACAATGCTTGGATAGGCTCCAGCTTACCCCGCGACCCGTAATGGAATAAACGGTACAGATAATGACAGACTGACTGACTGACAAAACGTAGAGGCCTTTATGGCCCCGGGAGCACCTCTTGGCAATCCTCTAGTTGCAACAATGAGTAAGAAGTTACAGTAGTCAATGCATGAAGTTACCAGAGCCTGGGCGAGAAGTTGTGCTGTGTGATCAGGTAGGGTCTGATCCTCCTGGATCCTGGTCCTGGTCAGCTGGTTGTCTAACACCAAGATTCCTGGTAGAAGACGTAGGCACAAGCGTAGAGTCAAGCTGCATGCGTTCTGTAGCGGTAAGGAAGGATTGGCTGGATAGACAATGAGTTTGGTCTTGGACAGATTTAGCTTATGATGGCGATCCTTCATCCATGCAGAGATATCAACAAGGCATGCTGATGGTCGCATTGAGACGGTTGTGTCATCAGGTGGGAAGGAAAGGAAAAGCTAAGTCTCATCTGCATAGCAGTGGTAGGTCCGGCCCTTCAATGAGACGACATTGACAGCATCTGTAACCTTCTGCTACTCCTCTTTCTTATATTGGTGATGCCCACGCTGTGCCCTCCAAATAAAACCTTTTTGCATTTGTCAATGTTGACATGAGAATGTCAGTCTCACACGCCGAAAAGTTCCGCTTTTTTCCCCTCCGGAGCCATAATGGAAATAATGTAATGAATATTTATTACGGGCGTCCACCTGACTATTTATAGCCACCATGTGACGTGGGAAAGCATTCTTTCTCAAGGAGGACAAAAAGGCAGGAAAATTTCCCACATTGTTAACATTGTTAAACTACATTTAAAACTCACACTTAAAACATAACTATCTTATTTTATGCAGTAATAATTGCAGGCATTTTTATGTTTCTATGCATTTATTTATCTAAATATTGCTGACAATTCAAATCGAATGTCCTTGTGATGGTAACCTGAAGACAAACAAACAGCATTTTATGTCACCAAATAAATACATTAAGATGCAAACTTCTAGAGCACTGGTTCCCAACCCTTTTTAGCTTGGAACCCCATTTTGATATCACAAAACTCTGACAACCCTGGACATTCAAAACACAGACAATTTATCTTACTTTTATACAATATTTAGGCTATTTCATGTATGAAAATGTAGGTTAAGTTTTGAATTAAGTGTTAATTAGTGTGTTGGGTTTTTTGTGCTAACTCTAGATTAGCTCATACTTGAGCTAATCTAGTCTGCTTTAAACTTGCAATACAACTGAAAATATACAGTAGTTGCCCGACTAATATAACATATCTATGTTAGCATAAATTCAATTTCACACCCAATTCTATCAACAAGTGGCTACCATTGCTACATGCTTCGAAGCTAATAAGGTATCCAGCATTAGTTTGCAGTTGGTTTAACGTTATTGTTGGAACATCTTTTCCAGCTACCTTGTGCTCACATTTCTTTCCTTTGACTAAAATCACGCGTAAGGTTTTTTTCTCCACTCCAATTTAGTGAAAATGGGTTCATATATCACGTCTTCTCTTTCTCCAGGGCCCCGTGCAAGCATGGCCATCAATGTTTTACTTTAACCTTTCGCCGTGAATCCACCTCCTGTCTGTCCCTTTTGTGCACCTGCCCGCTGCAGGTTTGAAAGGGTGTGTGTGTAAGTTGCGGAAGAGCTGAGGAGGAGAAGGCGGACTAGACAGGATTTGACTAAATCATATCATATACGTAATAATAAAATATAATTTTTGTCTTGTTTTTGTTCGTGAAATAAAATTTTAGCTCAGTCTTTATTTAGTAAACTACATTTTTGTCTCGTCTTTATTAGTCCACGAAAATACATCCTGATTTATTCCTAGTTGTTGTTTATTAATGGGGGTTTTATTCTCGTCTAGTCTAGTTTTTGTCCGGTGAAAAATATGAGTTGACGAAAATATTTTCGTTTAGTTTTTAGTTAATGAAATTAAAACTAGACTGCAGGAGAAACTAAAAATGCTTCTAGTGTTAAATCATTGTCAGCATGTTTCAATGCGCTGTGTGCCTGTTTAAAAAGAGAACTTGGTGAAACCATAAATGAAAGGGTAGGGGCCTTATAAAATGTAAAATTAATGTCTTATGGTGTCAACAAAGGATCATGAAATTATACTTTGTACAAATGTTTTTATTTGGACAAGCCTTTGAACAAAGACTGAAAGAAAGGTGGGGGACAGAGGAAACCCCTGAAGGAATCTTCCAAACTTTAATCTCTGTGTTAGTCAATGGTCTCAGCAGTTTCTGTCACTATGAGAAATGGTAAGTTGAAATATTTTTATATTATTTTTTAATAAATGTTCCAGTGAAAAATGGGGTTTTATGTTCAATTTAAAAGATGTTGTGTGGCTGAAGTTATAACTATACTTTAACATTGTGTCTGTTTCAAGACCTAGACAGAGCTAGCATTAGCTAAACTAGAGAGCAATGCTAATGTCAGTTGTGTAAGAAAAGAGAGGAGTACATCAGGAGATATTTTAATGCTATTTAGTGTATAAGTTGAAGTCACAAAAACTTTCTTTACTGTTATTGGATCATTAGTAATAATGATAATAACAGTGACTCAACAAAAATGCAGTTTTCTTAGCATGCATCAATGTGTTATTTTGTCAAGTGACTGAATCAAAGCTGTAAAGCAGTTCAGAGAGACGGGGAGATGCTGTGGCAACCAGAGAGCAGGTAAGATTTAGTACTCAGAGTTGTGACATTGTCCACATAATTAATTCAAATTTATTCAGTCATAATATGGCATACTGAAGAGTTTACCTGACCTTGTCATAATATTGTACAGACATTAACAGGCATCAAGTGTTCGCTCACTGTAGAGCACATCAGTAGAACTATGTTAAACTGTATCTTTCGCCTGATAATGAGTATTCTATTAATTCTTTATAATTTCACCAATTCTGTGCAATGGCTGCAATTAAAAATAAATCACAGGTTTAGATTTTTTTTCCTAAAATTGAATACAACTAAGTATGATGATGTACTGTCTGAGAATAGGTTCTCACTGTGTTTGCAATTCTGTTTTTCAATGGAGGAATTTAGTCTTGTGTGGCATTAAAGATGCATTACGCAACTTTACGAGCATAAAACTCTGCATTCCTGCGTTGTTTGATGAGACAGTGATCTAATATGAAGCTAAAAAAACCACTCTATGCAACTCTTTATTCTTCTGGGACACCAGATGACGTTGTAGCTGAGCCTTGCTTTATGCACCATGGCACACGCTAGCAATATAAACACACTGGCTGTTTTGAATGTGCATCGTGTCTGATTAGGCAAAAAAAGCAAGACGACATTATTGGAGAAAGAGAGGAAGAGGGGATCAGAGACAGGGGTCCGTGGCTGCCTGGCAATGAGTGTGGTTGCTGATTGTTGACAGCTGATTCACATGTCTGCCATTTGGCTGAGGAAAGAGGCAACAGGGTTAAGTTCTCTGGCCTGGTGCTTTTTTTTATTTTTATTTTTTTTACTCGGTCCTGTCCAGCATCCTAACATACAGAACGGCGGTTTGTGTGCCATATTTTGCTGGACAGATTTGCTCTACCAGGGGAGACATGTTATATAAATGGCTGCCCTTGATTTTTGGAATATTTTTTATTATTTTTAATATAATCTTATTTACTTTGGTCTTGATATGTCAGTGCCGAACATGACAGGGAGATAGAGGAAGAGAGAAAAAGAGAATAGGACAGAATTGAAATGTGGAAATAAAAGTTATTTAGGCTGCCTAAATCACATCAGTATTCACAAAAACAAAATAAACTACCACAGTGCTACATGATTGTTGTGACTTAGCGTCAATAAACATTGCAAATGTTTGGATGAAAACATTAATTTTAATAATTACCTAAAAGTATGAATTATTAATCATTATTTGGGGGGATTTCTCGGGGCACCACCACACAGATACCTTTAATACTAATCAAATGGCTGTGTGGACACCAGTAGAGTACTAAATTCAAGCCAGTCATATCAAATCAGTTATCAATCAATCAGTCTCAGGACACTCATAACGTGAATTCTAAATTCGAAGGGACCCGTAACATGGTTTAAAGAGAGCATTCACAAAACCAGACCAGTTTAGGATAAATATAACATATTTATAACTAGTCTAATCATGCATAAATGTCAGAGGAAAATATTTACAAAAGTTCGAATGGGAAAATTACTCCATCATTGTGAAATGCAAATATGATGTTCAAACCAGAGTCTTATTTCAAGACCATGTAATGTGTCAGAATGAATGAAATTTTTCAAGAAGCGAACAAAAATTAGTTAACCTGTGGTGTTAATTAAACTAATGTTCATGGAAAACTGGAAAGGATTTCTAAATCCTAAAAAGAAAAGAAAATAGTCTAATCCGTTTAAAGCTAGAAGTTTAACTGAAAAGCCAAAATTACTCCACTAAGAACCAGTCTGGTGACACACCAACCATTCCTTGTCAGACACGCAGAGAATGACCCTAGCAGGACTAGTTCGGTTCTGTTCGGACCAGAGGCGACTTACAACCGTTGTGGTGACACTCATCTCACCAGAGAAGCCTGGAGGGTGGTTCGACCCGACTCGCAGCTCCCAGGGAGAAAGTAGGTTTGTCCCACGGATGGTTCGTAGGTTCGGGTCTAAAGGCTTGGTCTGCTGGTGCATCTGAGGATTTGGATCAGGCAATGGTGCTGATACGGTCCGGTTCCGCCGTTTGGTTCAGTGGTGTCACAGACGGTGAAGGTAGTGAAGCCTCTGCGATGGTGTGGTGAACTCCAAAAGAGTTCAGCTTTGGATCAGTCCAAAAACAGAAACTTTGTAACTGGTTCTGAAGCGTTTGTCGGCCTGAGTTAACCAGTTCTCAAACCAAAAACTCCAAAAATTAGAATCAACATTAAAGGTCAAAATGAAGCAAATCATAAACTGGAAAAGGCATAAACTGAACGGAGTTAATTAATCAAAAAGAGCAAAATCAATCGTGCATACTAAGGATGCAGGCCCAACTTAGTGTCTGGTGATGTGCTTACGGTCACGATCTGCTCTCTCGTCTCTCTCTAGAGACTTTGGTAAGCGGTTCTATGTTAGGAAAAAAATGTGTCTCACAGAGGTCCAGAGCCGAAGGACAGCACCAAAGAAGGGAGAAACTCATCCAAACTCAAAACAAACTCTCAGAGAAAAACTTTGTTCTAAGTTTTAAAAGTGTTAATGTGGTTATGCCCCCTGGGTGGTGGTGTAATTATTTCGATGAATAAACATTCTGTGGGCGTTGGTGATCATTTCAGATACCAGAGGGGCGGTCTCTTTTACTTTCTGATTTCTTTGTAAAAGTATCAAATTGAAATATTTGTATGTGAGAACATCAGTCTTAAATGAAACATTTTTAAACCATAAATGACACATTTAAAAGAAATAACACAATTGCCAAAACCACCGCGGGCCTCGCCACCCCAACATCAAGGCAAGGTACCCCAGGGACAAGGACATGTCTGCAGGTACCCACACCCCACACCCCGACCCCCCTTTACTGCCCCTAAAACCCTTCTCTGCCACGACCCTGACCCAAACCCCTCCATTGCCTTCTCCCTGTCACCTCTCCCCATGAGGGGCAGCCCAGACAGGCCACGAGAAGGGGCAAAACCGGGAGAAAAAGCTCTCTCCCGGGCGACCAACTCCTCAGCTGGCCACCCCGAAGTAGCCCAGGATGGCAGGAGGAGAGAGCGAGAAGGAGAAGAGAGGAGATTCCTCCAAGTTTATAGAAATGAACAATAACAACTTGTAATGTTTTCCTCCTCGTTTTACATTTTCAGTGAGAATAATCCGTCTGTTCCGAGCTTGAAATCTGGCTGAATGTCTGAGGTGGCGATGCGAAGGACAGCTGAGAGATGGTCATCAGTGATGGAGGATCTGAGTTTGGATTTGTTCAACTTTATCTTGGAGTATGTCTGTTCATATACACAAGTAGATCCAAAGAGGACTAGAATCCTCTGAACAGGCCTCTCAGGTGTTCTCATCTTCAAGCAGCATCAGCAATGTGGTTCAAACACCGTCTTACGCAACACTTCCTGATGTATAATACAATGCAAAAATGTCCATTTCTGTCACTTTATCCTGCATCTCTTTAAAAGACCAACATTTTTTAAGTCAGCTCTGGACAGCCATCTTCTGTCACACCTGCCAGATTGTCCCATTTCAGTCCTAACTTGTCCAAACATGCATTTACCTCTGTGAATAAGTCCTGACCAGTGGTTGTCCCTATTATTGACTGCATGGCTGCCGGCTTCTTCTGCAGTTATTCCACGTAAGAAGATGAGAAGCTGGCGGTGTCCTGCACATTGCAGCTCTCATCCAAAAAATGAGAAGAACAGTTAAAGTCTGCAGCTCTGTTCTTCAGCTGAAGCTCCAAGTTTCCAGCGACGTCCTCAACCCGCCTCGTCAAAGTGAGACGTTCTCAAACGCATCCTTTTTCTGCGGGCATATCAGTGCAGTGCACTCCTTAATAAACTCTCCGTCAGGAAATGCTCCACTTTTTCTGCCGATTTTCAAATTGTAATCTTTTAACACAGCGACCTGTGTACCACAAACCAACTACACAGCTTTACCTTTAGTTTCTGTGAAGAAGTACTTGTCATTCCATGTCTTGTTAAAAACACAAACATTTGTACATTTGTACATGAACACACCAGCAAATTTCCCACGACTTTTACAGAAAATAGAGCTGCCAGTGATCAAGAGTTCTTAAATAATAACAAAATCAAAAATACACATCACAAACGTCTCACAACAACAACCTAAGTACCAGATACAAACTTACAGGAAAAAAACAAACAAACACTGGACCACTCAGACTGTGTCAGCATGCAGAGAATGAGGAATAAGGAGTGATCAGTAATGAGGAGCGGTGAGTGAGATCGTGCAAATGCGACCAAGTCTCCACAAAGGCTACAAGCAGACCAGGGCAGCCCAGAGACCTGGGCCATCAGCAGCAGCCCTGAAGCATGAACCCAAGGCACCCCACCCCAAAGACAACCCCAGCCCCAGAGGAGAGCCCCAGTCAAAGCCCCCCGCGGTCCTGGGGCACAGGCCTCAGTGGGCCAAGATCGGCAGCCACCAGCCCCGCCAGGCACCGGCCATATTTATATATATATATATGTGTGTAATTTATGTAATGTAATTTATTCAAAAAGATTAACACACATGGCTAATCATATTTCATTGTTGACTCAGGGAGATTTCGCCAACTGTGACCTTAACAGTAGTTTTAACAGTATTTTTCTGTGTAGTGTGAACTTCTTTTTGTAACTATAAGGGACAAAGATTGTGCCAAATCGTCCAGGAGTTAAATGCAATCTAATCCTGCTAATTACACACCATAATTATACAATATTAGCATTATTTCAAGTGTGTAGACTTCATTGTTTGTTTGGTTTTTTTTAACCATCATCCTGGAATAAGTAAAGCATTGCCCAATTTACACTCCACTTATCATCAGGCCTACTACCAGAAGCTCAAGGAAAGGCAGTCAATATCAAAACAGCAAGCACATTAAACAGTGAATAGGTTGGGGGGAGGGGGTGTCACTTTTTTCTTCTTTAAATTTAAACTCTGCCTTCAGACATCCCACTGACAAAGTCAGCCTCTGTGCCCTCAATATTATCAACCTCCAGCAGAGATTCATTATTTATGCTCTACATTTTTCACGCACAAAGAAAACCTCTGGAGGTTAATCTAATTTATCAGCTGAATGTATGTTGGTGGGTGCATTTAGGCAATTTGTCACTCTTTCAAGATACACACATTTCTGTAATTGTTACAGCGTTGAGGCTTTTTCATGTCATTGTTCCCCCGTTTCCCTGAGCTAAAAGCTGTGATTTCTATTTATTTACTTCATGTTTTATGTTTGTATTCCCACTGTAGCTGTGTGTTTTTGCCTGCTGTTCAGCTCCTCTGTGGCTTCATGTTAATTTTTATTGTTAAAACATTCAGATTTTCCCTCAGGGATCAATAAAGTTTCATCTGATCTTATCGATAGATGTTTACCGTCAGTGTCTAATTAATTTAGCTTGTTAGCAGCAGGTAGCCACAAATTACAGATTACAGTCAATTCATCAAAGCAGGACAAAACAAGCTTGTTGAATGCAGATTGTTTCCTGCAGAGGGAGAATATGCAGTTGGATTCATAGTCCTTTTTTATTCCTGAATGACCCCTGGAATCGAGGGTTCATACAAGGGGCAATGGTACCCAAACTCCACCTTAACAGAAACTACATTTTAGAAACAAGCCAAAAACACACGACCCATGCCTAAAAGTGTTAACTTTAGTAACTTCACTTTAATTTGTAAAGTTTAAATTAACTTTAGAATGATTAAAAGAAAGGCTGCACGGTGGTGTGGTGGTTAGCACTGCAGCCTCACAGCAAGAAGGTCGCTGGTTCGAGCCTCGGCTGGGGG
>JBAMHW010000007.1:5985782-6002122 GCA_037177495.1 Rhadinocentrus ornatus | reverse complement strand
TACACGAGCTCGTGGTTACAATCCGAGGTTTGCATCACATTGTTATGTGAGAGCTAATCTGCCTTCAGGGGCTCTCATGGGGCTGCTTAACGCGAGGAAACGGTCCATTCATCCGGGGCTGCTCATAAACTCGTCATACAGGCCAGGGAGCTTCTATCTCTGCGCACCTGAGGCCCCCTGAGCACCTGTAGCATCAGATTTAACACCCCCACCTCCACCCCCTCCATGCTAACCCCTGCACACACCCCTGTAATGTGGCTGTGTGTGAGCTGAAAGTCAAATAAAGATAAATAAAGGAGTTTCAGGTGAACTGTGTAAAGGTGGCTGAGGGGGGTATGCGGTGTGACAGATCCACCATGTCATCATTGGGGAATCCTGTCCGTCCAGTCCCTCCAGTCTTCCAGCTTCCCGGTTCTACTCATTCTCCTTCTGTTGGGAGAGACAGAGAGAGGGTGGGCGTCTGTCCTGCTGAGAGAGAGAGAGAGAGAGAGAGAGAGAGAGAGAGAGAGAGAGAGAGAGAGAGAGACAGGGGGAAAGGGGAGAAGGGGATGGAGGAGTTGTGTATTTACATGCAAACTGCATCTGCTTCTCCTCGACACACACAGACACCGCTGGAGCAGAGAATGTTGCCGCTGTGGTGGATTCCCGTCGTCCCTTCATAGGGATGTTATGTCTTCCCAAGCCTGACCTTTGACCCTGTTTCTTACCCCCCCAGTCCTCTGTCTCAATGTTTTATGTTAAACTGTTTTCATATGAAAACATCCAGATGACAAAAAAACGTCGACGAAACCCAAAACCTGGTCACGTAACCACATTTAGCTGCAAGTGATATGAAATCACTTATTATTTTCTCAAGGTGGGAGGAAGGAACTGGGAAGGGAAAGAGTTGTATACACAACATAGTGAATGCTTTGAATAGATTAAATACAAGAAGGAAACAGTGGGAGAAAGAGGGGAGAATTCTGAGATGTAAAGTAGACATGGGTAAGAGAGATCTATTTAGGTAAGCTCGCAATAACTGAGTGATTAGTCTTTTTTTGTCTGCTTTGAAGCAGATTCCAACAGTCTCTGAAGCAGAAGGTCCATGAGAGCCTCTGAGGTTGAGCTTGTGGTCAAAACCCACAAACCTGCACATGAAACCTCCAGTTTCTGCCACCGTAAATGTTTATTTATTCTCCAGTAGCAGAGGATGAGGTGGGGATGCTGTTACTCGAGCTCTCGCGCCAGGAGGCTGCGAGGTTTGAGGTTTAAAACCCAGCTCTGGGAGTCTCTGCTGCCTCCTGTAATTTGGAGACAAATCTGTCCAATTTTGATTGGCCAAACAAAAACATGCTCATCCACTTCCCGGTGGGGGGGTGGGAGTTGAGGAGTGGGAGTTGAAGGATTAGTCAGCGGGGAGAGGAAGAGGATAGCGAGGGGAAAAAGAAGAGGGGGAGGTCGCACAGAGTCCGTTCTGCACATTTCTGCGTAAAAATTGGAGATCTGAGCTAGCCGCGTCGTTAATGGCCGTCATTAAAATGGGAGCTGGTGGAGTGGAAATGGGTTTGGTGTGTGTGAAATGAAATCACACACACATGCACACATTTACATCTGCTCGGCTGGAAAAGAGGCATCCACGCTTCAGATTTCACAGTTTTCACAGCAGGTTTACCCTCTTTTTCAGCTCAGGTCTAAAAAAAGAAAACCAAACTCTCACTGAACAATAATGGTTATAATTTCAGACTTAAACAAAAAGATTAATGAACACTTGGTTTCTCTCAAGTGGCATAACCGGTTAGTTGACTGAACCATCGTCAGGCGAGAATGTATAACACACGAGTCATGTTTATGGCACCTAGTTTTGGTCCTTTCAGAGAATTAAGTCTGAGAAGTCTGTTTGAGCTTTTTCATTGCAGTATAGAGTCCTGTACGTCTATGAAAACGGATAAAATATGCCTTTTGTTAACTATACCACAGTCATAATGATACAAATCCTAAGAAATTTGAAGCCGAAGTTTAATTTCTTTGGCTGCTTGCTTAAATCCAGTTTTACGGTTTATTCAGGAGTCCACAAATGTAGACGAATTGTTGTATTTTCTGCACAAATCTACATATGAGCTCTAAAAAGATATTTTTTTCCGTATAAATGCATGAAGTGCATCTGTACGCCTCATTTTCTCATCTCGTCATCCCCTAAATGTTTCGACCTGCGGTGGAGCTGAAAGTTCCTGAATTTTAATCAGGTGCCTGTTGGTTGGAGTTTAACCAGTGCCACATATTCAGTCGCATTCAAAAGCGCAAATTTTAGATTGTTAGTGCAAGTGGTTTAGTTTGGGCTTAATTTAAGCAATTTTTGGTATATCTTTTATATTACTGCTACATGTAGATGCAGGAGGATAAGGAGGGAGCGCTACATATCTTTTCCCTAATCCCCCCCCCCCCAAAAAAAAAAAATCGGTAATCTGACTTCTATGCGACTCCTTCAGCAACTCTTCCAGCTCACATCAGTGTGTTAGTGGGAACTGTGGGTTTACGTCACAGAAATTTACATCAAGCCTAAATGTGCAAGAGGCTGGAAGTCGGGGGGGTACTCTGCTGTTGAAGCACATCTGTGTTGCTGTGCAGGAGAGGATATCTCGACCTGGTGGTGGTGCGGTGGAAAAGAAATCACTCTCTTCTACCCTTTTAGGCAGCTAAAAGCTGTGACAGCAGTTAAAACTGAAGCCATCATTGTGGTTTTTCCTGTTAGAAGCAGCAAACCTCTGGAGGGGATCATAAACATGCTGCTAAGTTCATGCAAATTGCATCTGCAGGGGTGGAGATCTTTTACTATCTGACAGATGGACAAATGTTTTTTTCATGCTATAAATGGAGTTAAAAGCACCGTCACAGAGGCTTGATTGACTCTTTTGGATCGAAGCAAGGGTTAAAGGGAGATAATGCTCGCAATCTGAAGACCAGGTGTCATTTCACACCGCCATACATCCTCTTATATAGTCGGATAATGCAGCTGAAGGATGAAAGAATCATTTAAAAAAAAGTTAAAAATGTCGACTCGGGTTCCTGAAGAGCCTGTCGAGATCTTCAGAAGTCTTTCGTTTACGATTTAAGTCTGCAAAAACCTTTAATCCCGTTTGAGTGAAACCAAATGCAGCAGACATTTGTCATGTTTTCTTTTAAAAAAAGTTGCAACAGTTTCAACTAAACATTTTCAGAACATCTACTTAGCCATCATTAAAGGACTGATTCTCAAATGTATGGGTACATTAACAAACTACTGGTTTATTTTGAAGCAAGACTTAGTCAGTGAGTCAAATAGAATAAAATACGTTTTTTGATCTCTCTGTTTTTAATAAAGCTGGGAAAATGTCCATTAATATAAAATTATTCATTAACAACACAGCAGAGGTGGAAAATTAAAGGTTTGTGCTTATTTAAGTTGACTGGTGACTACACCACCAAAAACTTGTGCAAGTTTGATGATGTTTCTAAAAAGAAAAACAAAGGTGAAATGATTTTATTTCATCAGATTTTTTTCTTTGGTTTGTCTTCAAGTGATTTGGCTAAATGTCTATCTGTAACATAAAGATCAACTTACATGAGATTTACTGCCTCCTCCATCTTTTTTTTCTTTTCATCACACATCAAGAAATAGCTTTAACTTTAACTATAAGTTTATTTTCACCTTACATTAACAAATGATGTCAAGGACTATTCACACTCTTTACTTTCCCAAATGTTGGAGCAGTTTAAGACCGTGAAACGCTGCAGTTTAGTTTTACGAGGCCAACAACTGGAACAGATCTGCACAATCTAGAATCTTGAATGGACTAATTTTGCATTTTATCTTGAGAAATGTTTTCATAAATGATGTTTTAGCTGAATCACTACATAATGAAGATGATATTTGCGCTCCTTATATAGTACATGGTCTGTTTTTATTGGGGTTTTTTGCTGTTTCAGTTAGTGATGTTTGCAGTTTTATAGATAACTCTGTTGAGCTTTAGAAGCTTATTTGTTCTGCTTTACAGCCTTGATACACATTAAGTTGATGACATGATATTTTGTACTTTATGGTCTTTCTTTCAGTTAAACATGTGGTTACAGATGAAATCTGTCCTGAAAGATGCAGCTAGTCTGAGCTGGAAAGAGCTGAAACTTGGGCTACGTTCACACTGCAGGTCTTAATGCTCAAATCCGACTTTTTAATGACATACGATTTGCTTTGCGCGGTTGCTTACATCATCATTTCGTTGCGACGTTCATCACGATGAGGTGTGAACAGTATGTGGCCCTGAAGTGATAACACGTCACATAGTAAGTAGTATTTACGGATGTAATTGATGCTTCATGTCTGTTTATCTATTTGGAAAAACAAGAGCACAGATGTTAACAATGGCTTTTTGTGGAGCAGTGGTTCCTACTTCAGCACAGAGGCATGAACATGCAATGTAGCCGAGTTTGTCAGAGTCCTGCACGGGTCCAACTTTACCAGCCCGTACTCGCCCAAGCCAGTTAGGATGATCACCAAAGCCGACCCGTGGATATCTTCCAGAGAAATCTGGACCTGACCCGACGATGTAGGATATAAAACGCACCATAACGCATTGTAATTGTAAATACACCCCCGTCCCTCCTTCATTGCTTTACTTTGCTTAATTTGTTCATGTATTTTAAGTGACGGTGGTGTTTTCATTTACAATAAAAAAAGCAAAAGACAACAACACAGTAAATATTGTGAAGCAGCAGAATTGTGATGTTTGTTTGACTTCTGTGACGTCAGAGTCGGATGAAACCGACATGACTGTTCAGACTGAGGTCGCTTCCACGCTGATCGGATGCGTATCCGAACTAGGACCCCACGTTAAAGTGGCCTGGGTCAGAGCTTGGATGTAAATGTGTAAAATGAAGACGGATTAAACTGCTTCTCCTGGAGTTTTTATTCTCAATGCTCGTGATGCAGAGTAAATATGTTTTTCAATCTGTACCAGTCACCTATCAACTACTCCCATAAACCCCCTCTGCTGCTGCTGCTGCCAGAGCCTCAGTGTGTGGATCAGAGGTTAGCAGATCTTGTCAGTAGAAGGTCACATGTTTGATCCCAGTACCAGTTAGTCCTGCCACAACATCCCGGAGCAAGATTTCAGGGATAACTGTGGCTCAACAGAAAAAAGAAAATAAAAAAACTGGAACTGGTTAAACCTTAAAACCAGTGAGTCGGCTTGTGTGTATTTCCTGTTAGCAGTAAAACTGGACGTCACATTCTTTACCTTTTCACCACCTGATGACTTCCACTGCAGCAGGAAGGCTGTTTGCAGAGGGCGTGGACACGCTGACAAACACAACACCCGCTGCCTCATGGACACGCAGTCTGGACTGATCATTAAAATCTTATCGTGTAGTTGCTCTGAACAGTCCAGTTTCTGATGTCCAATCTCTTTTTATCGGGTTGTTTTAGACTATTTCTTGTGTTGTTGCTTAAATGCATTTAACATGTGCAAATGCAGACGATGTTTCCAACTTTTATTTCAGGTTCCTTTATTGGTTCTCATCTTGTCCCATTTCAGCTGATAGATTACATTTGCTGAAACAGTTTGTGTTCACCAACAATAAAAAAAATACTTGTCCTTTTATAGCATCTTTCTATTACAGGATGACACAAGCAAATTTCTTGGGAAAAATGAATCACTCCAGAATAATTGTGATTTGAAAAGGGAGTGTCGCTGCAGGGGAAATTAAAAAAGGACTCTCAGGGCCTTATGTGAGGCTTTTAAGAGGTTATGCCACCGGAAAGGGTTCATGGGTTTTAAACCATTCACGTGACGGTGTTTTTGCTGTGGGTGGCTGCTTTATTTGATTTTTGCTTATTCACTTTTCTCTATTTTTTTATTTATTATATACATTTATTAAAATAATTTATAAATTTTTTTAAAATGATTTTCTCTTTCAAGCACTGAAACGAATCTTGAACGTGTCGGGGTTATCACTCGCATCGCATGTGCACGGCTTGCTGCTGCACATGTGCAGGTTGGTGTATGACGAGAATCAGATGCGTGATAAAGAATGAAGCGGTGCAGCATTTAAGGAAAGCTGTATTTCCAGAACTTAAATTCGAGTTTGTTTTCTACTGCGAGACTTCCACAGAAACAGAAACACTCGAATGTTCAAACTCTGACGTGTTCAGTAAACTAAGAATCAGTGTTGATTAATAAAAACTGAAACAGTAAGGTTAGATTTTCACTTAAAGAGTTGACAGAACACACACAGGTGGTGTGAGGAGCTGAAAAAGATTCAGACAATCCTGAGTGTGTGTTTGTGTGTGTGGGCTGATCTGATCAAACAATGGAAGTGAATGGAGTCATTTGAGTGAGCCCTATTGTATTGGATAGCAGACAGACCACACACACACACACACACTCTGGATTGTCCACATGAACCGTGCACATCCTGTCCATCTGAGATCTGAGAACATCAAAGCATCTTTTGATTCTCTGGGTGTGTGTGTGATGTTTAATTCAAGCCAGGTCTGCAACGTGTGAACTCAGAATGCCGGACATTCTGGTTAGTCTTGTTAGTGTGAGACAACGCACACACCTGCGCTGCTGGACGGAAACTTTCCGAACTGGTTTCCAGCTCAGCCGCCGGCTGTGCGTTGCCAGATTTCTGCAGAATGGTTGTCATATTTTCATGGTTTGTAATTGGTCTCACAGCGTTGCTGAGCTCGTTACCACAATTAAAAATGACACCAGGGATTATTCAGGCTTTTATGTAACACAGATGTCTTTCTGAGTCTGCCACACACACATTTCATTTCACTTAGAAGTCATTTTGTGGAGGAAAAGGCGGTTAATTTATTAGCTTAAATAAACAGAAACTGACTTAGAACATGGAGCGTGGCTGAGAATTCATTATAGCTGCTTCTGTTTGTGCACATGTCAGATTTAGTGGATTTACTTAGTTGTTTTTAGTTAATTTTAGAAAGATACAAAGTGTGTGTGTGTATGTGTGTGTGTGTGTGTGGGGGGGGGGGTACATTCGAGTTGGTGCAAGAAAGTATAAATATTAAACAGATCGTATGTACGTTTCTTTATTCCATCCTTGGTATATCTGCAGTCAGTGGGACATTTTCAAAGCAATCAGTGGGGCTGTTGTCATGGAGATGAAGGCAGTTTGGTGGGATGGGCTGACAGGCGGGCTTGCTGGTGGCTGGAGTCTTTAGCTGCGCTCAGTCGTGCAGCATGAGGTGATCACTGCAGATGCTCCAGGGAGTCTGAACAAGTTTACCAGCTAACAGAGGATCTTTAATGTTTAACCAGCTCGCTGGATCAACCGAGGAGGTCAGTAGATCGGTTTATTTCTTTACTGTGTCACGTTCTTAAAAGGTCTTATTGTTCAGCAGGTATTTCTGCTTTCTTTATAAAGATATATTCATCACGCACATATAGATTTAAAAAAAAAACTAAGAAATCAAAGTCTTAATCAAAGTTAATTTTGCTTTTCCCTCACATTTTACAAGTCTGTAAACGTTTCCTGGTCCTGTTTGATTTAGGATTTTAATATGTGCTGTTTTGTTGGGAGACTAGATAATGTCCTTATTTATTTATTTTTATTTTGAGAGCTCCCTTAATAATAATAATAATAATACATATTATTTAAAGCACATTTCAAGATTTATATTAAGAAATTAAAGTAAACAGATATAAAACAAAAGTAAAATAAAGCAATCTAAGCGTAATACAAAATAAAAGAATTAAAAGTAGTAGAAATACAGCAGTCAGACAGATGAACTGAACAAGGGTTAAAGGTCGTGGGCAAGTTTGAACAGGTGAGTTTTGAGATGAGATTTAAAGTTAGGGAGGCAGTCAACATTACGGAGGTCAGGAAGAAGAGAATTCCTGAGTTTAGGAGCAGAGCAGCTAAAAGCCCTGGTCCCCATGGTAACAACCAAGGGGAGGGGGGGCAGTGAGATGGAGAGAGGAAGAAGATCTGAGGGAACAAGAGGCGATAGCAGTGTGGATCAGGACGGACAGGTACGGAAGAGCGAGATGATGGATGGCCTTACAGTAAAAAGAGGGATTTTAAAAAGTATTTGGGAATTTATAGTGAGCCAGTGAAGCTGTTGTAGGATGGGGTGATGGGAGGAAGAGGAAGAGGGAGTTTAGTGATTATGCGGGCAGCAGAGTTCTTTACCAGTTGAATTTTATAGACCGAAGAGAAGGGAGTTACAGTGGTCAAGGTGGGGGGTGACCAGGCTGTGGAGGGAGGGGAGAAGGTGGTTATTGTGAAGACGGAAGCATGCAGACCGACTTCAGGTGACATCATATATACACAGATGCACTCATAATATAATTTTAGTTGTTTTGGATCAAGAAAACCACCTTCCCCACATATTTAGAAAACCACAGACGAGTTTTTTTTCCAGTCACGACTACATTATCCAGAAACTGTCTCATTGTTAATGCATTTTTTAAGCTTTGCTTAAATGTTACAGACGTTACACTGAGGAGATGACCACTTAGCAAGTCATGCCAAACGTCTGCTGCATCTGTTGCAAACCCAGTAGTTTTGTTTGGTCGTGGTGCCTGATTTAGGATTTTAATATGCGCTGCTGTTCTGGAGCTTGAATTTTTTTTCCTTTACTTACCACAAAATGCACATGTGATATCACTCTTATTTGTTTTCTATCAAGGAAACAAATTACCCTTGAAGACATGTCATGTTTGGCAAACTAGTGAGGAGTTTTATTTGACGGCCTTATTTAGTTAAAATATTTAATTACTTCATCTAGAAACTGTCTTTCTGTTTGTGTATTTTATTATCTTTCCTTAAATGTAATACACCTTCCATACACATTTATATTAAAGAGGGAAGGCAACCTCTTCAAAGATTAATGTTGTACCTTTGCCACACATTTAGCAAAAATAATCTCTTAGAAACATTTTCAGTGGTTCAATAAGACATTGTGGTAGTTTCACAACATTTTTAAAGCAACTAAATACAGTTTGTTGTTAGTAATTTAGTATTTATGGCAGCAAATATTATCAATGTGAGGTAAAAATGTGCAGTGTGAATGTTCTCGGTCGATTAAGAACAATATTGATTCTGATCTTGTAACATTTGTCAGTTTTATTTATTTATTTTTTATGTACAGAAAGTTAGAAAACATACACTTTTTATAACATTTTCACCTACATAACTGAAAGTGCAGTTGTAGGAGAAATTGTGGCAGCAGAACAGAGTGACCTAAACGTAACCTGTGGAAAATTATGTTTTTGTTTTGTGTGAATAAAGAAGACTGGAGGCAACTGAAATGAATCCCCCACTGGGTTAAATTTCTATTTAACCACCTTGTTTTGGCTGAGGAAGATCTTAGTAGATACTCCATTATATTAATGTTAAGGATGAAAGTGTAGTTCATGTTAAAATGAAGCACACAGAGCTGTTAAATGTGATGTCCAGGAGTTAAAGGCAGGACATTGACATGGAGATCCATCCACATCAGGTGGTGACACGGTCGTTTTGGTTGTTTTGTGATGTACAGATGAGCGTTGTTGTCTGAACACGCCCCCTTGCTCTCTTCCTTTGTCCTCTCTATTGTAAGTCTTTGTCTCTCACCCTGTCCAGCAGCAGACACAGCGGCTGTGAGCATCAAACAGTCCCTGGCTTTTCCTTACACATGGAAATGTTACTGTGCTCCCTGCTGCTAGGGGGCCCGGACCACTTCTTTGTGCCCAAACATACACTCTTGCATGCGCACACACTCACAAACAGAGGCTGCGTTGGTGAGACAGTTTGAGTCTGTGGGAAAAAGAACAAGCTGGACGATCTCTAGCTCACCCGAGACGTCCCTCCCCGAGGAGATGACACACACATCTGCACACACTACATGTGAACAAACATGCTAACATGAGTCCATGCACATCAGCAAACAGGAAGTCACTGCTCGCTGATTTTTCTCTTCACATTTTGACCCTGTTTTTCTTTTCTCTTCCTCTTTAACATCTAACTTTTCTCACGACCTAACGTTCTGTTTTTTTTTAACTTTCCAAGCTCGATGCTGGAAAAACAGACTGATGTTACCTGAGGCGTGGAACCGCACAAACCAAACTCACCTGCGCTTTGTTTGCGTTGAAACAGGAATAAATCGTTAGAAATGCAGAGTCCCGTTTCTATTTATATCACACATGAGTTCAGACTCCACAAGCTGCTGGAAAACATCAACTCGGCTGTATCTCACAGCGCTGGATTTATTTCGATTGCAAGTTTTCACCATTTCCATGAGGATTTTACTGATTATTTTATCTCATGCATCCATATATTTTTATTCTTTATTTTATATTTCGTTTTTAGAGGTTAAAACGAAACATTAAAAACACTCTTTGTTGGAGTTGGCTACTAATATCCTGACAGATTCATATAGTTTTTTTTTTTTTTTTTTTTTTGACAAATTTAAACTATATTTTATTTCCTCCACAATTTTGTTGCTTTTATTTTACATGCAAATGTGCCACAATATAAAATTATCACTCTTCTTATTTCATAAGAACTCACTTAAGTGTTTCATTATTATGTCTGTAACAGATTTAATATCAATAAAGCTGTTAAAAACAATTAGATTTTAAAGTTAAGTTGGACCAGGTAACATCTCCTCTGTTGTTTTTCTAGCATCATCTAAGTGTTTTTATTACTACGTCTGAGCTAAAGAAAGAAAAATAAAGCTGCTAGATTTTATTTTCAGTTTTCTGCTGGAGCCTTTCTGTTCGGTGTGAGACAAAACATTTTCCTGATTGTAACTCTGCTGTTACTGCAAGTCCAGTAAAACTTTCTAGAGGAAGAAACCAATCAGAAACACAGTTTTTTTTCCACATTGTCCCTTATGAATGGTCCCAGTGGTAGAACTGTTGGGACTTTAAGCAATGACATATGAAGTCCAGTCTCATTAATTGACATTATTTATAACATGAAACTTAAACTTAAGGCTGTCACTTTAACAGATTGAAAAAAAGCGTTAGTCATTATCTCATGTTTAATAAGTTTGCTCCACATTAGGGTCCTTTAAATGAGTCCCTAAATCTAATAGGTTCTATCGTGTCAGAGAAAGAAATTATCAAAGTTTACAGTTAAAGGTATAAAACTACGACAAAGGAAAGGAAAAACTTTTGATTTCATGAAGCTTTGTCCTGCAGCTCCCGATTTCTCTTCACCTGCTGGCAAAACAAGAGGTTACTGTGGTTAGAGGGTTAGAGTCTGTGTCCAGGAAAAACAGTTGTAGTCTGACGCTTAAAAAATCCTTAATTTAGAATGAATAAATTTCATTTCCAGGTCAGTACGACTGTGGTGTGTTTGGTTGTTGTTCTGCTGCACTGTCATGGTTAACACTGCATTAACAGACTGGACATTAACAGTTGTTATAGCTCTGTTTCCATGGTTACGTGTGAAATGTCACGGGTCAGAGGGCAGAGGTTTGAGGTATTTTGCGGCTCTAAAGAAAACGTGAGAAAAGAAACACACATACTTTATCTGGGCACACACACACACAGTCTCATGCACATTCACACACACATTTACAGTCTTGTGGGGGTAATTAAGTGTTTGTGTGGCCCAGCAGGCAGCAGAGCATCCTGCAAAGAGGACGGTAGCAACAACAGCACCAAACGTGCTGCTTTTAGCTTCACAGTTGCTGTTTTTCTCGGTGTTATGGTCGTTTAGCTGCAGCAGCTGTTTCAGCCTCGTACCACCTGATTCTTCACTTCTTCTTCTCTAAACAAACTGTTGGCGTCTGCTCAGTTTTTGTTCTACAATGTGGAATTTCGACCAAGTAGGAAGAATGCACTCCCACATGTTATGCTATGAGGAAAATTTGAATAGGTATCATATTTCAATGTCCAATAAACATAATACATGCAGATTTAGGGAACTTTAAAGGCACTAAGCTATATTTATAACTTTATTTACAGAACATACAGCTAGTTGAAGATGAGTGACATGCAGGGTCTGTTTCACTAGGCAAAATGAGTCAAAGTAGGATGAAGTTAACCAGAAACAGGTGTTCTGTTGACTGTTTAGCAGTTGTTGCCACAACACAAGGCAACATGACCTAATTGGTTTTATCCTTTTTTTTTCTTTCCATTGTTTGCAAAGAATGGCCGTGATATTGTAATCCTGGTCTGTTTGCCAGGGTCGAAGACAAGGTCTGTAAGATTGGGTTAAATAAACATTAAACAGACATAAATACAATTAAGAAAAGTAGAATAGAATTAAATTGTAAACCAGACAAAACGCTTAATAAAATACAAGCATATACCAAAAAGTAAAACTAAAAATCAAAGATAACACCTTGGCAAATATTACTTTATGTACTTAGATTTAATTCTGTACCTGCGTCAACAATTCAGAAAGTTAAAAATCAAGCTCCTAAACGTATCTGATTAGTTGAGGTTTCAAATTCGTCTACATGGTCATTTCAGCGTATGTAAACTATTATATTCACCAGATAAAAAAGTCCATTTTTACCCTAGCGCTGTGTGCCACAAAGGAAAATCTATGACAAGACAGTTTCTGTGTCAACGAGTGCGGTGGTCTCAGCCTGAACCCTCCCCTAAACATTTTTTCTTGCTCCGCCCCTGCTGATAGTGGTTTATTACATGAGTACAGCTCAGTCGTTATTAGTTAGCTGGTGTTTTAGACTAAATTCTGTATGATATCACTTCAAATGAACACTCACAACCTCTTTTTAAATTCAATTCAAGCCGTTTACAGTATTAAACTTACATAAATCATTTTTATGCTGCATTTTTCAAATATTGCAACATATTTGTCAGAAATGTTCAGCATCTGATGCTGGTTGATTTCTTTTCTCTGGAACGTGATGTGTTTTATTCTATGTGTGTGTGTGTGTGTGTGAGCAAAGGATGTGCTATAATGTGTTTTTAGCTTATTAGTGGGGTTATTGTGTTGTGAGCAAAACAAGCTGCTACAGCGCTGGTTTGTTTGATGACTTCATATAGGGCCCATGTTCTCTCACCACTGAATCACTCTGTAGGAGACCTAATAGGCTCAGGAAATACAAGCCTTTACTCCCACACACACATACCAGCCATTTGCATTAGTGTTTAGCTTTCAGGGAGTAAAAGGAAAGAGGGCATCTATACTTCCTGCTCCTCTGCATGAGTGTTTCCAAATCAAGGACAAGAGGAGGATAAAATAAAAAGATTAACCTTGTTGGCCTGCAACAGAGAAACTCCTCCAGCACTAAACAGTGTGTGTGTGTGTGTGTGTGTGTGTGAGATGATTTACTGCCAAGAAAAAAATGGTGTAGACAGAGAAAAGAAAGGCGAAGAAGAAAGAGCTGATATCAGGAAGAATCTGGCTCAGACGTAGCGTTATGAACACCAGGTGAAAAGTCAGTTTGTGAGTAAAAACATCAACATTGAAAAGACGGCATTCTGCTGGGAAGCTGTGCGGTCGGAGGGAGTCTGCCACTTACCGTATAACTAACAGGATTCTTACCTCAAGGCCTGAACTTGTCTTGTATGGAGTATTGAAGAAATAAAGTCTTAATTTGGCTGTGTTTTTTTGCGCTACATAACCACTGATGTTCCTCAGACTGGAAGAGAGGGGTTATAATTTATGAGAAGGCAGAAACAGAAATATGTAAACAACAAAACGACTTGCTTATCGATTAAAGCAGAGCAACGGCCTAATCCCACAATTCAATCAAAAGCTCCCGGTACTTTAAGGCCCAATCCCAATTTCATTCCTAATATGTATTGTTCATTCAGCTGCTGGACAGCTCGCTTCCTTTTCTGCTGCTCCTGCTGGATAGAATCTAAAAATAAACGTGTTAGGTTTTAACATTAAAGTAAAAAGAGAAACTCCCAAACTCCATAAATTTATTGTTGCTACAATTTTTTTTAGTTCTGTGAAGTCGTCTCACTGTCCTGTTCTTGTCTGTCCTTTCACAGAGCGGTCTTGTTCGGCAGAGACATGGCGCTGCCAAGGTGGGAGGTTCTGCTTCTCCTGGTTGTTGTCCTGATGGTTCCTTGCAGCACCGCGCCCACGGACATTCTGTATCGTGTTCCTGAGGAGCAGCCACCTAACACGTTGATTGGCAGCCTGGCAGCGGACCAGGGCCTGCCCGACACAGGACATCTCTACAAGCTTGAGGTGGGCTCGCCGTACCTGAGGGTGGACGGCAAGACCGGCGATATCTACACCACCGAGATCCCCATCGATCGCGAGACGCTGAGAGACTGCCGTAACCTGTTTGAGAATGAAAAATGCCTCCTGGAGTTCGAGGTGTCAATCACCGACATGGTGAAGGGGATTGGCATGGGGCCGCGGCTGATCGAAGGTCTTATTGAAGTGCTGGACATCAACGACAATACACCGCAGTTCTCCTCACCCATCCTTAGCCTGTCCATCCCCGAGAACACACACACCGGCGCCCTCTTCTCCATCCCCATGGCAGGCGACAGGGACTCCGGCAGCAACGGTGTGGCCGAGTACTCTCTGAGCACCGGGCCAGACGCTGATATGCTCTTCAGCTTACAGGTCGCCGTGGACTCGGACGAGAAGCTGCCACAGCTGGTTGTCATGGGCAACCTGGACCGTGAGAAGAAGGACTCATACGATATGAACATTCGGGTCGTGGATGGAGGGAAGCCACCTAGGGCGAGCAGCGCCTTACTGCGGGTCACTGTGACCGACCAGAACGACAACGCCCCGAAATTTGAGAGAAGTCACTACGAGGCAGAACTACCAGAGAACAGTCCACTGGGTCACTCCGTGCTCCAGGTCGGTATATCCTCACACACATCCTCAGTTTACCTGTATTATTAAGCTCAGTTACTACAGTTCGGTTATTTTTTACCTTCCAGCTAAGTGGTTCAGGTGATTAGGTTAAACATGACTTGTCTCAGGTCTGTAAAAATATGAAACATGTTAAAGGCACCCTTCTCACAGATCTTGTACCAGTTTGGGAGAACTTTAAGGAGAAAAAGGCTCAAATAGTAAATATTCATCATCAAAACGCAGTGTGTCTCATGTGTGGTATTAAGCTCACAGAATTAGAAAGAGTCATGCATTATCAAGCTAGCCGTTTTATTCATATTTTGTTAATGAATAAAAGAGTAAGATGGTAAATTGCCAGGTGGGATCATGCCTCAGTGTAGCTGCTGCGGCTCTACAATCTGTAGTTTTTAATCCAAAACTTTATCTTTGCCAAACATTGAAGCTGAACCTTTGGCCTTGTTGCCGATAAGTCTGAAAACTGCAGGACAACACAGCACACTGACTGCACATAATATGCTGCTCAATTATCCGTACAGACAGATGGTGCGGTGAAGGTGAAGCAGGGCGTGGGATCACTGTGTGTAGTCACATATTAACCAATGATTCAACCTCACCTTTGAGCCCTCGGCCTCAGCGCTAGTATGTGATGTTGGCGTCAGCTGGCAAAGCAGGAAGACTCAGTTTGGCTCGGTGGTTCTGTTACATCCTGACAAACCCAGCTCACCATGTCATCCTCCACTTTTCCTATTCCCTCCCTCCAGCTCACTGTGCATGACTTAATCTGAGTCAGTCATGAGATTATCCACGGGGCTTATTGGTATTATTGCTATGGATGTGGCTCATTGCATTTCAGAGAGCCACAGAATTCATTTCACTTAGTGTGCGCTTGAGGAGTGACGCTGTAGAGGCAGCAAGACAATGCTGACTGACGACCCTGACCTGCTTAAATTGTCCAACGGCTCTACTGACATGTATATCTCTGGCTTTTGACTCACTCTTTAAAGGCACATACTACTGTGATGTGCAAATTTAAACCTATTTTCTTCTAAGGCTATTTTAAATTCAAGCCAACAAATTTCATAAATTTTTTTTCCCGCTTTCACAATTTAGTTTTTGAGGAGCAAAACTCCGGTTGAACATCACCTGATCAATAATAGCTAAAAATATTCTTAAGATACATTCATTAAGGGAAAAACAGATACAATCTGTACGGAAAGAAAGCAGTTAAAGTGCCCAATGAACAGCAAACTTTTTCTTGTAGAAACAGAAATCAAATGAGGCTGTCCTCTCTTTGAAAAGCCAATTCTGCTGTGATTTGCCAGCTCTAGCAGTTTGACCAATCACAGCAGCGCCACCCAGTCTTTCATGTCATAATATTAGGAAGTGTTTCATTAGTCCTAGAACTAGCAGTAACTGGCTGGGTCTCTCTTCTGCCACCCTCCGGGTGGGACTGGGGTCGTCTTCGGGGTCACATTTGCATGATCTCACTCATCACTCATCTCTGATAACTCCTTGTTCCTCTTCCTCTGCATGCTGACACAGTCACTGAGTCGTCCAGTGGGTTTATA
>JBAMHW010000007.1:5968754-5983534 GCA_037177495.1 Rhadinocentrus ornatus | reverse complement strand
GGTGTATTTGTCTCTTCTTTCTTCTTCTTTCTGCTTTCCCTTTAGCTTCTTTTTGCTGTCTTCTTTCCTTTTCTGTCTCCGGTCGGGTCCAGCAAGATTACATAGATTCCATGATTTAAAGTAAATAAATAACAGTAAATAAATGAATCAGATTATCAAGAGGAGCCGTATACCCATACGCCTCCCCTTGGCAAAGCAAATTTGTTCAGCACAATACAGCAGCCAGACTATCGTTCCGCTTGCTATGATGCTGGACAGGACAGGTTTTAAAAAAAAAAAAAGTCCTAGAACTAGCATGCATCTCCAAGTGAAGAGTATTCACTATATTAAAATTCAAAAGTTGCTCTTGCATCTGATTGGTTGCCTTGAAGCGTGTGACACTGCTTCTTCAAACCTTGTCCCACTGAAAGATTAGAAAAGGCTCCAACCACTCATTAAAAATCTAAAGAAGGCCTTCACTCCTCCTTTTAAGTACATTTCGAAAAAAAATTTAAGCATGTTTGTGAATATTGAAAGAGATCCTTACTTAATCTCCAAAAGCAAAATTTCTATTAAAGACTGTTAAAAAGAATTATTGCCATGACAACATACTGATTAATAATTGAAAAAGAGGCAGCCAAAATGATTAGAAAAATCTAAGCTGTTCTTCCATGTCATTACAATATAATTTAGCTAGCAATAAACTAGATATGAAAAAAGCTACTAAGGCCTATCTCCAACAGTTTTTCTTTAGAATTTCCGAATGGTTTTCCGGTAGCAGAAAAAAACAGGTTTCATTTCAAATGCTGGTTATTATTACTGAATAATTGTTGGTTAAATAAGACCAGCAGAAAGCTTTTGGGCTGGTCATTTAAGATATCAGTTGTCAGTGGGTAAATTGTTAACCAGGAGTGTTTATACTTGCTGGATGCTTGCACAGAGAGGCCTTGGAGAGCAGCCAGCGTGGCCATGGCCTCATCATGGTGGCCCTGTGCTCCAGCAGCTCAACTGTTCAATACACAATTCTCAGAGGCTGTCAATAATTCACCACTGTTTGGTGATATCTGCTGCTTAAAGCCACACTGGAGGAAAGGAAATCAATGTGGAGGAGAAATTATAATTTCACTTTCATGCTTTCCTTAACCTTAACCTCTCAGAATTGGATCAGTGACTCCCACGTTCATCCAGGGTGTGCCGGTGATGGTTTGTCACAGGCAATGATCTTCAGCAGACAGAAAAGAAGATATTTATTATGTGGTAGTATGAACTGGAGTCTGTGATACAAAAAAAAAAGCAAAAATGCTGCAATCTAAACCTCATTTTCTTGTTCAGTTGAATGTAACATATATTATATATTCTAAACTGGGTTTTTAGCTCATAATTACGGCTAAGCTAAAATAGGCAATGTGAATGATCTTTCTATTGTTAAAAAATCACCAACATTCTGACACTGTAGTCAGAATCAGAGTTCTAGCATCTTGTTCATACAGTTACAGAGGTTAGGGTGGATAAAGATTTGACAGAGAACACAACACAAGATAAGTCCCTTCAGTGTGAACTGGAAGTGGAATCTTTTGGGGACGATGAGGTCTTTCTAAGATCTAATCTAAGCATTATACAGTAAGGTCAATAAATGTAAAAACTGAAGTTTATTTGGTTTGTGGTATTCATTGTCATTGCTCAATAAGTAATCTTAATTTAAAGACCACATTCTGGTACCACAGTATTTGTGTCCTTGGCCCAAAGATTAATTTTATTGTTTGTTTTAGAAGACCCACATTATCCCATCCCATTTGCAGATTTCCTTTTCCTGTTTTTAAGGACTTTTTTGTAGATTATTTTGCTGAGTGCAAACTTGGCTCAGATTCACCATGTTTAAAAGGAATAATGGCTTTAAAATTTAAAAACCCAAATTACATTACTGTAAGTCCCAGGTGAAGGCTGCACAAATGCTGAACCAGCAGCACCTGAGACATTTACATCATCTGTTCAATATCTACTTCATTTGACCTACATTTTTAACAGCAGCTGTGGCTTTGAATGAATCCAATTAAAAAGCATTTTGTGTAGATATCAAGGCATCCTAACGAGCACAACCTAAGTGATATTTTGCTGACTGCTGGTACCACCTAATTGACTAATTACCTCCATTTACTTTGGGTTTGCACATATGAAACTGGATTGTGGCTGATGTTGCTCTGTCCTCTCCGGTCTCCTAATGGGCCCAGAGGAGCCCGGGCTTTTCTGATAATGAGAGGAACATTAACATTCACTCATCTGCCTATTAGATACCAATGACCCGCCGCACAACCGTTAGATCTTGTCGTGTGGGTATATGTACTCAGCTTTGATCTTCTATTATGTTCCACATGCAGCAGAAGCCTCCACCCCCTCAGCAAAACATACAGGGCTTTGTAGTGTTGCACTGGTAATGGTCATGATACTTTGTAAGTAAAAGAAGCTAAATGATCATTAAAATGTCAGAGATTGTATTGGCTGAGATGACATTACTGTGATGTCTGACTATAATTAAAATTAAATTCAAATTTAAACTTGAGTTTAATTGGCTGATATCTACAGATGAAAGCATTGCAGAAATGATGAAAACTTAATTTTTTTGCACTTAGTTTTTATAATTGATCATGAGTCATGGGTGTGAATTGTAAACCTTGTTTAAATTTACCATGTAATTCCTGAAAGACTCCTGGAAAAATAGGTTGTTGATCAGTATTTTAATAAAAATATAACGCTCTTTTCTGCCTCTTTTAGGTTAGAGCCACTGACGCGGACACTGGCACAAATGGAGAGATAGACTACAGCCTCCATCAGGCGTCTGAGGCTGTTCAGCGGCTCCTGCGTATTGACCGCTCCACAGGCATCATCTATGTCAAAGGACTGGTGGACAGAGAGGAAGAAAGCTTCCTTAAGTTCTTTGTGGTCGCTAGAGATCGTGGACCCAATTCCAAGAGTTCCAAGGTCGTGGTGACTGTCACCATCAAGGACCAAAATGACAATGCTCCAGCTATCGAGATCCGTGGTATTGGTTTGGTAACACACCAGGATGGTGTGGCCAACATTTCTGAGGACATGCCCATTGGTACACCTGTAGCCCTGGTCCAAGTGTCAGACCGCGACGAGGGGGAAAATGCCGTGGTGACTTGTGTGGTAGCCGGAGACGTTCCATTTCAGCTCCGACCTGCTAGAGAGTCTGCCAATGATCGGAAGAGGAAATACTTTTTGCAGACAACAACCCTGCTGGATTATGAGCGTGTTAAGGATTACAGGATTGAAATAGTTGCTGTGGATTCTGGGAACCCAGCTCTCTCCAGCACAAACTCCCTCAAAGTTCAGGTCACAGACATGAACGACAATACACCAGTCTTTTCTCCCACATTGCTTGAGGTGGACTTTCCAGAGGGCAACCAGCCAGGTGACAAAGTGCTTAATATTATGGCAACAGATGCAGACAGTGGCACCAACGCAGAGCTGATTTACAGCGTCATTGAGCTCTCTGCTAAAAGGCTCTTTGAAATTGATGCCAACACTGGTGAAGTTAGTGTGAAGAACCTATTGGATCGTGAGGAGACAGAACGTTATGAGTTCCATGTGGCTGCAGCAGACAAGGGTGTTCCAAGTAAAACCGGCACTGCTACAGTGGTACTTAACATTCTAGACCGCAATGACAATGATCCCAAGTTCATGCTAAATGACTACAGCTTCTCTGTCATTGAGAACATGCCTCCACTCAATCCTGTTGGTGTAGTGACAGTCACTGATGCCGATAAGGGTGAAAATTCCCAAGTAAGACTCTTTGTGGAACCGGACAATGGCAAGTTCATCATCCAAAATGGCACAGGAAATATCCTGTCTAGCATTTCCTTTGACCGTGAGAAGGAAAGCACATACACCTTTCGTCTGAAAGCTGTGGATGCTGGCGACCCACCTCGATCCTCATATGTTGGAGTAACCATCAATGTTCTAGATGAGAATGATAATGCCCCCTATGTCACCAAACCTGCTAATTCCTCCTACACATACCTGACACCTGTCACCCCACTAGACACGCGCGTGGAGGTGGTTGAAGCTGAGGATATTGATGATGGACCCAATGCTGAGCTGGAATACTCCATCACTGGTGGTAATCCTTATGGCCTGTTCCAAATCTCCCCAATCAGTGGGGAGATCACTCTGGCACAAGAATTCACTGGCAAGCACAATGGGCTACACCGACTTGTAGTGAAGGTCAGTGATAAAGGCAAACCTCCTCGTCACACCACGGCTTTAGTCCATGTTTTTGTAAATGAAACCAAATCTAATGTTTCCCTCATTGAGGCACTGGTCGGTCACAGTCTCTACACACCTCTGGACAGAGACATTGCAGGAGATCCAAACTATGCCCTTGCTCAGCGCAGTAATATCCTGTATGGCAGCCTTGCAGGTATTGCTGGTGTGATTCTGGTCATTGTAGCTGTGGTGGTCATCAGATATCGGCTGCAGAAAGATACCAAGAGCGGTTACCAAGCAGGCAAGAAGGAAAGTAAGGATCTGTATGCTCCCAAGCAGGGCCCTAAAAATGGCAAAGGAAAAAAGAGCAAGAAGAGCAAAGCTCCAAAACCAGCCAAACCACTGGAGGAGGATGAAGAGGCCAGCCTACAAAAAGGTCTTAAGTTCAACCTCATCAATGACAATGTTAATGACAGTCCTAGAATCCATCTGCCCCTAAACTACCCACCAGGAAGCCCTGATTTGGGCCGTCACTACCGGTCTAACTCCCCTCTGCCATCCATCCAACTGCAGCCACAGTCTCCCTCTGCCTCCAAGAAGCATCAGGCCGTTCAGGACCTCCCAGCTACCAATACCTTTGTGGGAACCGGCGACAACAACTCCACGGGCTCCGACCAATATATGGATTACAGCTACAAGGCCAATCCAAACAAATACAGCAACAAACAGGTAGGAGACTACGCAAACACGGCAATGTACCCCAAGGACATCTATTGGACCAATAAGGTGTGGTAGTCACGCTGGGACTTTTTGGCTGAGCCAATATTCTTCTACCAAAGCTGCACTGATTCCCTTACACAGCACCCACTTCTGAATGGCTTATCTTATAAGTTTCGGTTTTGTTTTGTTCACCATATTTTTTCTGTTCAGTTTTTGGTTTTTACTTAAATATGGACATCCCAAAATACACAATATGAAGGATCACACGAGGGATTTACCAAAAGTGGGCTTACCAATATTTATCAGTTAATATGTGGTGACAGAAATGTCACAAAATGGACTGAGGGTGGATTATTAAGTTGTTTTTTTTTCTTCCTTTTTTTCTGCTGTTTGTGTTTCTCAGACATTTGTCTAAATGTTTATTTTCTCAGTATTTAATGAAGAGTACCTTTTCAAAAACTTTAGCAGTTAAAAGCTAAGAGTGTAATGGATCTAATTCGCTGCTGATATTGGAAATCCCATCTGGGTCCATATTAAGCTTTTTTATGTTTTTCATTTATTTTATTTGTGTTTAGTTTCCCCTTTTCCTTGAGGTTTAAATGAAGGAGGTTGACAGTTTCTCTTGTTTTATGACAAGTGTTTTGAATCTGGAGTTCTTTGTGTCACCATAGCGAAGTCACACTGACATCCTCATTAAGTCTTATTGTGTTTTCTTTTCCTTCTTCTTCTTTTTTTTTCCCTGAAGAGCTGACTCGATTTAAAGTTGCTCTTTATGGCCGGACCAGCTTGTTGAAGTGTGACAAAGGGTTGCTGTGAATTCCTGACTTTTTTGTATCCCTTTTTTTTTTTTTTATAATAGTTTCCTGGCTTTCTTTGGCCAGGAACTACACTGGCTGAGCAGCACTTTAGAATGTTTTCCATCAAGTTCGGACCAATTTAAGTTAATTTCAGCTCAAGTCAGGGAGCCAAGCAGTGAAAAAGAAAAAGAAAGGGGATGGTGGGGGAGTGAGGTTATAAAAAGCCACTACACTGTGAAGGAAAAGGTACACTAAGACTAAATACAACCATTTCTTAACCTCCGCACTTGTCAGCTCAGCTGAAATACGACTTTTAATTTTGCCATGCTCCCAATCACTGGGGCTAAAAAGTCAATTGTTTGCACAGATTAATGGCAGGTTATTTTCCAGGCGCCCGCTTTCGCCTTCTTTTACCCACAGTGCCTTGCTCTGTTCTATTTAATGTACAATAGTGTGGTAGAAAGGGAGTGGATCAGGGTGAGATGGGGGCCATTAACTGCGTGATTGTGACGAGCTTCGGTGCCAGATCGGCCGTTACATAGCTTCACTATGATGGACTTGGCGGCTGTGAAAATGAAAATGTCGCGTGCACTGTAAAAAAAAAACACTGAGACAATCACATAAAGGTGTCGTAGTGATGTTCAGACTGTACATACATGTTGGATCACGTGTCAGATATTTTGTTCTGTCTGTGCTTTTTCACCTGCTCTTTTTGTTGCAACATTATCGTGTGTTGTGTGTGAGCTTAACGACATGTCACTGTTCCCCCTGCTTTTCAAAGACTTGTGTTCAGCATTTAAAAACCTATACCAAAGACCCTCACACACACACACCTGTGTTTTCATTGTCATTACCATCTTACAGTATACAGTATGTATGAGGCTGACACTGAGGATCTGCTATCCCCGTTTGCTCGGTCTAGCAGAGTTCCTGCCGGTGTTGGCAGCTTGGTGGTGCTCCTGCTGGGTTCACATTTAGCCTGTTAACACTTGAGCCTGCAGGCGTCACACTTCTCTCCAGTCAGATTTAAAGCCACATGGCCTCATATCAACTCTGCGCCATCACGTATTTTCAGTCATGTACTCTTCCACTTTGGGGGGGGGGGATATTTGTACAGTGTTGTTTTCTGATGTTTTTTTCTACAGTTAAGCAGATTTTATTTCAATAAACATGTTGCTAAAACGTTACATTTTACGCTCTCTGTGCAATTACTGGGTTCTTGAGGTTGGGCGTGATAAAGCATAAACAGAGTGTTGGGAACGCTGGAGTTAGAGGTACAGTATTCCATTTTCACTTCCATCCCTCACACATGGAGAGAAAATATGTTTGGCACAAAGTCTTTCGATGTTTCTGTTGTTATTATTATTCGGTGTAAAAATAAAGTCAAGAAGAAATAATAAGCGTTCAACTTGCAGTTTCCTAGAAAATTAGATAAGTTACATTTGTTTAATATCAAACATTAATCTCTCTTTTGTTTAGTTTTCAGAAATGTTTAGATTAAGTTGTACAATTCTTAGTTAATAAAAGTTAAAAACATTCAGTAGAAAGTTATATTATTAACTTTATAATGGAGCCAAACTGAAAAAAAAAATTACTAAAGCACTAACATATCATGACAAATGTTAAATCAACTCAAGATTTTCCACAGAGATTCCTTTCTACCAGAGGATGAACCCACATGATCCAGATGACTGAGCTGGATTTCATCTACAAATATTAGCAGGTCAAAGTTTCTTCACAACCCAGATGAATATCTTCACATGTAGAAGATCAGAACACCTTCGTGACTGACTTCTGCCTACGTATTAGTTAAATTATTCCAATCCGTTCCATATTTGTTTGTTTTTTTTGTTTTTTTTTTAAATTTTTACAACATCTACTCAGCCAAGGTTTTTGGCTTCCTCCCTTCAAGAAAATTCCCAAACACGTTACACTTTTGCTTAATATTAAAGAGCCCACTCAGGCAAACTGTTTGATAAATTTAAAAGAACCATTTGATATATGGGAAGTCAAAAATATGACAAAAGATGCAAAATATCAGAGAAAACAATCCACAGATTCACCCTTGACCCAGAGTTTTAGGGACACTGACATAAAATCCTATTTTAATTTATTTATTTTATTTGTGCCCAGATGATGCATTTTACTGAGTTTATAATTCATGAAGAGTTGTCACCAGGTATTAACGTGAATGGTCTCAAAACGTCAGTATGTTGCATCAGCTTCAGCTGTTTTCAGTTAGCTTTAGCAAGTGCTAGCATGGTAATATGCTAAATGAAGTGGTGAAAGCATTTCTAGACAGCATCACTAAGTCAATCTGAGATGAAAGAACGTTTTAAATAAAAACTCATGTAACCTATTGATTTTTTTTTCTTTTTTTGTTCTTGTTTTTAACATGATACAGCCAAATCTGTTTTCTCTCCATAAACACCTGAGCCATTGTGTCCAAGTCTGTCACTTTAAATCCACACCTGCCTACCTGTTGGCATGTTGCCTGTGTTCACACAAACCACAAACACACACACCCTTCAGACTTCGAATTTGGAAAAGAGTGAGATCAAAACATCCCTGAGCAGGTGCTGTGTCGAGTGGGGGTGGGGGGGTCAGAGGTCAAATATCCCCTCAAGAACAAATATTTAGTGTTCACGATTGAAGAGTTCAGAGGTTAATAAGACCGTCCCCAGCTCCGCCGTCTGTCTGCACTCCACATTAACAGTCTGCTGGCGTCCTCCTTGCTTTTACGCTGACCAGCTCGGCCGTTTCTATGGTAACACAGTGTTTGTGCATGTGTGTGTGTGTGTGCTGACTCATAGTACTGACCGACCTCCCTCCCCTTCATCTCCTGCTTCTTCCATCCAATCCAACACAATCCCTCCTTCTATGGAAAGCTCTGCCCTTTGGACGAGGACTGTGTGTGTGTGTGTATGTAAGTGTGTGTGCTGCTTGTCATTCAGTTTATATAAGCTCTTAGCTGAGCATTTGTTTGACGCTCCCACAGACTGACAGATTGTATGCACTGTAACAGTTGGAGTTCCACATTTCCGAGTAAAATTTATCGAAAAGTTTAAAGATTTCATTTTCAGTTTGACAGGTACTCAGATTACTTACATTCCCGGTTTTGTACACGTCAGATGTACAGATTTGCTCCCAGGTAAAAAATTGCCAGCATACGACTAAACGTTTGATGAGAGACAATAAAGATCGTCATCGTGGTGTAGAGAGCTGTCTTGTTTTGTCTCGGTCAGTACTGGCTATGTTCTGCTGTCTCCGCTTTCCGATCTGCTTCTTTTCCCTCTGTTGCTTCACTCAGTTTGATGCAGGATCTGTTGCATGTGAGTGTTCACGTCTGCAGCCAGGCTTGCAAACAACTTGGATGATAAGACTAGTTTGTCTGAGATCTGAGGCTCTCGAGATCAACCCATCAAACCGCATGTGGGATCCAGTTTCAGCTTTTGACACTCTCTTGGTTTTGATGGTGGAATTGGGGCAATGCTTTTCATAATCCTCCCTAAAAGACATCCAAGCTCAGAAGAAGGTGTGCTTGGGCACGTGTCAGATTTTGGATAACACAGTCAACAAGTTATGAGGGAAAGATGCTCATATGTTGAAGGAAGACGTTCCTGCCCAAAGATCTCTTGAAATAATCTATTGTTTCATGTTGTGGCAGAAGTTTTATTTTTCTTTGTCAACACTGACAAGTAAATAGGAAAGAGAAAAACAATAGTCCTGTTTTATAGTTCATTTCAGGCACAAAAAAACAAGTTGGTTTTGGTGAGGAAAATATCATGCATGGGCGTAGGATTATGTAGGGACAGTAGAGGCATGTCTCTACCGATGTTCAGCTAGTCCTACGTTGTCCCTTCTATTTTCCATCACACAAACAGCACAGAGATCATTGCTCTGTGCTTTTTCTGCAACAAGCAATCACTGCTACAAGTCCCACTCTATAACCCATTTCAACCGATATGATTGGCTCTGTTGTTGCACTTCTTGCTATAGTGAGTTCTTGTCCCTGAGGTCACGCTCTCTGTTGAAAGAGCTAGATCCTGAAAGCAGTGTTAACAGTGGACAAGAAGGTAGAAAAGTGGACATCAGAAGTGATCTTAAAGTGAATCAGGGTACTCTAAGTCGCAAAGAAAATATTTTCTCAATTGCAATTGAGTCATTAATCAGAGTGATAATAAAAGTCACTAAGAAAAAACCTGTTTCCTTATCATGCATGATGTTATTTAGTCGGGAGACGGAATCAAAGTTGCCGGGTAGTTCTGAGACAGGAGATGCTGAGGCAAGCTAGTACTCACAGCTGTGACTTGGGCTGCATAACTAATTAAAATTTAATCAAAGTCATGCTATAGCTTACATGTGTGTTAATCTGACCTTCACATCATATACAAGCATTCATTTTTTTTCATAAAGATCCTGCAAAAAGAAAAAAAAGATCCTAATGATTTTAGCATGTTTTTCAATTAAAATGAGAATATTAACGATGTAAAAGGGACCTTCCCACAACTACAATGACTCAAAATGATCACATATATATATTTCTTTCAAAATTATTACAACTATAAGGATGATGTACTGTGTAACACTAGTTTATCACTTTTAATGGGCACATTTAGTCTCGTGTGGCATCATGAGAACCCACTTCTACGCCCGCGTCTTGAACTCATAACATTACAAAAATTAAAACAAAAAAGCTCTCTGTCCGTCTCTGAACAGAATATTTTGGATTTCAAACTTTTGCTTGTTTACATTTTCTATCCGATATAAATTAAATTCAATTCAATTAATTGTCTCTTTTATTAAAAAGAAATAAAAACTCTTGTCTCTGTGGGACATTTAATGTGATGGGGTCCCAGACAATTCTAAAAAACACAACCATATTTTAATGTCCTGTCTTACTAGGTAGTTTTTATGTTTCGCCATCATAAAAGTTACTTTAGTTTGCAGTTATCTTTATAGTTTCAAACTAAGTGAACACCATAAAAACACAACTTCTTCATTTAAAAATAGCCATACGTACTCGACGAGGACGCCTTTGGACAGAATGTACTGCACCATCTTTCTATTTCTTTTATACACAAGATATTAAATTTGCAAATATATGTGACCACATCTCTCATACTAAGAAGTGTTTTCAGAGCTATTTGATGTCCTGAGAAGCAGCTTTGATGAGTTGTGCTTTTTAATAAAAGAAAACCATATAAAAAGAAAAAAAAAATACTTCAATGTTGGTAGAATTTCTTAGTGACCAAGAAAATATGAAAAGGCTGTACATTATTTCATATTTCTTTACAAGAATTATTACACTTCTCATCAAACTAAAATATCTTGGTGAAACTGAACTTCATTTTGTACTTCACCTGCCTTTAACACCAGAAGCATCATTCATGCAGCTGTTTATAATACACACTGTTGACGTTTTTTTGTCATGTTGGAGCAGTCAAATGCATTCTATGTGCGCAATGTGCAGGACACGTTAAGCTCCCCAAAGCGCCCAGAAAAATTTATTTTCAGTTGGTACTGTCTAAAAGAAAAAACGTTTCTGTCCACCTTCTCGCTTCAGTGTATTCAAAGTTTAGCTGTCAAACCAGAAAGACTGGAAACAACTGGTTCACAGCTCAAAAACAATTTCCTATTTTTGATGTGTGGTGTAAAAAGACACAAATGATCCACATCAACACCCCTTCCTAAATCTCCAGTTTCAGCCTGTCAGCTGTTATTATGATTATCCAGTAAGGAGACACACCCAGAAATTCACACACTGCACGACACCAATGAAAATCTGTTTTCCATCTCAGTAGACATGTTAATGCAACAGTAAACACTCATAATCAGTTTGCTCAGCTCCAGTTACAGTCCATTAGGTAATAGGTGATTTAAAACAGGTGATTTTAATCACAAATGTGTCCCTGCAGTTTGACTGACAGAGGACTTCCTGTTTCTCTCTGTGGTTCGGCTCAGTGTCAGGAAAAGAAACTGTCATGGCAGCCGTCAGCTGGGTGGCGAGCAACTTTTCATCCCCTGAAAATTACAGTAATTTCACAGCAGCTGCAGTCAGAGAGAGTCAGAGAGAGATGCATCTGAGAGGAAAGGAATAAGTACAGATACTGCTACTACCGGGGCGGCAGTGGTTTAGGTGGTAGAGTGGGTCGTCAAAAAAAAGAGGTTGGCGGTCCGATTCCCATTACCTAAGTCATCTGTCATTTCATCCTTGGGCAAGACACTGCACCCTCCTTGCCTCCAGCGAGGCACACATTGCTGGTGTATGAATATGGGTGTGGTGGTCGGAGAGGCCGTAGGCGCCGATTAGCTGCCACGTTTTGACCAGTCTACGTCTGAGTGCCTTGAAAAGTGCTATATAAATCTAATCCATCGTTACTTTTTAAAAATGTTATTATTATTATTATTATTAATAATAATAATAACAACAACAATAATAATAATAATAAAAATAATAAATAATAATAATTAATAATAAATTAATAATTCTTTACAGCTCTGTTCATTGCAACTTGTTTTAAGGGTCAAAAAAAGTAGCAGACCTGAAATGAGTTGAGTCAAATTATGTCCAAGTTTGCAGTAATCACTTGGTTAAAGTTTCTTAAATAACTTAACTTTTGTTGTTTCTTCTCTGTTAGCGTCTGCTATGTTGTCGCTACATTGAAGCTTATAAGGGAATTAAAGCTGTGGCTGCTTTCTTGACTTAATCATTGAGATGGTAGTTGCTAAGCTAGAGTCTGAAAACAACACTAGCTATTTTTAACTTTATCTACTGTTTTAGCTTCTTTCACCAGGGTGCCTGAGCAATCTTTCTGATGAAGACGACAAAGACTGGACTCCTGTGAAGAACCTCGGCCATGATTGAGTGAACAGCCAGTCGTGGTTTCTTTACACTAAGCACACATGGCAGCAATGCTACAAAAACACTAAAATGTGTGCTTTCAGGAGCAGAAACAATGCAGGATTTGTTATGAAGGATCTAAATCCCAACTGTTCTAAAGTTCTAGGCTCCCATGATTTTCCCTGTTTTCATCTGCTCTAAAGGGTCTCGTGTAACTAACAAACTGTGAAAATATCCATTTGGGTTGTTTGACCACCACTTTGCTCAAGAAAGGACATGAGCCTGCAAATGTCCCATGACTGAATACAAGCAGTACCAAGCAGTTTTTGTTTAAATACTTTGCAGCTGAGCCACAGAGCGCTACTGTTCTGTCTTTTAGACAAACTATTTTGTGTAATGCATTGAACTGGTCCTGTTAAAACCCAGATCCGAAGAGCAGGCTAAAGTGACAAGCTAGCATTTTCTCCATTCTGTTTTGAGTTTTTAGAGACTAGTGCTAAGATAGGCGATACTGCATTAATACAAGTTTTATTTGTAATAGTTTTTTAAAAAGGGAAATCTGGATAATTTTGGTCCAAAAAAACAGGATTATCCTGATCCCAACAGAGGGCAGGAGTACAAGGTGGATTTCAGTAAGACACTGCGGTACAACCAGATCAAATAATAGAACTTTTTATTCGGTGCATATGCTTATATTTCTATTTTGCACCTGACTTGTTTTACGGTTACTGGGATACAATGGGCTACCTCTTTTCCCTTGCAGCATAGTAAAGCAAAAATAAAAACATGACATTATCATGTCCCCACGAAATAAACCCCCCAAAATCCAGTAACAAGCACAAATAAAATGTTCAATTTTTCTGTTATTTATCATTACATAATCAGAAAAGAACACGTCCAAAAAAAAATTTCAGCGATGGCATCCATCACTACACGTTCCGTCTGTCCCTCATTCTGACAGAAGGACAGAGGTTGGGCCGGTAACTCCACACGGAGCTCAGGTGCATCATTAACATTGTCTCAGAGAGGGACAGTCCACCTGGTCGCAATGTTATGCAGGACAATACAGGCCCCTATTATGTTATATGGTCCTGGTGGTTCCACTCGCAAGTAGTTAAGGCATGCTCACCGTCTCTTCTACCTGTTCTTCACATGGCCGGCAGCGCACACTGATCTACATGCTGGAAATCTGGATTTGGTGATCCTGAAAAACAGGACATTGGATCAGGGTGATCCAATCCTATTTTTCTTTGAACAACTGGGGGTACAAGTAATTATGATCCGCCATCCTGAAAAAGGGGATTCCTTATTCCGGATGGCTTTTATCTGGAGAAAAGTTTTTGAACGACCGCCACCTTTGGGTTGAAATCATTTGCTGACAGTTTGGTCCCCCCAGTTAAAATATCCCATCTGCGCCCCTAGTTTGATCACAGCTTTATTTAAAGCAGCAGCATTGTCAACGTTTAAATGCAGGAGAGTTATGTGTTCACAGGTTAGAACAGGTATGATGGAGAGATGGAGATATATGTGGGTCTGCAGTGGTGACGGGGAGGAGGAGGGAATATGGCCACAATGGCGCCTTTGTCATGTGCACACACACACACACACATTCCTAAACATGGCTGTCACTCAGCACAATGTGAACTTCTCAGACCGGTGTGTGAAAAAGCTGAAACATGAAAAACAGTAAGTAAACACATCTCTGATACCAAAGTTGTTGCCTTAAAGCTTTCCCACCGCTCATCTGCGCTGAGTGCGCTCACTCACCCACCTAACTCTCAGGTGTCTCCGGGAGACTCTGAAGGAGGACAGGTGCTGCAGGGGGTCCACCTTTTCCACTTTATTGAAAGCAGAAGGAACAAAGCTGTTTGTGCGTTTGAGCTCCGTCGAGACGGGAATCAGTGCAGCGGCAGAGAACACGAACAAACCCCAGAAATGTCACTTTGACTGATGGAGACGTTGGAGTTCCTTGTTATTTTAGTTAATGTACCGTCAGTTTGAGACTTTTCACCTCCCCGACAAATTACATGTCCCTTTCTTTCCCTTTTTCTAACACGATAAGTCAACAAAAACAGGGATTTATTATTCACAGGTTTTGATTGACTGATAGCAACCTACTCTAATTTGAAGCTGTGCACATTTTTAATGCTATTAACCAATCTCTGACTGGTTCTTCTTTTTTGTGTGTGGCTTCAGGTGTTCTGGTAGTTTGTTCC
>JBAMHW010000007.1:5953913-5968654 GCA_037177495.1 Rhadinocentrus ornatus | reverse complement strand
TTTTTAATGCTATTAACCAATCTCTGACTGGTTCTTCTTTTTTGTGTGTGGCTTCAGGTGTTCTGGTAGTTTGTTCCAGATATTGGGAGCAGAAAAACTATGAGTTTTGTTTGACTGAGTTGAAGTCTAGGTTGGTCCCCTTAATGGCACAGTAATATAGAGCTGAGTGTTGTCAGTGTAATTGTGATCAGCTATTTTGTTTGATTCCATGATCTGAGCCAGTGGGAGCATGTAAATGCAGAGGAGTAGGGGCCCAAGATGGAACCTTGGGGGGTTCCGCTTTTCATCTTTGTTTAATAGATCTATAGGTACAAAGTAAAATTCAAATCAATTCAGAATTGGACCACAGGGTCCCGCCCAATTTTCCAATGGGTCTAATAGGATGCTATGGTTAACTGTCAGAAGCAAAGCAGAACCAAAGCAAAACTTCTGATGCTATCTGTGTTAAAATGGATGCCATTCAAGACTTTGACCAGGTCTGTTTCAGTGCTGAAATACATAAAAACATTATGCGTAAAGAAAACAGCTTGTTAGGCACTGACTCCGAACCAGCACTGGAAACCCAGGGGCTGCAGGAGCTGCTCTCCAAGGCAGATTTTGTAGCAGATTGTTCCTTTAAAGACGCTCCAACTTAACCACAGTTTTCTTTAAATTGATGCTTTGTGGTTTTTGTGTCATCTTGCAAACAAACAAACCATTCACATATCCTGCTTTGTGAAAGTAATGATTTTTACTAAGCTAAATTTAAACCCTAACTAGAATGAAATAAATGGTGGCGGATAATAAAAAATAATTGTGTACCCACTCAGTTATTGTCATTTTCAGTTCAAAGCTTATTTCCTAATCCAACAAGGCACTCTAAGAATAGATGTCATTCATTTTACAGGCTCTGAGCTGTGATTCACACTAACCCATTTAACTGTAGCCTCTGATGCAATGAGGGCCACATCCAAAACCAGCATTTCCCATCAGAACCAGAACCTACATGTTCTCAGGAAGGACATTTATCTCCAGATGCAGCAGTAGCTTCTTTTCAGCCTTTCCGTCCGTCCGTCCATCTGTCTGTATCTGTCCCTCAGGGCTGTGATTGTTTGAGCCACCGAGACAAGTCAATGCAAAGATCAACAAGCGAGTGTGTGTGTGTTTGTAAGCATTTTGCTTTTATGTTCAGCCACATAATTTTGCTAGTGTGTGTTCAATGTGTATTTATGTCTGTGTGTGTGTGTGTTGTCTACCACCTGCTTCAACTGCACAAGTGAAGTGGAACGGAAACCTGCCCGAGGCTTCACACATACTCTCACACAGAAGAACAAAACAGTCGACAGTAAATGCATGGAGTGAAGAGAGGGGGTGAGGGTTCACTAAGTGATGAAGGGGACGAGAAGATGAAGAGTAGTGCAAACACAGCTCACACACACTTCACATATCAGTGCATCATCATGCATGTTGGCTTTGTGTGTGTGTGTAGCAGGGATGGTAGCAGGTGCTGTAAATTGGGAGCGCAGTAGGTTGCTGCACCACACAAAGACACACACCTGAAGGCAGGGTCAGTGGTCAGATGCTGTACAGCTGTTCGGTACAATGGGCTGCTGAACTTGTCGGTGTGCAGGGAAGCACACACACACGCACACAACATGATGATGATGATGGGCAAACAGACATTGCGCTGCAGCGCGACAGCGTCGGGTCACGTCGGATTCGTGAAAAAGAACCAGTGATGTGGGTTGATTCAGATTTCTACTGAAGGAAAAAAAGGCAACATCATGTTTCCCTTTCTGTGTGGAGTTTGCATGTTCTCCCGGTGTATGCGTGGGTTCCCCCCGGATACTCCGGCTTCTCCCCACCGTCCAAAGACAAGCATGTTACGTTAATTAGTTAATTAATTAGGTTAACTCTAAATTCTCCCTAGGAGTGAGTGTGTGCGTGAATGGCTTTGTCTGTGTTGGCCCTGCGATGGACTGGTGACCTGTCCAGGGTGTCCCCTCACCTGCTAAAATACTGGGTTAGGCTCCAGGGTCCCCGCAACCTGTAAACAGTCAGATCAGCAGAAAATCCAAAGCTTTCACTATGAGGGTGTGTGATTCATGACCAACTGCTTTAAAGACTGATTGGAATCTGGAAATAGTTGCTATGATCAAGAAAGTCTCAGATTTTACATCTTTGGTCAGCTTTAACTTTATTTAAAACAACCTATCAACAATAAAATAGTTATAAAACAGTTCTCCAAATAATTTGTCAACCAGTTTTTCTCTGGCATTTTTGTTATAAATAAATAAATTAACAAACAAATTAATTTATACAAAAATAGATATATTTAATAAAATAATAGAAAAATAATTAGTTAAATGACACAATCAAAATGAATAGATTAAAATATACATTGAAAAATATAATAAATAACCATGGTGACCTGTACCCTGCCTCTCGCCGGCTAAGTGTTGAGATCAACCGATCTTCAGGAAATAATACAAAACTGAAGAGCAACACGTCACTGAAATCTAAAAATATGTTGATATTTCAGAGTGTGCAACACAGGTTTGCACATGTAGATGTTGTTATTCACACAGTGCTGGGAGGTGATTCATCTCAAGGGCGGGAAGTCAACTGAGACTGCTGATGGGTCTGGTTTTATCCCAATGCACCTCAATAAGACGCCAACAGCACAAGTTTATCTTTTGTTTCCAAATCTCTCACCTGACTGGAGGAGACGTGAGACTGTGTCCAGATCTATACGACTACACAAACATAATCTACGCCTACTCACTTTTTTATTCTTCATTTTTTTATAGATTTACAAAAGATTATCGTTTTCACTTTCTCTAAAGTAAAAAGCAAAAAGCCTTCCTAACAGCTGTGTTGTAAGACGACAAGTTCGCAGCAGGATTTAAGTTAATTGAGGATTGAGGTCAGCTGAGAGGCAGGCCAGTCCTCTGTCCTCATCCTCAAGAAACAATATGGAGATGCAACCCGACATAAAGCTGCAGACTTCTATCCTAATGTAATGCATATCATTTGCAGTAAAAGAGACTGAAACAGTCTGAGCTGGAACAAAAAGCGATGCTGTCAGTTTACTGCTTGTTCCCAGTTTTAGTGAGTTAACGACTAAAACAGAAGAAAAATAGGCTTTCTTCCTTGTGTCTGAATGCCATCGTCTAAGTGGATTTCACAGTAATGGAGCTGGCTGAGGTGGTTCAGGTTATCTGGTCAGAATGCCTCCCTGGTAGGGTGTTTCAGTTGCATCGAACCATAAGGAGACCAGGAGAAAGAGTCTTTTGGCTGGTCTGACAACGCTTCATTGTTCCTGAGCCAACCCATTCTGCTTCTTCAGAAACAAAAGTGGAATTGAGAAGAAGGTCCAGATTACTCCACATCTGGAACACAATAAATAAAAAGTACCCTAATTGGACACTTTATTAGGTCGACCGTGCTAGTTTCTGGTTAAACCTCCTTTTTCCTTCAGAACTGCCTTAATTTTGTCACAAGGTGTATTTCGCTCCACATTGACATGACAGCATCACACAGTTGCTGCAGGTTTGTCGGCTGCATCCATGATGAGAATCTCCTGTTCCACCACATCCCAAAGCTGCTCTGTTGGACTGAGATCTGGTGACTGTGGAGGCCGTTGGAGTCCAGTGAACTCATCGTCATGTTCTAGAAAGCAGCTGGAGATGATCTGAGCTTTGTGACATGGTGCATTATCCTGCTGGAAGGAGCATCAGAAGATGCTACACTGTGGTCATAAAGGGATGGACATGGTCAGCAGTAATACTCAGGTAGACTGTGGTGGTTAAACCAGACCACGTTGGTACTGAGGGGCCCAAAGTGTGACAAGAAAATTTCCCTCACACCATTACACCTCCACAACCAACATGAACTGTTGGATCCATGCTTTCTGAGCTTACCATCTAAATGTGGAGCTGAAAGGGAGACTATTCAGACCAGCAACATTTCTCCATCTTCTATTGTCCAGTGTTGGTGAGTCTGTGAGAATTGCAGCCTGTGTTACCGGACCCGGTGTGATTTTTCTGCTGATATAGCCCATCTGCTTTAAAGTTTGATGTGTTGAGTGTTAAAAAAGGCTGCGTATCTTGGTTGGAACCAGTGTTTTTTTAAGTTCCTGTTGTAGTTCTATCATCTCTAACCAGTCTTCCCATTATATTCTAGCCTCTGACATAAACAAGACACTCTGCTGATCAATAGATATTTTCTCTTTTTCAGACCGTTCTCTGTAAACCCTAGAGATGATTGTGTGTGAAAATCCCAGATCAGTAGTTTCTGAAATACTTAGACCAGTAATCATGCCACGTTCAGTCACTTGAATCTCCTTTCTTCCATTCTGATGCTCAGTTTCTACCTCAGCAGGTCGCCTTGCCCATGTCTACATGACTAAATGCATTGAGTTACTGCTGGGTGATTGAAGGCAACTAAAGGAAACTAAATCTTATTTAACTTAGGAAGATGAGAATATGTACTTGCAAGCTAACTGTGCATGCAGTACCAGCAGCAGTTTCGGTATTATCATTAGTATCAGTAGGAGTATAAGTAGCAGTATCAGCACCAGTTATGGTATTATCATTAGTATCAGTAGCAATATCAGCAGCAGTATCAGCATTAGTAGTTGTATCACTCTTAGTATCAATATTAGTAGATGTATCAATATTAGTAATAGTATCAGCATTAGTAATAGTATCAATATTAGTAGTAGTATCAGTATTAGTATTAGTAGTAGTATGAGCAGTAGTAGTAGTATTAGTAGCAGTAGTAGTAGTATCATTATTAATAGTAGTATCAGCAGTAGTAGTAGTATCCATAATAGTAGTAGTATCAGTATTAGTAGTAGTATCTGTATTAGAAGCAGTATCAGTATCAGTATTACTAGTAGTAGTAGTAATAGTATCAGTATAGCAGTAGTATCAGTATTAGTAGTAGTATTAGTCGTAGTATCAGTATTAGTATTAGTATTAGTATTACTAGTAGTATCAGTATTAGTAATAGTATTAGTAGTAGTATCAGTATTAGTATTAGTAGTAGTATCAGCATTAGTAATAGTATTAGTAGTAGTATCAGTATTACTAGTAGTTTTAGTAGTAGTAGTAGTATCAGTATAGCAGTAGTATCAGTATTAGTAGTAGTATCAGTATCAGTAGTAGTATTAGTAGTAGTATCAGCATTAGTATTAGTATTGGTAGTAGTATCAGTATCAGTGCGGGGTTTTCTGGAACAGAGTGCAGTAATTTGCAGCAGATGCTCAGTGACAGTCAGGACTGTCAGCATCGAGTCTCTAGAGAGTCACAAAGATGGAGTGCGTTCGAGGACCTTCTGCCAAGTGTACAGTCACTGGCAGTTGCCGCAGCAACCGCCTCCGTCTACTTCCTGACTGACAACTGACTGTGAGGGAAGTGACAGCTACCGGAGAGAGAGAAACAAACATGACTCAATCAATCAGGAAAAAGAACATAATCACCCGCAGCTCCGAGCTTCCTGTTCTTGTTTTCTTTTGCGCAGTAATTGATCATTTATTAGAAGTTGTGGTCTCTGGTGCTGCTGCCTTCATTTGTTTAGAAACTTCCTGTTTGGTGTTTACTTCCTACAGCTCTCTGCAGGTCCCTGTCAGGCAGAAGTCTCAGAGCCCGACCTGACAAAACAAGAAGAAGAAGAAGTAGAATCAGCGAGAGTTCACAGTAGCAGCAGCAGCAGCAGCATACTGGCTGTTTGCTCTGAAAGGTGCGCCTCACATCAGACTTTCCGTCCAATCAGAAAGCAAATTTTCCAATTTCCAATTTATGTTTCAGTAGATTGTGAGTTTTGTAGTCCTCTGTGGTGACATCTAAGGACCTCAGGAATATGTTTCTGCTAAATATGTTAGGAATAATTCTTTTCTGTCAGTAGATTTAGTTTTTTTTTCCTTTCTGGAAGCGTAAACAGTTACATGAACACATCCCAGGCTCACGGCTGGAGAAAGGTTTGAAATGAAAATCATTACGTTCACGCTGATAGAGATGAAAATCAAGAAAAAGTCATTTTCAAATTTCAGGAAACATGACAAAGCATCTAAATTCACATTTTTAAAAAATCTCAGGATACCTGAGGTGTGACATTTCTGCATTTCCAGGGCTGAAAAATCATTTTTATTTATTTCCACTCATCACAATCCGTTGGTTTCATCATCCTCATCTTTGTGCTGTATAATCCTCACCCTCATCTTCCTTCTCTGCAGGATTTTACACTCTGCAGACTTCAGCCATAAAAACTTTTTTTTTACCTTTCTGCTGCTACTTTACACACGTCTGCCTCACCAACATATATAATATTTATATGTATATATATATATATATATATATGTCTGCATGTGTTTTGAAGAAATACACACATCTCAGCCAGTCATAAAATCCCCAGACCCTGCAGGACAGAGCGTGACAAGGGCAGAGGTCATCTAGCCGTGTGTGTGTGTGTCTGTGTGTGTGTGTGTGTGTGTGTTAGTTTCTTTGCCGTTGAGGCAGAAAATGACGCAGCGCTCGGCTGAGCTCAGGAAGGTTTTATGAAGCAAAAGAAGCTTCCTTTCTCCATCTTTATTTGGCAGCATGCTTCTTTATCCTCCCTCTGTCCATTTTGTCGTCTTCTTCCTTTCCTCTGGCTCCGTCCATCATCCATCCTTCCTTTCTTGGCTCATTTCTCATTTCCCTTTTGGATTTCTCTTTGCTTTTCTCTTTCTTACACATTTCTTTCTGTTAACTCTTTGTTTTTTTCTTCACTTTTTTCTATTTATCCTTTCCCCATCTTCCCTCTATCCATTTAACATTCCTTCCATCTCTCTCGTTTATTTATGTGATTCCATGTATGTTTCTTCTGTAACCAGTTTCATCTCTGCTCTTCTTTCTTATCTTCTGCTCATTTCCTTATCTTCTTTTGTCTTCTCTTTCCCTCGTTCTTCCTTTTCTTTCCTTCCATGTTTCCATTTTGCAGTTCCCTTCTCATCTGTCATTCCCCCCACAAGATTTAGTCTATTATCTGATATCATTTCTTTTTTGTCTCCATCTTCAGTTTCTCTTCTGTTTCCTATTCCTCCATTTTGTTTTCCCTTTTTCATTCTCCTTCCATCTTCCTTGTCTTCCATTTTCCCTGTTCTTTGTTACTGTTTTCTCTTTTCTCTTTTTTTTATCAATTTTTTTTCTATCATCATTTATCATTTCGTTCGTTTGTTGGTTCGTTCGTTCCTTCCTTCCAGTCCTTTCTTTAATTTATCTGATTCATGTTTTCCATTACTGTCTCTTGGTCAGTTTTTGTTCTTCTTTCTTATTCTCCACTTATTTCCTTATTTTCCTGTCTTCTGTTTCCTTCTTTCATTTTCTTTTCCCTCTTCCTTCTCTTTCGCTCGTTCCATGCTTCTATTTTCCTGCTTCATCATCTTTATTTTTTGGATTTCCCTTATTTCCTTCCTTTTCATTCTTATTTTCTTTTCCCTTTCTGTTTTCCATGTTTTCCATTTTCCCTCCTTTTGCTCCATAATTTCTTACTTTCATCATCTTTCTCTTTGTCTTCCCATCTTTTTTCTTTCTCTTTCCTGTTTGATCTTCACTCTTTAGGCCTGATTCTTGAACCATTTTCTTCTCTTCATGTTTTATCCTCTTCCTATCTACCCTCTCTTCCATTTTTTTTCCCTTCCACTTGCTTTCTTTTTACATTCCTTTCCTCTCATTTTGTCTCCTCTTTCCTTCTCCACTGCTTTCACCCTCTTTTCTATGTGAATTTTTCTCCCTTTCCTTCCTTTATTCCCTCTGTTCTTTTGCTTCCTATATTCCTTCCCTTTCCATCTTTCCGTGTGTTCTTTTCCTCTTCCCTCTCAGTTTTTATTTAATATGTCCTCCTCGTACTTCACCTTGAATCGTCTCTCCTTCCTCTGCTCAGACTGTGGAGAGGAGATAAGAGAGAAGGAGAGAGGGAGGAAGATGTTGTCGTCCTTTAACTCGCCGTTTTCTCTCCGTATCATCAGAAGTGTCTGTTCGGTTGGGAAACACTCGTCTCCTCTCTCCTTCCCCCTCTCTATCTCCCTCGTTCATCACTTCTCTCACTGGCTTTATCTCCCCTACATTCTTCATCCTCTCGCTCACTTCCACCTCTTCTTCCTCCTCTTCTCCTTTCTCTTCCTGGATGCATTTTGTATCCATTCAGCAGTATGTAAGATCATCAGTTTCTCTCCTTTAGTTTCAGTTTATAAATTTATAAAACTTCTTACATAAAGTTTTACATTTTTGTTCATCTGAAAAGCAAAAAGCAGAAAAAGCTAATTTGTCTTTTTTGCCTTTTGTCACAGAAACGATGCAGTTTGGTTTGAAACAGACACATTTTTTGCAGCACAAATGAAGACAGGGTTTGCGTATAAGGATTTTTTCCAGAGCCAAAAAGGTTCATGCTAAGACGTTTCTCCCCATTTCTAACAACATTTTCAATACTTATTTTAGAACTGAATAATAAATTAGCCTTAAACTGGTTTAAATATTAAAAACCTGGTAGTTAGCTTCAGGTATAAATCCTGACTCGGCCTCGTATAGACACAAAAAAAAAAGAAATTGCCCTTTAAGGATCAATAAAGTTGTCTTGAGTCAAAAGAAAGTTCAAACTGAAATACATGAACTTGAAAGTTGGCCATCGATTTTGTGCTTGTACTTCACATATGGCAGTGGGAATGATGGAGATTTCCTCTATTCTTTCTTTGCAAGATGACTTTAAAATCCTGTCTGGGGTCTTTCCCATGCGTTTCAGCTTAAAAAAAACAGACAACATTTTTGTGTTTACACACAGCTGTAACACAAAATGTACAACCTTATATTCATTCTGATGGATGAATACCTCCAGCACAAAATTCAATGTGTAGTTTTGTATATTTCAGTCTAAGTGTGTGTCAGAAGGAACAGTAGAAATATAAAACACATAGAAGATGGGAGAATAAAGGCCTTTTTACACTGGTAAAAAACCCACACACATATGCTGAAGTCATGTGTTTAATTTTCACAGCATCTAATGACTCTGCAGTCTCATATTTAACATTTTAAGTGTTGATGAGAACACAACATTTGGTGTGGGCGCTAATGTGCAAGGAAGGTGCTGCACTCTAGGCTGCGAAAGTGTGCATAGCCCACTTTTTCTCGTATTAGCGCATCTTTATCAAGCCGAATCTCTGACATGGAAACTCTGAAACTGATTACAGTAAGTTGCAGACAAAAAGCTCTCTCTCAGTCCCACAAAAATGAATAAACAAGGCCAGTTATCTCAGAAAGCTGTGTACAGCACAGTTAGAAGATCTCTTTGATAATATAGTTAAAGGCTTGTTTCCTAGGAAGAAGTGGTAGTTACTGAATGATTTTGTCGTTGCTCACACAGGTAAACACACAACTGTTGTGACCTAAATGGGATCTTTTTTAAACACACTACTTTTAGATGTTTTACCACCCCTAACCAAGTAATTTTTTTTCCTAAACCTAATAGTGTCAGGAAAATAAAATTACGTTCTAAGAAAACTTAAAATGAACAAAAAATTATAACATATTTTATATTAATTATTAGTATTATTATTAATAATAATAATAATAATAATAATAATAATGATAGGAAAAAACAGCAACCAAGCGCCCGGTAACCTTAAAGGAGCTGTTTTGGTGTTTCAGTTTGATGAGAGTACATCAACGCATTGATTCTCCACCACTTGAATCCAGAACTAAAGCATCCCTTACCATGCCGTTCCCCACAACAATGAGCATGACGAGTGTCTGCTTTGTGCTGTACATGTTCAGCACTGATGCACTCCTTTGTAACGGTTTAAAATATTCAAGATGTTTTATTTTCTATGAATACTTCATGTGTTGGATCAGCAAGTTTAGCTTGTAGTTCAGATGGTCACTGAAGCATTGAAGGAGGCTTTAGTGGTGTCCTTAAATGCAGCACTGCAATGTGCTGTTAATGTGTGTGTGTGCATTTGTTTGTGCATGCTCAATGAACAGCTGTTTCTCTTAAACTAATCCTCTGGTTGACCTCAGCTTCTCATCCTCCATTTCATCTCTTTATTTTAATTTCACTTCAATCTGTTTTACTAGTCGAAATGAGAGATTTCTCTTCTGAAAACTCTATACTTTAATAAAAAAGACAAATATACATAACTAATACTTGATAAATCCACACTGTGCCATTCTCTCTGTCTCTCTACTTCTTTCTGGATTAGTAGTCCTAATCTCTGGAGGTTAAATTAGAGGATTGAGGTCAGATGTTAACAGAACTCCACATCTGTGACATCCCCTCTTTCTTAGCATCTACTTTTGTCTGTGGGAGGGAACAGAAGAATTCCCCTTAAGGGTTTGTATGAATCCTGTTAAAGCTGCTGCAGACACTCAGTAACCAGAAAATAACAAATCTGCTCTGTGTTTGTCGGACAGCAGCGTTCGTGTTCTGTCAGACTCCAAACGAGCAGAGCTGCCTCTTAATGTTTCAACACACTGACAGCTGAAAACAGCAACAAACCACATCATCAATATGTGAAATGATCAATAATGATTTGCCTTGGAACAGTGAATGGACTTCTGTAGAAGATCACTAGAGCCAGGCTGTCTTCTCTCTGCAAACATAGCTGTTGTATCATATTTAAATGTGAAATGTGAAAAACACACACACGGGTATGTAAACAACACACACACGGGTATGTATACATATGCATACAATCTATGTAGACTAATCAGGCCAATTAAAGTCAACCATAAAAGTCAATTATTGTGATGTAATCAGTGCTGTGGTAAAAGTGAGAACCAGCTGATTACAGGAAGCTATGAGGCAGCTAATAAGCAGTTTAAAGACCCATTTATGCTTCTGCAGTTACGTAAATAGATACGTCTGTTTCAAACCGTCATACGTTACCACCCTTAAGGCCATTACACACCTACTCCGAACATTTCGTACGACTAATTCGCGCGGCAATATTTTTTATTGAATCAATGAGAGGTCCATGAAAACATTCACATCAGTGAAAAATATCCATTTAGCAATTTTGCGAGATTTAATTTTTTGAACTGAGGTCGATTTTTCTTAATAATCGCATCCGACCAATCAGACGGCGTATTGATTGCGTCACCAAAGCCGGTGTTTTTTAGTTTTAGCACACCGATAAGAAATAGTCAACAAATACATATTTTTCCACTAACAAAACCCAGACCTGTCTTTTGTATAGAATAGAAAAAATTATGAATTATGTGCAGTGATCTATTGAAACACACAAACATAGAATAAATTATTATGTATTTCTCCTTGTATTTAGATAAACTTTTTTCTTAACTATGCCTTTAAGTAAGTGGCTTACCATCAGCAGGAATTAATCAGGAGGATGGGAAATGGATCCAGTGTAAAAAGCGCTTTGAGTGCCATAAAAAGCGCTATATAATTCAATCCTCTATTATTATTATTGCTATTAAATTCCTTCTACTAGCTCACTAATTCTTAACCCTTTAATTTTCCTTAACACACACACACACAAAAAAAATAAATAAAAAATCCAAACTGAAATTCAAAAGTGCCCGAGAGGAGAAAAAAGACCGAGCAGACGCTGAGACTGGATCTATATTCATTCCACTACTGCCGATTTGGAGGTTTACTAATGAGAATTGGGAGTTTCAGCCCACCCTGTGTGTGGGGTGTGTATTTCTGTTGTGTATTTGTTGTTGTTCCCTCTTGACCCCCTCCACTCCTGAAATTCCAGAAAAAAAGGGCAGAGGTAAATACCGTAGAAGCAGAGTGACAACAGATGACAGAAATGAGATGAATGGCTGATGACACACCTCTAAGGTACACGGGAGACTCAAACACCACTTATATTGTTCTTTCAATGACGACTGTCACTGTTGTCATGGTTGCGCTGGCAGGGAGGTGGGGTGGGACTGAGTCTTTTCTTTGGGAGTAGGGACATGTTTGGGCACGTAAGAATATAAATGCATGGGCACACACACGTCTTCCACCAGTGTTTGCATTCCGCTTTGCATACTGCCTGAGGTCATGCAGTGAAGCTGCTTGCTTCCCTGACAACCTCATACGTGTGACAGGTAAAATCCCCGCCTATCCTCGGAAGACTCCTCCTTGTGTCCTCCATCACACCGTCTACTCGTGTGGTCCCCCGCCAGTTCCTTATGTGATGTTGCATGTGGCCAAGCAGCCAATGGAGCGATCCCTGAAAACTAATAAATAAACACATGGAGAGTCAGTGTGCTGCTCCAGGGGCTGCTGGGTAGTTCGGTCTGACTGATCTGCAGTGTAGATCTACTGCTGATCTTCACAGTATGTTCATTTGTCCGCCTGAAATCACAAAGTCCTACTTGTGTTACAGTGTTAAAGTTATTATTTAGGAGAAAGAAAATTGTCCTTGTTCTGCCTTGTCACTTGCAATCTTCCTGCTCCTCTTTAAGTCTGTATCAGTCTATTCTGTTTTAGTTTTAGATTCTTGGTCAGGGAAAATTATGCTTTTGGAGAGTAATGAATACTTTAACATTTTTAAAGGCTAAAGAGATGCTCGATTAGTCATCAAGTTGACAGCAATCACTGTTGCAGACTTTCAAGATACAGATCATTTAGCCTACATTTTTTAATACCAGTAGTTTTCCCTTCAAATTGGTTCATTTTAACTTGGGAAGATCAGTTCTCTACAACAGCGCCTCTTTATTTACATTGTAGCTGGAAACACAAACTACTAACAGCCTGATTTTAAAGTATTTTACTTTTAAATATCACATCTGGGTTCAAGAGTTCAGCTGCTGCAGTGGTAGTTATATCCTCTTTCTCCTGGCTAGTTGACAGGTTAGATTGTCCGTTAACTTTAGCTGGAAGGCTAACTAAACGGCTAGCAAAGGTTGCTGACTGCTTAACGTGTATGCTTTTCTGTTGGACTGGTTATTTTAGTGAGCATTTTTGTTGTTTGCTTTGAGTGTTGTTAGGATTGTTAATAGTTAACTGTTGTGTAGCAGGGCTAATCTGACGTGTTAACAGTTTTATTAGTAGCTTCACTGGTTAGCTAAAAGGTTTGTTCTGGATTTGGGTAGCTAGCATTTTAGTTTTTAAATATTTGTATAATTGCTGTATGTGTGCATGGATATAGTGGTTTTGTTGATTGCCTTGAGCATGATTATGTTTGTTAGTTATTTTGTGGTTTATCTATAGTTTTGTCAGTTAAAAGAGTTGTTTTGTACTGGCTTTGAGTAACTAGAAACTTAGTTATTCGATTGTGTTATGATTTTATGTCTGATTGAATTCAGTGAACATTTCTGCTGATTATATTGACGCTAGATTAGTTTTTAGCAGTTTACTTGAATTAGAAGCTATGTTTTGGTTTGGTTTATAGATAAATTGGTTGTGTAGCATTTAATTTCTTCTGATGAGTTCATCACTAGCCACAGTAGCCAGTAAATTTTAATATACACATGTCAAACTGAATTTTTACCTGCGTTTGGTTGGTGTTAATTTAGACCCCCCTGGCTATTTAAAAAAAGTGGATTAGTTCAGCTACTTAGCAATTGGGATAATTTGTAAAGGAATATTTATTTGGTTAAATGCTCTGTCAGCAATCCACCAATAAGTTAAACAAACAAACAAAAAACAGATTCCTCTTCTTATTAAAGTATGGCCCTCAGGCTAGTTAGCATAAATTGTTGAGTAAGCAGGTGATATGATTATCTAATTGGTTAAATGTTTTCTCATTGTGTAATTTAAAAAGTACATTAGTAAGTTTTGTCTTTTTATTTATTTATTTATTTTTATAAAATAACATTATTTGTAATTATTGTTTGTGTTGTAGCAAATACTCCATTAACTAATCTGTTATTAACAATTAAGCAGATTAACAAGACAGGAGGTAAGATTTTACCTGTCGGTGGTTAAATCTGATGTGAACAGGGATGTTTTAGGTATTTCAACACTGCTGGGTTTAACCCAGTGAAATAGCTAACTTTTGTGCTGTTACACATAAATGGAACTGTGCGGATGTGTGAGAGTGTGTAGCCTATATACAATATTTTAGCTTAGTGATTATCTTTGGAAAGACTGTACTGTAGAGAACTATTGAGTGGATTTAGCACAGAAGCAGACTGGGGCTAGAATTAACCATCTTTAGTTTGTGTGTATGTGTGTGAGAGAGAGAGGCTGGAGGAGGAATGCTACACTAAATTGGCAAAATGAGGTGTAAATGTCTTGAGGCAGATGAGCTGCCTTTAGTGAGTTCAGCTCTGAATATTTCACCAGCAGCTTCAGGAAGCGTGTGTATGTGTGTGTGTGAGAGAGAGAGAGAGAGAAGGAGAAAGAGTGTGTGTTTTTGGTGCTGTGTGTGCATGTGTGCACTATATTTGGCACCCATAGCCAATCACCGTCTATCATTCAGTCTTGATTCTGACAGCTGGAAGAGACATAAAGTCCCTAAACGTCTCAGAGAAACACTTAACTGCCTCCACTGCTGCAGATCAGATGTAAATGTTTGAATGTGTGTGCCAATGAGAGTGTGTGTCAGTTTATTTCAGAGGTGAGTCGAATACAGTAGAATGTAATCACCTCATTATGTCCAGTAATCATCTGATGCCTGAGCTAAAGGCTGTATTTATTGCATCAGCACCTGAATTACACCTGATCTTTGAACTCTTCGAGAGGTTCAAACAGCGGAATGACTGAATGAATGAATGAATGAATGAATGAATGAATGAATGAATGAATGAATGAATGAATGAATGAAT
>JBAMHW010000007.1:5911581-5953882 GCA_037177495.1 Rhadinocentrus ornatus | reverse complement strand
CGACCCTTCAATCCACACTAACAAACTTCTACATTTGTACAAACACACCAGAAGATTTCTTACAGCTTTTACCGAAATACATTACATTGACTTTAGGGAACGTTTAGGAACTGAGGAAACTGATTGTTGGAGCTTTGTAGGTGAGTTCTATCCTGCTCTTGCTTGATGTACGATTTTGGTTCCTGAACAGTCCACCATTGTGTTTTCTGCTTCATAATGCTCCACACATTTGTAACGTGAGACAGGAAGCCAGCTGTTGTAACATGTGCAGAATACGGCTTAGCATTGTCTTACTGAAATCAGCAGCACATCCCTGAAAAAACATCTGAATGGCAGCAGAAGTTCATCCAAAACCTTTTTGTGACTTTCATTATTACTGAAGCCATGGGCACTAACACAACCCTTTACCATTCAGGCTTTTTGAAAACATGAACATTTTCCGGATGATCATTTTCCTCTCCATCCCTGGGGACACCACCTCCATGATTTCCAAAAGCAGTTTGAAACGTGGACCCGTCAGACCACAACACACTTTTCCACTTTGCATTAGTTCATCTCAGATGAGCTGAAGCCCAGAGTAACTGCTGGTAGAGTTTTAATTTGCACTTGCAGTTGTTGTGATGGACTGTGTTTAATGGTTTTCTAAAGTATTCCTGAGTCAATGTGAAAACATCCTTTACAGAATGATGTTGGTATTTAATGCATTACTGCCTGAGGGATTCAGATCACAAGCATTTAGTGCTGGTTTTCAGCCTTGCCGCTTACACACAGTAACTTCCCCACATTCTGTGACTCTTCTGATGATATTATGGACAAGCAATGATGAGATCTCTAAAATCCTTCCAACTGTACTTTGAAAACCAGTTGTTATTACACTGGACCATTTGTTGATCAGTGGTGAACTTTTCACTCTGCGACTTTCAGGGATGCCAATCACCTGTTCACCTGTGTAATGTCAAAAATAGCATTCCCCAACTTCCTCAGCCTTTTGTTGACCCTGTTTCAGCTTATTTGGAACGTCTTTCAGGAATCATTCAAAGTTTTTCCGTTTTAACATTAAATATTGTGTCTTTGTAGTGTGTTCAATTGAATATAGGTAGAAAAAGATTTGCTAAGAGGATGGTTTACACAATATCCTGAATTAAATGGGGTTTGCAAAGTGATGTAGAAAGGTTTGATGATAATCATCTCATTGAAACTTTGAGGCTTGATGTGTAGTTTCCATTCCACTCAGTAATCCTGCTGAGTTAACCTGTAGCATCGGATTTCTGGAGTTCTGGTTAGTCTGACGCAGGGTGTCAAATCCAGCCGGCTGCTCTCAGTGGGGAGAGGAAGCCAATAGAGGAAGAGGAACATCCTCTGATTTAAATAAGTTAGAACCAGCAGGACTGATTAACTTTAAATGAGCTCTGGTTTCGGGGCAGCTCACATTCAGCTCCATCAGCATCCTCATCATCATTGTCGCTTTCTGGGTTTCTGAAGTCTTTATTCCTCCTTTGTGTTACAGAGACCTTTGACCTGCAGGCTGCCACTGAACCGGAGATAAGTGAAGTTTTCTTCCAGATGAAAGAGTTGTAGAAATGTCTGGAATGTAAAATATTTCTCTCTTTTTTTGCATGTTTGATCTTTCGCTGGCAGGCATACAACTTTTATGAAAACACGCATTTCAAAATGCACAAAAATGTTATCAAAGAGCTGTAACTACAATCAGCTGGACTCCTTGCTCTTTATTTAGCTTTTGTACGTGATGGAAGATTGACATTTGCAATGCAAGTTAGTAAAAAAATGACAAAGCCAATCATAGCTTTGTTGGCCAGATTAAAGGAAAACTACACCAATTATTCTCATCAAAGTGTTCTGGAGCTTATTTGGAAAAAGTAGCATGAAGTCTTTAATGTCTCTACAAAGAGCTGAAAAAAAGTTTGATACACCAACAAACTTTTTTCCTACATACACTGTTATTTAACAGCCATCAGGCGAAGCTCTGCGTACTGTCATTGTACTGATTTTTGTACAAAATATATGGCATGTAATTAGTCTCTAAAGTCAGGCACATCAAAGCTAAGCACATGCACGTGATACAAGCTAAAAAAAGCGGAAAAGTCTGGCATTGGATTGAAGAGGGTCCTGCAACTGGTTTCCATTTGCTTTTGCATTTTAAGAAAAACAGCACGACTGCCAATTTTTACATTAAATAAACGACGTCAAACTAACTTTAGTTAAGTCAGTTTCAAAACAGAACAGAAACTTTTATTTGAACCAATGAAAAGGGTCTTAAACTTGCTTAAACTGATCCAGGTGGGGCAAATATCACTATGGATTTTATATAGTTGTTGTATGTTGTAAATTTTATATATATTGTTTCATATATACATTACTCTGCAGCTACTGGAAATAGTTGCAGTGGTTTATCAAAACACGCACAAATATAAATGTTAATATAAATACAGTATATAAGGGCCCCAACATTTTGTCCAGTAAGGAGCTCTAAAGTGAATACTTGGTCTGAGTAGCTTTGGTCATAAACACACCGAACCCTCTCACACAAGCTTCCGGAGAAAGGACTTTCCAAAGATCCTCCAACACCTTTAAGACGAGTTTCCAGTTTTCTCTGGTGATGCCCCATAATTAATGTTTTTTATGAATATTGTTTTTAAAATATTCATAGCTCTCCTTGGACACATTATTAATTTCTGATGTCTAAACTACTTTTTCCTTTTTTTTTTTACTAATCCTCAAACATGGTCTTCAGGAATAGTTCTCCAGGCTTCTTGAAAGACTTTCCAAAGTTCTTCTTTGGATGTTTTGGCATCTGTCCTCTGTCCATATTATCTCACCCTTCTTCAGTAATGTTGAGGTCTGAGTTCTGAGGAGGATCCATCCCTCCATCAGATCTGTTGCCACTGATTTTCAGTCCAGTTCTTGGCTTCTTGACAGCCGCCCTTCCACAGAGACCATTTCTGATGAGGCTTTTGCCAACTGTAGATGGAGGTCCAGATTAATCTCTCAGGTCCTTTGCTGGATTTGTTCATGTTTTATTTAGGACATCACCTTTTAATCCTGTTCATATTCTGTTGACAGCTTTTTAGTCCTGGCATCTTTATTTGTCCTCCACTAGTTCAGCTTCCTCAGATGTTTAGAAGACACAATGAGCACCATGCTGATATAAGTTTTCAGCTAACAGCTCTTTGGTCTTCACCTTGTTGCTGTAAAAATCCCATGTTCTGTCTGTCAAACTGTGTTACCTTTGCCGTTTTAGAGATCAAACTAAAGAAATGGGAATAAATGATTGTGTCTTTGTGGCAGGCTGCTAGTGACGATATGCCTAAAGATCCAATTTTAAACTGGTACTTTGCTAAGTTGTCTTTTATGTGTTGGCACAACCCTGGTTCATCCCTTGAGTTAGGAGTTTATATCTGCTTCAATGATTCACCGGTCAGAGTTAAGAGACTTAGCAAGGGAAATCACACATTGCTCTGAAAATAGGTACAAGGATTGGTCTGGAAATGAGTGAAAAAGCAGAAATGATAATAATTTAAATAAAACTTCAGAAAGCTGGAGAACTATAGTCTGCTGTAAATAAAAATATGAAGAAATGACTACCGGATCAAGAGTTTTGCAAAGGCCTGCAAGACCACAGTACATAATAGTTCCTGCAGATATCAGGCGGAGGTCATCTTCCCTGTCGCTCGGACTTAGTGTAGGAACCACTGGAATGGGTTAAATAGTGGCAAAATCATTTTCAATATTTTTAAGGCCTTGCAGCTCAAACAAAATGTTGCCTTTCTGCATTATTTTCTTTTACTTATGTTATTTTTTTGGACAGTGATTTTCACCTGATGCTTGTTGCTTTTAAGGCAGGCTGCATTATAACATGAATTAAATCTGTTGTTCAGTTGTTTCTTTTCCTCCCTTTACTGTTCCACACCAGCCTTTGCTCATTATCTGTGCTACCTAATAATTAGCCTGTTTTCTCTCTGACTGTCTACAGAAAATCAAATCTCCTCTGTAAACTGCAGGATTGATCATTCAGAAACTGAGTAAACTCTACAGTGCTTTGAGCAAACGGCGGCATTGATCTGTCCACACCAGAAGTCTGACGGGGGGTCACATGGTTGGGTTGATTTTTCCTCTCCACTGCCATTACATCATCTTGCTGTGGGCTTCCTGTTTTCCCCCTTTTCTGCTGCTGCTGTGTGATTTTCCTTTTGGTTTTCACATTAGCAGCAGTTTGTGTAAATCTGAGGAGCTCACCACTCTGTTAGCTGACCACTCACATTTACAATGCTAATGTTTGCCTGCAGGGAGGACAGTGCTCAGACTGAGAACATGCTTCCTGAAGCTGTACAAATGCACTGCAGCAGTCCAGTTCAGCAGTTTTTTTAAACAATTTGTAGGGACGGATATGAAAATGAGTGGTTTTTGTACCAGGCTGCAGTCGCCACCGAGGACAAAGAGGTCATGTCCTCACTGAGTTTTGGCAGCAGATGAAAGCTAAATAAACAAAAGATGCATATTTTATCGGCTCATTGCTGTATTTTTAGACTTGATGTATTTAAATTTAAATACCAATTAATACATTAATAATACGTATTTTCTCAGGATATGAAAGGAGAGTGTTTTTTCATTGCATCAAAATAACATTTATAGAAAAAGAGGAAAACTATTTGAAAGATTTTTGATTATTGTTATGTCAACAGTTTACCTCAACCTCTATGGCAGTGATTCCCTACCCTGGTCCTCAAGGCACACTATCCTGCAGGTTCATGGCTTTTTAGCAGACTTGTGCAGAGCTTGTCAGAGATCCATCAATTTGAATCAGGTGTGTTGAAGCAGGGAGACATCTAAGACCTGCAGGATAGTGAGCCTTGAGAACCAGGGTTGGGAATCACTGCCCGGTGGCTGTTGTCCTCAGTTCCTGTTCCTCTGCAGCCATGATCGCAGCCTCTATGCTCAGACCAGCCTTCTATAGACACTGATAGGATTTCTTATTGACAGTCACTGTTGGTGGTTCAAGTCATGTAGGGCTTTATACCCCATGCTGATACCACTTCCTCTTCCTTTTCCATGCTGGGTTTTAGCTGCCCAAGGCATTTCATCACCGGGGACCATCTGCCGGTTTTACACCTGGATCTTGATAGTTTTATCCTGGATGGAAAGGTCCTATCTGGATATTTTTAAGGCTCTAAGAACATACTTACCTTTAATTTAGCATGGCTGCCTCTCATAATTTGCATTATGTAAGTTACCAGTGGGGGCGTTGTGGGGGCTGACTTGACCAGATGTAAGGTCATAGCTATAAAAAACATGGAAAGTTTTGAAGACAAGCTTGTGCAAACAAACACAAATTCTGCATCTCTGTCTGGTCTGAGGTCCCTGATGTGCCCCCCAGTAAAATCATCTGATAAGAAGCAAGGCACACAAGCAGATTCACAAACAATTAGGCTCGTGATGGAGCCAGTTGGCTACACAAATGTGAGGATAAAAAGTAAGTGTATTTTTGACTTATAGCCAAAGCAGAGGGATGCGGCCTCGTGGAGGAACTGGGGTCAGCACCGGCAGTCTTAAGACTAAAAACACTTACTTTTTAAGCCAGATCAAAGTTCATTTGATCTGGCGGCTGTAGTTCAGGAGAAAGAGCAGTCGTCTCCCAACTGGGAGGTTGGTGGATCAATTCCAGGCTTTTCCCTGACTATATGTCAATGTGCCCTTGGGCAAGACACTTAATCCTAGCTTGCCTCCCGATGTACCAGTTGTGGTGTGAATGTGACAAGTAGCGTCAAGCGCTTTGAGTGGTTCCATTTACCATTTCATTTGCAGCTTCACAAAAGTTTATTTTACCTGTGTAATATGAAGCTGGTCTCACCTCGGTGGCCATCAGACTTCTAACAGTCTGAAAGAAGCTGAAATACCTCTCTTCACCGAAAGTATAATGGATAAAAAAAAAAACAGTTTTCCATGTATCACTTCATTGACTAAATTAGTTTCTGCCAACAGCTGCACGGAAAACATTTTATATGAGAAGTGGGCCACCTTTCCTGACTGAAATACTTTTCTGGAATAAAAAAATCTATGGAAATTCCACCCGTCATTTTGTTGTATTGTTGAGTTTGTGGCTGGGATAATTGTTGTCTGGTTCTTCTGTTCCTGTTTTTCCAGAGTTTGTCATTCTTCTGCTGCAACATGCGAATATCCCAACAGTGTCATAGAGTCTTTATTTACTCCTGAAAACAGGTATGAGTGAGTCACATCCGTGTGCTGGCTTGTGTCACGATGACTGGAAGCAGGACGTGTTTGCGTCAAAACAAAACTGATAAGCCTGGATATATAATATTGCATCAGAAGGGACAGATTGAGTCTTTGTACATTTCCCATGATGCCTCTCAGAATAGAATAAAAATTATATTTAAAAAAAAATAAACCCTTTTAATCCAGTAATTTCCGGCTTTGATTCCGGTTTCAAGGTTGAATCAAACTCATGACCTGCTGCCGTAATCGATATGGAAGAAAAACAACTGGGTTAACACTTAAACCAGGACATACACTCTGGACCTGGGTTTCTGGGTCACTGGGCACACATCCCTCACAAACAAACACACATCACTCACACATGTCACAAACACACAGACACACAAACAACACACGGGATGAGTGACACATGTTGGGAAGCCCCTGGGGGGAATCTGAATATTGATTGGTTCGGAGCAGTTATCCATCCACGATGAGCGATGTGTGTGTGGGTGTGATGTGATGTGGAGATAACCACTGACAGACTAATGGAGGGGAGGGACAGTTGGTGTGTTTGGTGTGTTGTTGCTGTTGTTGGTCGATTATCTTGTTTCTAACACACACTCATTAAGCAGCAGGTTGGAGCTGGTGTGTTTGAGGTCTGACTGAATCTTTGATGTTGCTGGAGAGACACTGAGCATGCTCAGAACAACTCTGTGGCACAGTGTGATGCTGTCACTAATAAATAATTGGCTTTCTGTCGTCCTGCTGTAGGAAACATTGCGTCCACACATAAAAAAAATGTAAAGCTCACTCTGAGACAATCATTGTGTTAATATCTCCATATTCCTTGTTTGTGTTACTTCTCCAAATGCTGTGAAGCAGGAGAAGTTTGGCCACGACTTCTCCTCTGTGAGTACAAAGCAAAGAACAAAATAAGGATGCAGTAACACCAGTCATGCTCCGTGTGCACGAGCACAGAAGAGCTGCCACTCACAGCCGATCTGGTTCCTTTATTTGTGCATCTATCAGCTGTCGAGCAACTCGCCAGCTTTCCTCTTTGTGTCGATGTTCTGCTGAAGTATTTTTCCATCTAATATTAAAGACTGAGAAAAAAAGTGTTTTCACCTTTTGCAGAATCTGTGAAGGAAACATTAAACCTTCAGACTGTGTGAGTCAGCAGCCTGCTGCCACCGAAACCTTGAATTTTAAATTGAAATCATCGACAAAGCTGTATTTAAGTTCCTGTCCAGGCTACTGGAAGTTCTGGATCAGCTCTGATCCCGATCTGAGCAGCACATTCTCTAGGGGTCAGAGGTGATCCCACGGTGCTGCTGCTGCAGGTGGTACTGGTTACCTTCTGGTTGCTGTTGCCCACGGCGACCAGGTGTTGGGTGATTGATGAGGATCTTTTTATCCTTCTCCTGCTAATGGACAGGAAGCGACCACCCACAACCCCTGACCTGAGCAACCAGCACAGCATGCTGGGTAACAGGCCGAGTATCTGACACACACACACACACATGCTCTCAGTAATGAGGCACTGAAGCCAGCAGCTCTCCTCTGCTCTCTTTCATCTTCCTCTTTTTGTCCTGCTGGTTTGTCTCATGCCTGCTTAGGATGGTTGGCAGACCTGGGGCGGGGGGGTGGGGTTCTGGAGGTTTTCATGGGTTGACCCTGAGAGGTCAGAGAGGAGTGATCATCAACACGATGAAGAAGTTGCTTCTTTCATAGCTCTGAGCAGAACACTGAAGCCTCTTTGATGAGCTGCAGCCTCTTCGGGATCAGATGTTGAGCCACACTTTGAGAACATGTTTCTCTGACCTGAAGGTGAAGGCTTTACTGAAATAGACTCAGCGGCCATTTTACTAGGTACTTACTAGGACCCTCTTTTTCCTTCAGAACCACTTTCATTCTTGGTTTCGTGGATTCAACAAGGTGTTGGAAACATTCCTCAGAGATTTTGCTCCATATTGACATGACAAAATCACACAGTTTCTGTGGACTTGTCAGTTGCATCCATGATGAGAATCTCCTGCTTGATTTAAACTTAAACAAGTCACCTTGACCACGTCTACATGACTAAATACATGGAGTTGCTGTCATGTGAGTGGCTAATTAAATATTTGTATTCAGAGTTTGTACAGGCAAACCTGATAAAGTGGCTTGTCAGTACACCTTCAGGTACAAGCCTATATTTTCTAGGGCTGTGCATCTTCACTGGTCTCACAATTTACTTATGAATATGATGTCAACGATTTGATTATAATCAATTCAACGATGCATTGGTATGTGTTGTATCCTCAATTCTCTATATTACTACACATTGCTACTTTCTTCTTCAATTAATACAAGCATTCACATAACCATGAACTCCTTGTTTGTTTGTTTTTTATATATATGGTATATAATTCTTTTAGAAATTCATCTGAATGTCCTAATATTGACAAACACCATAAAAATGTAAACAAGGATGTTATTTAAAATTGTATGTTTCCATTGCTGGAAAATCAAACGAACGTAACGTTATGAAAATAGGCTTAAGCAGCCCTTTAGTGGCAAAATATGTAAGATAAGATGTTTTTTATGTTCTCATTTAAGGCCGGAAAACATTTACCTTTAAGTATTTCAGTCAATGTATTTGAACACAGAAATAACTGTTGACCTAAAAACTTAGATAGACAAAGTTTTCTGTTATTGGGCTGGATCACCATAGTAACTAATGCTGGAAATCAAACCAGTTCTAAGAGATCAGCTGTGTCTGCTGGGTTGGATGGGTTCCAGAAAATCTGAGATTGTGAGAAGATAATCAAATCTATGCAGAGCTTTGATGATCTCTAAACCACCAACAAAAAGTCTGACTAACAAGCATTAGTACGTCCTCCTGATCCTTATTGAAGCACCAACCGTTGCACATGTTGATTAAACAGACATTATTGGATTGGACAAATCCTTCTGTTCTTCTCTGACAGTTTACTGGTTTGAACATAGTTGCAGCTCAAAGGATAAAGTTTCCACTCCAGACCTTATTTGTGTTTGCAGTTGAATCTTCTTAGGGTCAGTGATGAGATACTGATGTTAAGTTTATTTATTTATATGTTCAAACTGTTCTTTGTCATGTTTTCATCCAGTTTTCGCCTCTTGAACTGTGCTGACTGTGTTTTATATGATTAAATCCAGAAGTTTTATGTGCATGAAAACCTGACTTTAAAACTAGCGTTTTGGTGTTTTTAAAACCAGCTTCTGGGTTCCTAGAGAATGGCACCTTTATCCAGAAGTTTAATAATGGTGTGGAGAGAAGGAGGAAGACGATATGGGTGGGAACATTATTAACATCTTCCTTAAACAAGTGGTGTTAATTAACCTTTTCAGGTAAACGTGAGGTAGCTGAGGTGTGTGGAAAGTGTTTGCGTGTGTGTAGGATGTGTGAAAATGAACGAGAGGTTTGTTAATTATCCAAATTAAAATGATGTGACTGAAACTTGAACTCCTCAAATGATTCAATTAGCCTAATTGTTGGTGTATCTCTCAATTAATTCAGCTGAGCTAATCACATATATTAAACAGAAGCGCTATATGAACAAGTTTCACTACCAATAACTGTTAGACGAAACAGCTGAAAGCTGGATGAAAAGTCCCCCGGAGGAAGTAAAATTGCAGTAAACACTGAACTTGTGGCAGGAGACCAGTCAGCTGTGATGCCAAATGTGTGTTATTTGCTATTAATGAGCTGAAATATGACAGAAAACTACAAAATTGTCCTTAAAATCTGCTCAACTCGCATTTACAAGCTGGTAAAAACAGTCATTAACAAAGCGTGTGTTTGTAAGCCTGTCATGACCTCTGACCTCTGACCCTCGGATGAACATTTGTAGCGTCCTGTGATCTTAGAGGGAAACACACACACCTACACACACACACCGACCTCCCCTTCACATCCCAGTGATACATGTTCTAATGAGGTGGTGAAAGGTGACAGAGTTAAAAGTTGAGCTCCGGCTCAGTGGACGGCGGCCAGTGACAGATTCTTGTCTGAGCCGGGGGTCAAAGGTCAGTGAGCGGCAGACAGACTGGGTCAGAGGTGGAGCGGCGAGACAATTGTGCTGTAAGGGATTGTGCTGTATTTGCAGAGCTGAGCTGACGTGAGATTTGTTGGTTTTTCCACAAATTCCCTATTTGTTTTGGTTGAATTAAACCTAAAACAATATTTACACCCAAACACTCATGGTCCACTTGGTCAGGTCCACCTTTCTAGTTCTGGATTGGACCTGTTTTGCCTTCAGAACTGCCTTAAGTCTTGGTGTCATAGCTTCAACAAGGTGTTGGAAACATTCCTCGGAGGTTTTGCTCCATATTATATGACAGCATCACACAGCTGCTGCGGGTTTGTCGGCTGCATCCATGATGAGAATCTCCTGTTCCACCACATCTCAAAGCTGCTCTGCTGGACTGAGATCTGGTGGCTGTGGAGGTTGTTAGAGTCCAGTGAACTCATCGTCATGTCCAAGATGATCTGAGCTTTGTGACATGGTGCATTATCCTGCTGGAAGTAGCATCAGAAGATCCTACACTGTGGTCATAAAGGGATGGACATGGTCAGCAACAATACTCAGGTAGGCTGTGCTGGTTAAACCAGGCCACGTTGGTAATAAGGGGCCTAGCGTGCACCAAGAAAATTCCCCCATACAATTACACCACCAACAACCTGAACCGTTTCTAAAAGCAGGATGGATCCACTCTATCATGTTTTTTCCACCATTTTCTGTGCCTACCAACCAAATGTGGAGCTGAAATGGAGACTCATTAGACCAGGCAACATTTTCCATCTTCTATTGTCCAGTTTTGGTGAGTCTGTGTGAATTGTAGCCTCAGTTTCCTGTTCTTAGCGGACTGGATATTTTCCCTTTATTCAGACCATTCCCTGTAAACCCTATGTGTGAAAATCCCAGTAGATCAGCAGTTTATGAAACACTCAGACCAACAATTGCCACGTTCAGTCACCTAAATCCCCTTTCTTCCTTATTCTGATGCTCAGATTGAACCCCAGCAGGTCGACTTGACCATGACTACGTGACTAAATGCATTGAGTTGCTGCCATGTGATTGGCTTATTAGATATTTATATGACCAAGCACTTGAATGCCGATTTAATTCCTTTGTGAGATGGTTCTGTTGTCCAATTTTAAGTGTTTTGGTTATCAGTCACTGTTTATTTAACCACACACTGATTTCTATCGCTGCAATTACACCTTCAAAATCTTCACTTCAGATTTGATCTCGTCTTTATTTACTTAATAGGTTTATGCATTTTTAGCTTAGATAAAATGAAAAATGGACTGTTGCTTCCATGTTGGGATGCTTTAGAAAAAAATACAAAGAGGAGATGTGATTGTGTGACATGACACTTGACATACATGTATATAAACAAAGTATCATTACCAAAACGAGGGGATGTGCACGGGGTTGCAGACATTGCAAGAGGCGAAACAGGAGCATCGGGTGGTCTGATGTTTAAAGCTGTTTGATTTCAGTTTTCTTTCATTTTCTCTCTCGGATTTTGACTTTTTGACCTCTTCCTGTAATTAAACCACATCTTTAAGTTCGGATTCCGGCTGCAGCAGCATTTACTCTCTGACTTTCACATTTCCACCAAAAGTTCAGCGATGCAGAGTGACGAAGCCTCGCTGATGGTCACATCAAAGGTGTTGGACGGGTTTGAGGTCAGGACTCAGACCAAATCAAACTTGTTAAAATGTATTTAGACAAAAAATGTGCTGTAGGGTTATATTTCCTTCTGTTGGACCGGCGCCTGATAACAACCTCACATCACAGACAGCCGGATCATTTAGAATCACAATAAGTGAAGGGGAGCTGTGTTTCAGGGGTTTAGGATCAAATCTTCTCAGATCCCCCAAAAGTCTGAATGTATCTCTGCAGCAGCGTTAGCGGTATGAGTTGGTGTCGAGCCTCCTGCACTCTCTATGTCAGTGGATATATAGGTAGTGTCCGAAATTAACTTTTTGACATAACGGCCAAGTTGGCCGGTAGATGAAAAAATCCAACGGCCAAAACACATTTTTTATCGGCCAAACACACTTGCCTCTAGGCACGTTATTTCTATAATACTGTGTTGTGTTGTATCCAAACTGAAAGTGGAAGTCATAGCAACATTAAACAAAAGCAAGAAGAAAAATGGTTTTATTTGATAAAGTGATTTCTGCTTTTTATTTTATTATTTAAAAAATAAACTTAACAAACATTGATAGTAAATAAATTTAAAGCTTATTGATCTGATTCATAATAAATCATCTAGCAGAGTCATGTCACAGCCACTATGCAGCCGTCACCCTTCAGGTTGAAAACAGCTAAGCTAAGCTAACAGGCTAACAGACAGTGCGGCACGCGCTGGTGTGTTGCCACTTACAGTTGGTGCGAAAGAAGCAAGTGGAACCGGGCCGTGAAGCAGCCAGAAGGCGCCGCTATATCCAAAACAACACTTTTCACTTAACTTTCTGGTTGGGGCTGTAAGCCCTGCTGATTTACCCTCCAGTTCACCGAGCTTTCTTCTGGAAAGCTGGCCGGCTCCTGCTAAAATCTCCGCATATTTACCCTACTTAGTTAGCCTGAGCTGAACGGTAAACAGAACTGAAATTGTGCGAGCGCGTTCTCATGTCACCTGCGAGTGTTTGCGTCCGTGTATGTTTGTGTATGTCGTTCATAAATGCAGAGAGCAGAGGACCATGAAGAAGAAATCCACCGAAAGGAAGACTGGAAAACATGACTAGTTTGGTACAAACATTTCCTCGACAAGATTTCCTCGCCAAACAAAACATTTATTCGCATTTGGCGCCTGGGGAGTGTTAATTTCCGACCCTGTAGGATTTACAAACATGCACATCCATAGAGGTGTGTCGGGCTTCTGGTCAGTCTCTCCCTTCTGAATCAGGACATTAGCTCCTCTCTGTTTGTCCTGACGGTTGCGCGCCCTGCCATCCTGGGTGATCTGACCAGTTTTCTCTGCAGGCAGGACTGAATAAGCAAGTGGCGACAACGCTAGAGGGCGGAGCCTGTGAGTCACAGCAAGGACAGACATGACTCAGAATACTGCTGTCGTTTTCTCACTGTGGAAGATCATAACTGAACGTAACACTTTCTCTTTGGTCCCAACAGTAAGATTCACACAACAGATTAGATGTCGTTGGAAGCGTTCTGTCAGCCTGATCTGAGTCTCTGAACGCAGCAGCTGAGCTGAGAATGTGGTGATAAAAGAGCAATCTGAACAGTAACAACGTGATAGGAGCTCAATATAATAATGTTCACATTTATGAAGCAAACCTGCAGCTAACCTGACTCTGTGGAGCTGTTAACTGCTGCCATTTACATTTTAGAGAAAAGAATTCTGTGCAGGTTACAAAATCTTTACAAAACTTAAGTAAGAAAATCTTTTAAATGACTCTTCAAGAGCATCAAATACAGCAACCGTGTTATTGATGGACTTTTCAAAGTCATTCATTTAGTTTCATCTTCAGTCAGTAGTAACATTAACCCTCCACTTTATCTGTTCCACCTTGCTAGTACCAGGTTGGACCCTGTTTTTCCTTCAGAAATGCCCTAATTCTTGGTGTCGTAGATACAACAAGGTGTTTAAACCTTACATGTTACACGACAGCGTCACACAGTTGCTGCAGATTTGTCGACTGCACATCCATGATGAGAATCTCCTGTACAATCTTTCTCATGCTCAGCTTGACCTTTAGGAGGTCGTGTTGACCACCTCTACATGGCTAAATGCGTTAAGTTGCTGCCATGTGATTGGCTGATTATGTATCTGATGTTGTTGCTGTGATTGAACGGGTCGAAGTAATAAAGTGGCCGGTGAGTGTATGTTTACATACACAGTGTTCTTTTCCCCTTGGTCTAAATATGGCAGTACTCTTAAGCTTCCCTCTTTTACACCTTAAAATCTTGAGAGACAAGAAAGGTAGGCTGATGTATGAAAACAAATCTGAAACAAGCAACTAGGTTCTCAAAAAGAATCCCATAGTTGCTTATAATGCAGCAGGTGGATGCAACCACTCTGAAACAAAACACATGATGTCCGTTATAAAGCAGCAGTGTGTGTGTCGTAAGAAAAGCATACTCCAAATAGCCTAATTTCATTATTGCTCCTTCTGATGTGACCTATGGTCTTGCCTTATTCAGAGTGGGGTCTTAATCAAGTGCATATCTGAATTCTGCTGTGCATGTAAACATAGCCAGTGTTTGGCACTACAACAGATGTGCTTCCTTTCCATTTTAAAGCACATTTGCAATCATGCAAACATGAAACCACATCCAAATGAAGTCCAGTCTGGACGACATGCTGGTTTGAACTCTAAACATATTCCCTTTTCACCTGGACAACCACCTTCAGCCATATTATTAACCTCCTGCTGCCCAGTCACCACCCTCCTCCTCTTCACCATTAACTGCCCAGCGAATCCCCAACGTCTTCTCCTCTCCAAACAAATGGTTTCCTTTTGTTGTTCAAAACATTTGTTTCTCCACAGGCTGCTGAGGAGGAGTTGGCCTCTTCCTCCTCTTCATCTTCTTCAGTAAATGCTTCAACTTTAAAGAAATAAAAATCTGTTTCTACACTAAGATTAGAAGTTAAGCTGAAAAGTGAAAAATGAAGCTGCAAACATAACAGAATTACTTGCATTTTACCAGAGGCTCAAAGAGAAAAAGAAACAACAGGTGGAGGAGGATTTGGCCTCTCACCATCCTCTTCCTCACTGGGAGACTCTCAGACAGGGTCATGTGACAAACTGGAGTGGCTGTTGTGAGGGATAAAGCTTTTCTTTAATCAGACAGTGAAGCATCCTCAGCCTGCCTGTAGATTCACTCCTCTGAACTGAAGGACTGTGATTCAGGCCTGTTATCTCTGAGCACTGCGTGCCAGCTCATTTTAAACGGCAGAGAACGGCAACATGCAGGGGGAAGGGGGAGCGCTGGAAAGATTCTGCTAAGGAGGTCGGAGTTTGTGCACAGAGGTCACATCGCATCATACAAACTGCAGTTGGAAGCAGCCAACTATGAAAATTCAGCTTGTAGCTCTCCGTTTGGGATCTTTGATTTGTGACGGTTGTGTCCATAATGTCTTCCTCTGAGCCTCATTTCCTTGTTTTGATTCATTAGCATGACTACAGGGCAGAAAGGGGGGCTGAAGCCATGTCGAACCATGTAGAAATAATGCCTGACTGCTCTCTTGCTGGTATAAAGGAAGTTGAAGCTGTTGTTCGAGACATTCCTTGAATGTTCAACCTGATCCTGATGCAAATGTGTGAATAGGAAATGGAGATATGTTTAGACAAGTTATTATAACAATATATAACTATTACAGACCATTCAGTTCCTGCAAATTTAGAATAAATGCTTGGACTCATTTCCGGTGTTTTCAATTACGCTATATTTGTACAGCGCTAATTTACAACAAAGTCATCTAAAGACACTTTTACAGACACAATCGAATCCGGTTCATTATGATCCAATTATTGTCAAAAAAAAAAAAAATGAAAAGAAAATCATTTTATGATCCTGATTCTGCAAGTGATGCATTGCTTTTTGTCTTCTTGAAAACGAGACCTCAGAGACCATGAGTCAAAGCGGCGGTATTTCCTCAGAAGTGTAGCTGGTCGGGGTGGGATGAAGGTTAGGAGCTCAACAACACTGCCTACTTTTTCAGACCCCTGCTTGATAATTGCTTACCCATAACGAAAGGAGTATATCTCTGCAACCTATTTGGATACTTTACGAGTCATAACAAAGGGAGATTTTATAAGCCGTGTAAAGACCAATTACTGTGTTACTGGTGAAGAATAAATGAAGATGGCACATAGCAAAATTTTTAAAAAGTTTCAGGTTGGGCTTAAAAATTCAGAATAAATATAGGTCTAAACCTACTGTATATCAGATATAAGTATAGTAAGTGAACATTATCTCTGCTAAGGCCAATTTTGATAAAGTGATACAGAACAAAATAACAGAGGCTTTAGTACTGTCCAGGCAAGAGCTCAAAAATGTCCATTTTTGGCACAGTTTGTTACCATCTGTTGTCAGAATCCCCCGATTGGGGGACCATGTCTTTAAAAGGTTAAAAGGCTCATCTGAATAGAAAGGAGCCAGTTGATGTGTAAAATGTCTCCAAGCTGGTCCACTCACAAATGACCATCAAGATAGCCAGTAGCTTGACTCTCTTTGTCCTGGTACTGGATGATACTGGTAGTAGAAGAGGCACCTACAGCTGTAATCATAGTGGTTCTCTGAAGTATGAAACATTCAGTGATTGCTGTGAGAACGTCATCATTCTGTTTGCCCTGCTTTGGTAAGGACTTCAATGTTGGATGTGCTGGTTAATCCAACATAAAAGTCCAATATGGCCTCCATCATGGCTGTTACTGTTTAAGGTCTAATTGTAGCAAAAATAAAATTGAACGCAACATCTCATAAGCACATAATCAGTAAGCATGGTTGTAACTCCAGTTTTTAATTACATTTCAGGCACACATGTTAGTAAAAATGACAATGAATTGCGCAGATGCAGCTTTGAAGTTGCTAAAGTGGTATCTGACAGCATGTTTTCTGTTAGATTTTGGTATAGGGTACAAAGATTTATAGTTAGATTTTGAAGCCTCTTGATATCCAATTAACCGTTCTGTCACTGACAATTAATAAATTAAGCTACCATAACCTTCTTTTCATGTCACATGACCTGAGAAAAGCATCAATACCTCATGATGCAGGAAACAGAGCCAATGTGCAGCATTAGCATCACTAAGCTAATGATGAGCCGCTCAAATAATGTACATGTTTCTAAGATGCTCATGTTCCTGAACACACACACACACAGACCCACACACACAGCTCGTCCTGTCCTCCTGCATCTATATTTAGCGGCCGTTCAATGCCCTCGGTGTGTCAAGCAGTCGATAAAATCAGCTGCTCGCCGTCGGACATCGTGTCTGAACCTGATCCCCACCACACCTCCACCCGTCATCCAGCAGGAAGCACCGGCGAGCGCTTCCTCCTCCCGCCCGCCTGCCTGAATGAAAAATGACAGAGATTTCAGTCCACTAAGGTGTCGAGGTTTAATATCAGCAGAGTCACCTTCACACGGCAGACTAGAGCCGGCTGGCGGAGAGGTCAGAGGTCGCAGCGCATATCTTACGGAGCGCTGATCGATGACCATACACTGAGGTCATTGTAGCATGTAATTATTTACTCTTTGAAATTCAAACCTTTCTAAAACATTTGGTTTGTTCTACATTTAAAGAATGACCTTTTTTCCATTTTTATTACAATCTATGGATGCTTCATGAATACGTTTACAAAATATGTTAATGAAGCTCATTCATATTCATTCACTCCTCCCTCATACCTGGTGATGGTAAGCTACGTGTGTCGCCACAGCTGTCCTGGAGCAGACTGACGGAAATGTGGTAGCTAATTCGCACCTATGGCCTCTCCAACCACCACCGAACATTCATCCATATTCATTCACCAGCCATGCTGACACTGGAGGCAAGGAGAGTAAAGTGTCTTGCCTAAGGACACAACAACAGATTACTGGGGGATTGGGAATCGAAACGCCAACCGTCTAGTTATTGGATGACCCACTCAACTGCCTGAGCCACAGCCGCCCCAATGACCACTAATCCTTGATCCCCCTGCAAAAGAACGAAGTAGGAACAAGGGGAGCAGGCCTTAGTTTCATCAGTCAGAAACTGATTGTTATGTTTTAACTTAAGGAGGGAAATGACAGAGAAACTCAAACTCGCTATCTCCTTAATTTAAATCTTAACGTTACTCAATGTGAGGAAAGGTTAAGGGTTATAAAACAATCTAAAAAAAACAAACTTTAGCACAAGTGAAATATGAGTTGTTAAAAGACAGCTCGAGATTAGATCAGCATTAACATGGCTGAATCATGTCACAGACTCTCATTATGTAAACTGAGCTGCACCAAACCACACATTTTACTTCTGCAAAGCATCTTCGACTGTTTTTCTAAGTAGTTTTTCATTTCTAACACTTGTCATTCATCAACCCCTAAAGAGCATTCACCATTAGTTTTATAATTCAACAAAAATGTGACTTTAGCTTTAACCAAACAAAGAAAGGAATGTAATTTGTCAGACTGATGTTGACAGATAAGCCAAGCTGCCTTTTTAATTTCACCAACTGGCTTGTAAATCATGTATGTCTCCCTGTCAGAGCAGACCAAATGGTTCTGAGTAGATTTTGTTTTTCATACTAATAGACTTTCATCTCTTCTTACCCCCCCCTCAAAAACTTCTAAGAGTTGACTGAGACCTTTGGGAAGAATTAAAATGATAGCACATTGTGACTCTCATTGTACCAACGCAAACATCATGGACTTGGTCACAGCTGCTTTCATAGCTTCTGCAGATATTGATATTTGGATTTGGATGGTTAAAGATGACTTGTGTACAAATATAATCCAGCATGCATAAAGTGTTTTGTTTTGAGTGCTTACAAGGCTAACAAGTCAAACAAGATGCAACACTTCCTGCAGCTGCTTTTCACAGAAGAGGCTTTTTCACACTAGACTGACCTTCTATAATACAGGATCAGGACTAACAGAGTGCCCTGTGTGGTTTTCTAGACTAAAGCTAGAGTCACACCCTTCTTTATAGACTTGAATCTTTTGTTACACCACATCAACTGCACAATTCACTTACTTTCATCTGATCTCTTTGTAAAGCTTTCATATTACGTTATTGTTGCTTGTACGTGCAAACTGTATTCAAACACCTCTGTTTTTATGGTGGACAGTAGGATGAAATGCTTATTCTTCCTAAACAACAGTTCTGGGATCAAATCATTGCTTGCTTTGCACCTTAAAGGTTTATGAAACTGTCAATGGAACTGTAGTTAGATTTATTTATTCATGTTGTCATGTGATCTGTATCTAGATGTAGCAGGGCTAAGAAAACACATACAGGGCCAGTTGTAAAGCAAGTAGGAATGCATTGTACCAGGAATGTGCCCAGTCTGGCTTTCATGGTGATCAGGTCTCAGCCGACTATGACTGTCTCATGGATGGACCACGTGCTTAAAGAAAAATCTGCAAAGGTCACCTGAGGGGTCCTCATAGTCCTCTTCAGTGCAATCAACTGGACAGGTGTAGGAGGCTTTAAATCATCCTACAGCCCACATTTAATGTTGTTTTAAAGCCCTAACAAGGATGAAACTGATAGTTCTTGTTAGCCAATCTAACAGCTAAAGCAAAAAATAGCAGCAAGTCTCTGTTAGCTAAAACAGAACCGTGACTTTACTTGCCATGTTGACCAACTGAGTTGCTTTTTACTTTTGCATTAAGATCTTATCACAATACATTGCATGATGAAACTTTTACAAGTGAAATATGGGATATTAAGTGGAGATTTAAGCAATGAAATACATTTTCTATTGCTGAACCTTTCATTGCAGGCAGGTGCTGTTTTATAGCGATAACAAGGATGAAAGTGATCCTTCTTCTTAGCATATCTATCAGCTAACGCTACACTTATCAACAGCTAGCAAGTCCTCCTTGTAGCCTAAGCACAACTATGATAATAATGCCCATGTCGACCAACTGAGTTTATGTTTTATTAACAGTATGATCTTTTGTTGTTTGTAATTCTGCTCTTGTTTGACAGTATCAGTAGCAGGTAGTAACATTAGTTCCTCAGGCTCAATAGGATATAAAATTTTTTCTTTTTCTTTTTATGGATTAAAAAAAGACATAAAAAAACAAAACAAAACAGGCCAGAATGTATTTGGTTCTGTTCTAGTCTAGGATTCTGATCAATGGGTGGATGGATAATAGTGTGTTTGGACTCTGTTTCCTTCCACAACCAAACAGTTATACAGAAGCAAACTGTCCCACACACATACTGTGTAGTATTATTCTCGCACACACACACACATCCTTTCAGTGGGTGTGCAGCAGAGCATCTGGGAAGAACCATCGCTGCCACCTTCACTTGTGCGGAGAATATGTCTGTCTCTGTGCGTTTGTGCAGTGTGTGTGTTTGTGTGTGCAGGATCACCACACACATACTTAAGTAATGAATTTTCAACATGGCTGAGTTTTGCCTGGGCATGTGTGTGTCTGTGTGTGTGTTGTGTGCAGCTATGTGCAAGGTAGCTGCCGTCAATACTAATTTAGTACGCGAGAAAACAAATGTATTTAATTCCTAGTTGTCTTGTCCTGTTTTCCTTTCACTCCCCCATCTCTTTCTTTCTCTCGCTCTATATCCCTCCGTCTCAACCGCCCCTCGCTCATCCCTCCCCAATGCCTCGCAGGCTGATAGCCCTCAGTGCTGCAAAGGGAATTTTAATGCAATGGCAGCTTTACTGGGAAGGAATGAATATTTAAAGCACTGAAACACTGACTGGAGCAATAAAAGGAGAAGGACATATCCTTAACTTAGAAAATACACACACACATACACACAGAAAGACATACAAACATGCAGGAGTGTTAATGTGCAACACTTACTCTCTTGCATCCCACAAACCAGTTCAGCTTGTCTGACTGGATATCAGTCTGCCTCTGTTTGTTTGTCTCAGTGTCGCGTTCACGTCTCGTCAGAGTGCACGGATGAGAAAGGTTGTCATGGTTACGACTTGAAAGGTTTCATTTAAGGCATGACACAACTCAGGATCACCCTCCTGCTTCTCCTTCCCAGCACTAGAGTGTCCCGTGCCAGATTTATCCTCATCTGGCTGCGACTGTGTATGACCCAATGATCCCTGTTTCCACCTGTTAACCACACAACAGCTACTACTGCTCATAGTTTGTGCGATAATTAAAATGACAGTTCATTAAGGGTTGCAGCATTGGTTTCTGCACAGCTCTCTGAAGGTGTCACAATGTCATTTCAATCAGGTGAGGTCTGTTGCATAAGACCATTTTAGCCAAGCTTTAGCTGTCAGACAGATGAATTCAAATTTGACTGTAAAATATTATCCAGAGGAGTTCAGTGTCCAGGTTCTGTAGCTTCAGAACAAGCTTAAATTAAAGGTCCTCCACCATGAAGTGTTTGTACTGATATGCTGTCTTTGTTTTTTTTGTGTGATGACCGAACATCTCCACTTTGGTCTGGTCTGTTCAAAGGAAAATGTTCCAGTTATTCAGATGCAACTTTATAAACAGGCTGCGCTGCTCAGTTCTTTTTGGAGGGAAGTCTTTCTCCTGCAACCCTTCTTTAATTGTACTGTCATGGACTTTAAAGGCCCCAGCCAAAAGAAGAAGACAACAAGGACAACAACTTCAGAGATGGCAGGAACTTTTGAAGAAAAGCTGTGCGTGTTGGGTGGTTACAAACATCTTTAAAGCGGTGCATTACCACCACCAACTGGTGTCTGAACCTGACGTCAGAACGCGGAAGTGAACTCTGAGCTCAGCACTGGATGAGTGGATGAATTGACTTCATTACCATGACAAAGTGAAAGATGCATAGAAGTATGAACGGTGGTGACATCCGACAATGCTTGAAACAGACGTAACTTTTACGTACATAAAAGAGCATAAATGCTCCTCAACATTTAACATGTTAACTGAGGCCTGGAGAGTCTGAGATGTAGCTCTTGGGTTTTTTGCATTTTCTCTGAGCATTTCACGGTCTGACCTTGTGCTAAAATACCCTCCTGGGAATATTGACAGCTAGCTTGAATGTTTTCCACTTGTGACTGATGACCTTTCCAGATTGTGATCAATGCTGATGTCTTTCCTCCTTGTTGACTGAGCAACAAACGCATGAATAATTTAAATACTTTTATTTTCATTTCAGTGCATTTCATTATCAGCACCTGATTGCCTTTTTAGATTAAATTTAAAAAAAAGTCTTATGACGTCTTACTTGCTTGAATGGCATAACCATAAAATAGGTCATTTAAGAGTAAATGTTTAACTCAGTGCAGAGTGGGAAGCTGTGTAAGACATTGCAAACTAAATACTTTTAAGGCTTGAAAATAAGTAAAAATAAGCATTTCAGAGGCTTAAACAGGAATTTGCAATCGTTTTGTGCCTTTTAAAACAAACAAAAGAGCACCGACATGAGATCAACAGGTGAGCTGAAATCATTGTCTGTTGTTATGGAAACGAGATGCGCTGTCAGTCTATTTTATTCTAAAAAAAATATATAAAATCGCCTCAGGCAACGCTTTTCCAAAGACACAAACTGAACCCACCTTCTCTGCATTCAAAGCATTGGAACACTTCAGAGGAAAATAATTTGAGTTTAGATGTGAGAGCTGTTTGTGGAGGAGAAAATGCTGGAATACAGCAGGAGAGGGCGAGGGCGGGTTTAAACGGGTGAAGCTGCAGCTCCAAGGAATACCGTATTATTAACTCTCTGCAGGAAATCCATGTAAACAGAAGAAGTCCATGTTTTTATGAGATGTAAGGATTAAAAGTTGGATGACTCTTATTTCTGACTGGCTGATGAAAAATAATGCTTCTTATGACCTGTCCTCAGTAGCCAGCATCTGTCTTTATTCTGCTGCAGCTAATGTTTCTCTGTGGGAATATTTGTAGCTGAGTGTTGGTTCAAAGATACCAGTACACTGACCCGGAGAATGAGTCAGTTCCCATTAAGAGATAAGAGAGAGGAATGTTGCCTGGCTGGATATCTGTATATGTTTGCATGTTTAGTTTTTTTCCAAATTAAAACTGCTTACAATAGTTTCACAGTGACTCATCGCAGGTGAGTTTAACGAGAAACCTGTTGTTGAATCAAGATGAAGTCTGGGAGAAACTATGTGTGTGGGTATGCGCTATCATAATAAAGGTAAAAACACTTAAATTAATCATTTTTACCACAATAAAGTGACATAATGTGTCATTGCTGTAAAATAATTATACTGGGTAAGATTTTCTGAAACAAGAAAAACTTATCTAGACTTTAGAGAAGTGATATTATTAAAGCAAGTTCCATTCAAGTTCCTTATTAAGTGAAAAAACCATCAAATCCAGCCTGTCAATGCTTCTTTTCAGTGTTATTTTTTTCTGACTTTGAGAGAAAAGGTCTTGAAACAAGTTTTTACAGAAAAATTTTGGGTGTGATAGATATGACGTGATCTCACAGTCTCAGTAAGATGTTTTAACTTGATATACATGCAAAATAGCCAATTTTAAGATGAAGTAATTAATAAATAAATAATTTCAAAACATGATTGATAAGCTCACACAATTTGCTCTTTCTGAGTTTATCACTCTCAAAACAAGATCACAAAGACTTGGCTGAATATAAGATTGTAAGACTTGGTTAAATACATCATTTTTACAGTTTAGCTCTTTAAGTCCTGATGAAGCTGCTGTGAAAACAGATCATCGGAAAATCGTTGAGGTATGAAAAAGACAATTTGCTGTTTCAATTTATCTGTACTCTGGAGACTGTGTGTGTGTGTGTGTGTAACACAATTGCCTTCAGGTGTATTGGGTGATGGATCAGCTTTCCCATGGTGTCTTTCTTGCTGCTTTGCTTCCTGTGCAGAGGGAAAGTAGAGCTAGAAAACCACTAGTGCAGGGGAATGACCCCCAGTTCAGATTTCAGGCAGCAGAAAACCGGTTGGACGCTTCATCATGTTCATCATCGTCTCTCCTCTTTTTTTTTTTTTTTATAAATCTTTTGAACTACACCCACATTTAAACTGATTTTAAATGTGTCAACAACTCAAATCAAACATTTCCACAAACATGTAGAAATCATTTTTATGCTAATGCTGCTATATTAATTATATGAAAGCAAAGCAAGCAGCTGTCAAAGAGCTCCAGCTGTCCAAAAGTCTTGTGCCACCTTCTTTTCTGCATGATTCGTGCATTGGATAAATACTTATCTGACCATCATATGTCATGGCAAACTAGCTGCGCAGCACCTCATCAAGCTGAACATTTCTCTGAAGCTGAAAAGCAAGATTGCCCAGAAGTTTATCAAAGTTGTTTTTAAGAAAACAAGCTATTGCTAACATAACTTGCTAAAACTGGCCTGTTAGCATGCTAAGCTAAAGCTGTTGGGTTGGCTAGCTTAGCTGTGACATTGTATATATATATATATATATATATATATATATATGAAAATGAAGAGAATGTAGGAGGAAATGAAGTAAAACAAAGAAAAACGCAGCAGTGATGGAAAAGAAGCTATGGCTAACATTAACACAGGTCTGTTGGCAAGCTATTTGGTTTGACTAGCTAGCGTTGAGTTCTGAAAGGAGGAATTGTTTAAGGGAAGTTGGCATTACCTGTGGAATTAGCAGGGGGTAGCTTGCAATCCTGACAGTCCATTGTCTGAGTGACAATTGCAGAATGAGCCACTTTAGCTGCATCGAAGTCAGAAAATCCATTTTGGGGGGAGGAAAGAAGTAACAAACATTCATCTACTAACTGAGAACTACAGCTTATTTGAAACTTAATGACAAATAACAAATCCATCCAATTTACATACTCTCTTATTTCAATGCCTATCCCAGTAACTACCAGGCGAGAGGCAAGGTACACCTTGGATAGATTGCCAGTCCATCACAGGGCCAACACAGAGACTAACAACCACTCATGCTTACTCCTAGGGAGACCAATTAAACTTATTATGAATGTCTTCGGACAGTGGGAAATAACTGGAGTACCCAAAGAGAACCAATGCATACACAAGGAGAACATGCAAACTCAACACAGAAAGGCCTTAAAACCCTCCTTCTCTGCCAAGGCTCAAACCAGGAACCTTTTTGTTGTGAGATGGCAGTGATCACCACCACCACTGTGGAGCCCAGAGTAAAATAACTGTTTGACTCAGGATTCACATAACTGTTCCACATAAATCTAGAAAACCAGATGGGACTCAGTTAAAATGCAGCATCCGTTATCACAACTTTGGCCTGAGTTCATCTGGAAGAGCATTTACAGGTTTACTGAGCTGAGATTTCAGGAAATGTTAGGGAAGTGAACTGTTGCAGCTTTAAATAGCTAAAAACAATCTAACATCTGGTCTCTCAGGGCTGCAGGGTCAGTGTTTGTTAAGAAAAAAAAAAAAAAAAAAAAACTTGAGTTAACATTAAATCAAACTTCACTATCAGACTGAATAAGCACATAAAACTGTGACTCTGGATAATTCAGAGCTGGATTACAGTCCTCTGCAATAAGATTTTCTAACAATAATCTCTTAAATAGTGATTTCTGGATAATTAGGTGACCGACTGCAGTAACTTCATAAAATTTCTTACATTCTGATTAGTACATCGCTGCAGTGTGTCGTGGAAATTTTACAGGAACAAGGATCACACACTGGATGAGAATTCTAATGAAGATTTATTCAATGCAATTACAGAGGGGAGTTACAGATCGGCCAGGCCAACATACAAGTCCGAAGTCACACCTTCATTCATGCACAGATATACCCCCTGATCGAGCGTAGCAGACACCGTTGTGGTTTAGCAAAAAAGGAAAGTCTGGTTTTGAAATCAACAACTTCTTGGAATAACAGAACTTGACCTTTATCGTTTCTGCTTAGAAAGGTGAAGGAGGATATCTTGCCGAACCGAGAGCATCTCAGTCTGGTTCAAGCTGAGCTCAAACTCTCACCTGCGCTCTTTAGGGAAAAAACCCACTAAGATGAGCTAAAGCAGATTATTACAAAATGTGCATACTTCTGCAATTCTTTTTAAGGCTAGGTGATAAACGAGTCAGACAAAATGATCATATAACAGCCAATGTTTCAAGCTTTCATAATCATTACAAGCATTTCCCTGTTACATCTATAAAGAATAAACATGAACTTAGACTAAATGTAATAATTTTTTTCCATTACAAGTGGAAACCAAAGATGAAGGGAGGGGAGGAGGAAGAGGAGTGAAAGTAAGAAATAAATAGGAGCCAGAGGCAGCGGTGATGGAAATGACGGATGAAGACAGGGATGTGGATCATCCTTCTTCTGAACATGAGCTCAGAAACAAATCAAAGATTGTTCATCACAAACATCACATCTGATAATTGTAAGATTCAGTGAGATGTGTAAATTATCTCCCCTCATCAGGAGTCACGATCAAACTAAATGTGAAATGACAGCATTAAAGTTACATTTGGATAAAACGGGGAAATGAATTCATGGCCAGTCTTCCTCACTAAGAAATTTCCCACATCCAGCTTGCGTGTGTCACATGGAAGAGACATGTATTTAATCATGTCATGGAGAGTTTAAATCTGTTTCTGAACTGGATGATGTCCTGTTAACACAGCTGACTTAATCCCAAATGGCCACTTAAGAATTGTGGAAACACAGTAGTACCAGGAATCTGCTTAAAATATCCTAAAATCAGGGTTGAATGACCTCGGAGACTGAGGTCGTTTCATTAAAAGCTGCTGGTGCCCGTTTGGCCAGCTCCCGCGGCATGCTGGGAAGATCTGCTGACGTCTGCACAGAGAGCACTCAACCAACGTTCTCACAGAGAAAAACAAATAAAGCGCTTCTTTTCTGGTTCTCTCCAGCTCATCATGAACTCGATGTTCACCTTCTGTCCTATCTGTCCTTCTCTTCTTTCATTTCCCCTTCTCCTTTCCTGCCATCGCTCGTCTTCGTTCATCTTACACTTATTCTTCTTTCCTCCATCCTTCATTCCTCCAGTATTTTGAATCATACAAAAAGGCCGGAGGGTGAAATGGGAAGATCAGTTGGATGCAGGAACTGGCTGATGGAGAGAAAGACGTGAACAAACAGATTTTAAGAAACTAAATACCTCTGAAAGGAAGAACAAATAACAAACAATGCATTTTTAGCAGTTTGACTCTAACAGCTGAAACGTTAGCCTGACAAGACGGCAAACTGCAAGTCAGCATGGACAGTAAGTTCTCAGTGTATGTCAAACATGGTGACATTTAGCCCCCTCCCTCTCCCAGAAAACAAAACAGAAATCCTCTGTTCCTGTTAGGGCTCTGCAGTGATGTCTGTGTGTGTAAATATGAGTTTTTATCGCTGCAAAAGTGAGTTGTGACATTATTGTATCAGAGGAAGGATAAGCTGCTCAGAGAGATGAGAGGGGAAAACTGCAGCTAAATGCGGTGACATCATCATCATGTCTGACCAATCAGACTAGCTTGCCCTCTCTGAGAATGTGGTTTAGCTGTAATTATTCAGGGAATCTCCTCTAAGGGATGATCATCTGACCTTTGCTTTTAAAATCAGAGGTGGAAAAAAGCTTTTATATATATATATATAATATATCTTCTTTGATATTTTATATATGTGGATATAATATATCTTCTTTGATATAAAAATCAAAGAAGAATTGTAATAAAAGACTGCTGAGGGTAAGAATTAAATCTGGACAGGGTTCAATTTATAGCAGCAAGATCTTTATTGTGACTATGCAAGCACAAAGAAATTTTGAGGAGTCTCGGCTTAAGAACACATAAATAAGATATAGAAATAAAACAGACACATTAAAAAGTACATATTTCTTTCAATTGTTTTTGAGCAATAGTTTAAAGAGCATGAGACAAGGCTCCTAACTCATGTAAAGAACCAGTATTGTGTGAACTGGATCTTCAGCCCTATTGTTACTAGCAGCTTGTGACAAGCACATAATTTATTCCAATATTTTCAGTTGCATCTCCATAAAACTGAGCTAAAATAATACAGTTTGACAGACAGAAAATAGGATTTTTGCAAAAGCAAGATAATTCCCAAAGAGCTCTGAGCTGAAAACTTGGTATATTCTCAGCGAGGCATGTCCTTAAGACATTAGAGAAAAGAAAACAAAGTGTGGAGGACAAAAGAAGTGTTGGACGTATATTTTAATATTTCCGGTTTTCTTGGTATTGTAGAATTCAATTTGAAAACAAACAGGGTGGTGTGCTTTCCATTGAAAGTCTGTAATCTAAAAGAACCTTTGTGTCCAGTGGAGCAGATAAAACTAAAACAGAAAAAAGCATTTAAATGCTGACAAAAGGTAAATTGATGTGGGCCACATATTGATCCCTGAGGGACACATTTATCATCCAATAACGGATTTAATTAGAAACCCTCTGAACATTTTGAAACCTTTCAGAGAGATGAAGTTAAAAATTAATAAATAAAAGATGCTGTGATCAGTATAATCAAACAACTTCTTTAATAATCAGGAATAATACATCAGATGACCAATGATTGCAGGATTTAACGCATGGATATGAATGCAGCTATCACCATCATTGTGAAGACTCCACACGCTACAAAGCGTGTTTGCACTAACAAGTAATATTCCTTTCATTGCTAAAAAAATCCCAGTGAATGGAGTCATAGTTACCACAAGAAAATGTTTTGGGTGTGATGGTTTCCACATTGGAAATAGCTGTATTGCACAATGAGGCTGGGTTTGGATGGGATTAACCTTTCAGAGAAGGAGTGAGGTCAGAAAATTCCCTGTGGTGGTGATTTAAATCATTGTCCTGGATGAAAGTTTTAACATTTTAAACAGCAGGAAATGACTGAAAATGGTCATAGACACATGTCAGTAAATCCGATTAAAGATTATTGGAAAAGGACACAAATACAGGCTAACAATGTCTTACGTCATAATGTTGGTTTTGTTGTCCTTTTCATAGTTAAAACTGTGTTATTTGAACTTTATATTGCAGCTCTTTGTTTTCTGACGTTTCGGTCGGTCTGTAGCCCATTGATGTTTAATATCTGTTGATTTTCTATAATTGTTTAAAAGAAGCAGGCTATTGTTTCTGAGCTTTAACCACAGCGTGGACATACTGGTTAATGACGACAGTCAGGCTTCAATCAACATTAGTATTAGACTAATTTTTTAAAGTTGTGAACTGGAAAAAAAATAAATACAAACTTTTACAAACTTTTCAATTTTGCAACATAAATTTGAAATGGTTGCTTGGTTTTTCTTTAAAAATATTAGCAATGAGGGTGGAAAGTGGTGATAAACTGATGCAGACAGGAGTTCGTATCTTCCTACAATCAACAATCTCTCTCATCTTGTTGCTGAGCAACCGGTTGCTCTGAAGGACGGCAATTTCAAATGGAAATTTCAAATATCCAAATTGACTTTTTTTCTTCTTCACAGATATGTTTAGATGTTAAATTGACCTGATGGTCCCTATTCACTAATATTATATGGTGTTGTCTTTAGGCCCAGGTGTGGTCCATTCCCAGTTCCACCCCCAAGCCCAACCTTATGTTTTACGTTATGGTTGATGCCTCTGTTTCTTTGGAGGTCAAGTTGTAGTTTTTAACCCAAATGATCCTGAATCTTTCTGAAGGGCTTTATGATCACTGGGACTGTTTTAGTATAATGGTGGCCCATTTGATTTGGTTTTAATTTTAGGTTTATTTTTCAGTTGTTCAACTTTTAGTGAACAAAAAATCCAAAAATAAATCAAAATGGGTACATGAATATAAAAAGATTAAGAAAATAATGAGATGTGTGTTTCCGTGACCCAGTGGGACTCGTTGAATTGATTAGATTCACTGATAGTTGGCAATTAGTTAAACATTTAAAAGGAAAGGTAGACACTATTTACAGCATCACTGTATTTCTGTCAGGTATCGCTGCTGGCAGGAACTCTCCTCTTCCTCCTGCTCCTCTTCCTCCTTATCCTCTTCCACTCAGTGTCTCTCAGTGTCTTTGGTGTTTAAGGTTTGAGGTAAGAGGAGCTAAGGAGGAAGCATCTCCTCCTGTGGCTTCTGAAAGACGAGATGTAACCCTCTCCCTCCCTCTTCCCTACGACTCTCCGCTCCGTTAGCATGTGACCGGTGGCTGTTCGCTAACCAACCCGGACCTGCTGGCGATTAATCTGAGTGGAGGAAGGAGATCACTCACCCTCCGTTAGAAAGAGAGGTTTCAGCTTGCAGGGTGTGTTTCCACACACACGCACACACACAGCACTGCTCTTATGTTGTGTCAATTTAAGTGCATCTGCGACCTCTGACCCTGACTGCCTCACCTGCAGAGAAGCAAACCCTGAGGAGGAGAAAAGAAAGTGGTGATATTAAAACAGCTGCACCTCATTTGTACATCTGCCTGCAACGTGTGTGTGTGTGTGTGTGTGTGTGGGGGGGGGGGGATTCAATCCCCACTGTGCAGATAAGGATGTTTAAATGTTAAAGTAAGGGGATGAAGGTGTCATTCACAGCTCGGTGACAGTGTGTGTGTGTGTGTGTATGTCCTGTTTAAAATTCTGCTTGTCTGTTATCCGACCCCATCCAAGAAGTCGGGAGCGAGAAGGAGACAGATGAGTTTCTGTGTGTGTTGGTGTTCAGCTGTGACACTTCAGTTTCACTTGCTCTAAACATCAAACGTTGACCTCCACGGACCAGAACCGAAGCAGCAGAACTTCTCTTTTTCCCGCATCCTTCCGGCATCAGAACATCTAGCAGTTCATTGTAAACAGTGGTGATAATGTCTGGGCTGTAATACCATTAATCGGGCTGATTCTTTTTTTTTTTTACTTTTTTTTTTGATAACTGGCGTCAGCTGACACCTGAGTGTGATAATCAGGTGCACCTGTGGGCAGAGGAGGGTTGTTGCTACATAAACGTAGACCGTAAAGGAAGCGGGGAACACAACGCCCCACCAGCAATGTTTGGTGGAGTGATAACCTTTTAATTCTTATCTCTCAAAGCTCTGAATATTGAAAATGGAGAGATCTAACTGTAGGAGAGAAATCATCCTCTTAGAAACTCCACTGGTGATTGGCTCTTTTCATCTCAAGGCAAATCTAACTTTTAATTAATGACCCACAGTCATCACTGTCCGGTTTATGAATCAGCGTGTGAAGAAACATGAAAATCTTTACCAAATTTGGAAAAAACAACATTCTGTCAAGCTTCTGTTCCGTAAATTATGTGAGACATGATAATCCAGGTTAATCTCACTTCATTAGGCCAACCGATTCTTGTTAAAACAATTATCCTGTCAGCCAATCAGATGGCAGCAACTTATGCTACATTTACATTGCAGGCAAAAATGGTTCAAATGTGACTTTTTGTCCCATATGTGGCTGTATCTGGTCTTTCTATAACACTATAATTCATCCCATGTTTTTACATGGTTCAAGTGAGACACATCGCAACCCAGCGCCTGAGGAGTGGGATGTAGACAGATTAAATGTTAACATTGGAAGATACAATATTGTATTTTAATTTAGTCAGCTCTTATTGCAAAACAACTTCTAAGCTGATGCACATGCTGACATGTAGCATCCATATCTACCTTTGTAAACACAGCATGCTGTGTCTGGTGCCTCGTCTTCTTAATAAATGGTTCACTTTAGGGCGGTACACAATTTATACTGGAGTCGGATGGTGGTCACATTAAATTATATTTTGACAACCATGAAAAAAATTTGATCTTAGCAAAAAAGATCAGAATTGAGCATTAAGAACTGCAGTGTGAACGTAGCCTTAGTCACGTAGACATGGTGAAAATGACTTGCTGAAGATAATGCTGATAATGAAATAACTAGAAAATAATAATAAAAAAAAGACCCTATTATAATAAGGGCCAGGAGGGATGACAAGAAAGAAAATAACGATGATGATCTGACAGAGAAACAAAGACAGCAAGTAGTAAATATGGACTGAGGAACCAATAACAGAAGTAAAAGCAAGTAAACCAAATTATTAAATGAAACCAGGTGTGTGGAGAACCGGAAGTAAATAAAAAATAATACACAAGAGGGGCTGAACTCTACAAAGTAAAATAGGAGCAAGATAATCAAAGCCATAAACTAAACAAACCTCAACAGAAATCCAACAAGAATCAAACCAAAAACCCTTAAACCATGACACAAATGAGGTGTGTAGCACAGCGTCTCTGAACACACAACACATCCAAGATTAAAGCAGATGGGCTACAGCAGCAGAAGACCATGCCAGGTGCCTCCTGTCAGCTAAGAACAGGAAACTGAGGCTACAATTTACACAGACTCACAAAAATGGACCATATGGTTTTCCTAAACTTGACTTTTTTTTTTTTAAGAATTGTCTTTAATGTACACAGTTGCTATAAACTGGACCAATGTGGATTTATTTTAATTGGATCATAGTGAATTGGCTTAAATTGATTAGGGTCAGTAAAGTTTGTAACTTGGTGCTGAATTTAATATAATTTATTCTGAAAACATTGCCTGGTCTGATGAGTCTCCATTTCAGCTCCACATTCAGATGGTAGGCTCAGAATTTGGTGGAAACAACATGAAAGTCTCTACAGTTCAGGCTGCTGCTGCCACTCTGTTAACGCAGTTTATACCACACCCGTGTTTTCAATCAGGGGCGGTAAAGGAGGAAGAAGTTAATAAATTAACCAAAATTATATTTCTTTGGAAATTACCAGGAAGTTTAATTTTAGGTCATGTTTTATAGACTTGACGCATTCATACATGAAGCTGTGGTTCAGACCGGTTCAATATAAAGGATTTACTGTAACAGGCTGTTTGCATGTACTTAGCATGTGCTGGAGATTAACAGAAACAAAACATCCTTGTTCCTTCCTCTGATAGCTCACAATGTGTACAAGAGTTTTTATGGTCAGCCAAACAGGTAACTTTTAACATGACCAGCTTATCGCCACAGTAACAGCTCAAGTGAATACACAGCAGCAGGTAAAATGGCCTTCATGTGAGGAAAACAATAAATTACTAACATTAAAGACATCAGGGAGAACATTACCCTGATCAAAGTCATAAAACCGGCATCAGACGGGACTTTTTAATGCCTTCTACCTTGTGGGTGGGGCTCAGCGCTCTGAGGAGACATTCCTTTATTTATCGCTGTCTTCATCACTCCATCCGTCTCTCCGTCTCTCACTGTCTGTCCGTCTCTCTCTGCAGCTGCCAGCTGGCAGCGCCTCTGTGGGCTCATCAATAAGACTGACAGATTGGAGATTGATGACGCCGGCTAACAGAGAAGAAGCTGTCCGTCTGACAGATTATCCTCCTGTACAGACGCAGCCAGCTCTGTGATTCTGCTGCATGGGAGTGGAAACACAATTCAGGGAGTTGGAGCTGTTGTTGCCAGGCTAACACTTTCCCCCGACTTGCACTGGTTATGCTAAGCTAAGCTAATCAGACAGGTATTTGACCAGTGTTCTGTACGAAGATGACTTCTGTAATTTTAGATCCTTGACTAAACCTTAATGTTTCATGTGAAGGATTTTCTTATTTTGTACAGTATCATGTTTGTTTTTCTGTATCAATCAGTCCATACCAGAATGTTTTTCCTTCTTTAAAGGAAGTTATTTTCTTTTGAGATGGACGGCAGAGTTAGTAAAGCTCTTTCCCTTGTATTATCTATCGGGAGATTGGGGGTATTTGTTGACACGATCGTGTTTACAAAATAGAAATATTTCAGATCAGTTTAAACTCACAGTTCACACCAAGCAAAAACATTTTGTATTAATTTAGTTAAAAACAAACCTAATTAGTTTAAAGTAGAATATTTACTTGCGATATGATTAAATACTTGGTGAAATGACAGGTTGTGTAACATCTGAACGTCATCCAGCACATGTAAATGTTCATATTTTGTTTTAGAAATACAGATTGATGGCTATATATCTGTATTATTATACATGTTCTATATATTATATATAGAGAACCATTATCTATTACCATTGAGAGGTCTGCAGGGTTATGCATAAATAGAAAAAGACAAGAAAACAGACATTACACCAATCTGCACTGCCGCTTGTTTACTTTTTGTTGATTAAACATATCGGACTGCGGAACTGCTGGAGGGCAGACTTTTAAAATGTTTTACTCTGTTTTCACTTTTCATGCTAAATTAAGCAACTGGCTGCTGACTCTACTTCAATATTTACAACAAAAACATGTAAGAGGTCTTCTCATCTAATTTTCATCACCTAATAACCAACAACAAAAGGAATAACTGAGAACATCCAGGTACTAAATAATCATTCTGTTATTAAGAAGAAAATTTGTCTTTGTTTGCACAGTTTTATGTATGTCCAATTAGACAAACATTTATTTAGACAAAAAAAACCTGATGTCTTTCAACTTCGTTGACTTGGTGAGCCTGTCAAAGGATGACGGGAAGTTCAGTATTAAAATAATGAAAGAAAAAGAGTAAATTGGAGGAAGGAAAGCTGGCAGTGGAAGTTTAACTCCAAGCCAAATGTCCAATCACACTGAAGATTCCTCAAAGCACAAAAATCCATCGACTGCTGTTAGTGCATGACCTGAAAGTGTGTGTGTGTTTGTGTGTGTGCGCTCATCGCTAACAAAAGGTGCAGCCATTAGAGTGAAAAAAGTTAATGAGCTCCATAAAGATGGTAGGAGGAGGTTATTGACTGCCATTTGTCTCTGTTGTCGTGGTACGTGCGTGTATCTTTGTGTGTGTGTGTGGGGGGTCTTTTTGTTTGTGGGTAAACAAAGATGGAGGTCAGGCTGGTCACAACATGCTGTTGTATGAGCTGACAGCAGAATCCAGCTGTTTGGTGTGTGTGCCTGTGTGTGTTTGTACAGCTGGTTTGATGGACAGCACACATGTTGCACCATGTGACAAAAGGCTTCAGGTCAGATCTAAACTGTGATACCTGGAGCTTTACAGAGGTCTATGGAAATACAGCAGAAATCAATACAGAGGAGGAAGAAAACTGTAGAGAAAACAGCCCAAAACACACACAATGACAACATCTAGTATTTATGTCCATGTGGTCACATGATGCCAGCGTGCAGAGAAACAGGCAGATAACAGAATTTTGTTGGGCATCGGTCATGTGATGTATGGAGGAGATAGCTGGCTGCTGGCCGCAGTTAAAAGATGTATTTATCTGCCTGTATGTAGATAGGTACATACGTCTCCCACGTACTCCCCTGCGTCCTTTAGGTCGGCAAGGTTATTAGGCAATATATCCACCAGAAGGCAGTGCAGAGTTCAGAGTCAACCTCCAAGTTCCGACGCCAGTTCAGACAATAGCAAACATGGTAACAGTAGAGAAGATCATGATAATGTACATTCCCTGAAGGAGATGTAGAAGGAGGCAGTACAGTCGACAGCAGTGGTGTGTAGAACAGTAAATATGCTGCAGCTTCCTCTTCTGTCTGTTCCTATCACTGGCTGCACATCAGCTTTACCGCCCAATCCCCCAACGCTGCCCCCCGTGGTTTCTGGTGGTACTACAACATTTGGTGCATCAGGGGGCCCATTCGCAAGAGCCCTGGAAATGGACCAAATTATGCCTGTAAAGGACATTAGACGGGCAGAAAGCTCCATATCTGTCTAGTATAGATAGATAAATAAGCCTTAAGGCTTGCTTTTAATTATGCATGTGCTTGTTTATCATAGCTGCACATCCTCAGAAATTAAGCTGCAGTATATGAGTAACCAGTAGGAGGCAGTGTAGGGACCAGTTTGAGGGGATATCACAGGATCGACAGCAGTACAAATGACGGAAAGTTTCGAAGAGAAGCATATTTACCAAGTCTAATATTACCCACATGTCACGATGCATGGAGGAAGATAATGGAGATGATTTGTTCATGATGTTCATTATCTTATTTACATCCAACAAAATCATCAACTCTATCCAGTCTGACTTCTACTGTGCCCCTAATGGAATGTTCTGGCAACTAACAGAATGATTACGCACACGATGAAGCCGGAACCTGAAGTTAAAATGCAATTTTATTCTCATCCTTACATGTAAGTGTGCATTAACTTCACCCATAACCATTTGTTGCTAGAAAATGATGATTGCTGAAAGCAAAGAAAGAATCTGAAGCTAGAAATCCTGTTGCAGCAAGAAGTTCAGGGTCACAAAGGCTAGGTCATCATTTAGACACCTGAACAGTGTTAATCCAGGTAACAAATAATGACATTTACCACCTTCAGTTCGTATTAAAGGCTTTTCTCAGTATATTTCAGCACATTTGCCCATCCCTGAGTCCAGACATATAATCCCTGTTATCGCTTGTTAATTTTTTGAAGAAACATTGAGCTTCTTGTGCTTTCAAAAATGAAGACGAAGATGCTCAGTAACTTTGGGAACTCATTGTATTTAATTGAAAATGTAACAACACATCGATCTATATTGATTAAATAATAATTAAGTTCACTGTACTATGCCACCAAGAATAAAAGGCAGACCTGAAGGTAAAAGGGAGTCCAACCCAGAACCATCAAGGGTAACCTAATTAAATGGCCAGTAAGTGTTTGTTTCAGGCTGTTCAGCCTCACTTTCCAGCTGTTGTCTCTGTCACTGATTTTAAATGCGGCTCAGTTCAGTTTACTTCTTAGCATTAAAATATATGTTTGCACATATTAAAGGAGTTTGAACAGTGATTTAATACGTTGCAGTGTTAACCGGCAGCCATTCAGCAGCTGCTGAGCTGTTAACAAAATCATAATTGTGAATTCCTCTGTTAAAACCTGCATGAATCTGTGCTTTATTCAGCCAAACTGACATCTTAAATGAAGGATCAGAGAGCTTAGAGGTGTCTGAAGGATGTTTTTAACCACCACACAGCAGATAACCCTCACCGTGCCAGCTGAAGTCATTGTTGTGTAAAAGGCAAGGCAGTTTATTTGTTCAGCACATTTCATGTACAGAACAATTCAAAGTGCTTTACATAAAAGCTCAGTTAACACCAAGCTGGCGTTTTCTGATTGGAACAAATAGAAAAGCTTTGTTTTAGGGTCAGAAAAATGCTGCTTTGGTCTCAAAAGATGCAGATTTAATCACTTTAACGTGGACGCACTCAGAATCTGCAGCATCAGTTACTCAGCTGACGGTCATGGTCGTGAAACTTCTCATGAGCTAAACGAACCTTTTCAGATTATTCTTTAAGAGCTGCTCCCCCCGCCCCATACTGTCCTCCTTTAACCCACACTCGTACAGTTAAAGGGATTCCCCTGCAGTGAATGATTGTTTGTTCCTCATCTGACTCCCCGCAGAGGCTCATCCATTGTTGTCTCGTTCCTTCCTGTGTATATGTACGGATGTGTGTTTACAGGGAAAATGGGGGTGTCTTCCCAAGGGGATGACTTCAACAGCTGGACGGCAGCCCACATACTTCCTGCTTCGTCCTGCGACACGGCAGAGAAAATGCCGACATCACTTCCCAAGTCTTGAAAACAAGAAATTCTATCCAGGATGTGGCTGTGTCTTTCAATGATGATTGATAGACAGAAATTCATAAATAGAGTGAAAAACAAAATCTTAATGCTAGTTTTTATGCAGCATCTCCTCTTTGTTTAGTTTTTTGAAGGAGACTCTCATGGTGCCACACACTTATCAGAGCCTAGCAACAGTGGAGAGCCTGTGGAGCGTCATGTGGCAGCTTTGTTTTGCTTTATAGCAACGTATCACATGCTAGCAAATGGAAACCAACACTGATTGTTTAAAATGCAAACCATGGCTGAAAAACAAAGAAATATAAGAGGACGCTATGAGAGGAAGGCATAAAAAGAAAGAAAGACAGTGACACAGTGAGAGATGAAACAAAGGTCAAGATCGGACTGACTTTTACTGGCTAGAGAGATCTCAGAGAAGAGACTGGATGCAAGATGGAGGCTGGACAGTCGTTAGGGGGAACTAAAGTGAGGACATCTGCCACATTTTAGTAGAGTCACTTTAATATTTTGATATTTTACAGTAGGACATACACCGTGTCCCTCCACAGTTACCATAGAGTAGACACTGTCTGTTGTTGGATTTGTTTTTGGGGTACAAAAAAATGTTTGAACTTTAGTTAAATGATGTACTGGGTGTCCCATCCCTAAACTGTTCAGTTAGGTGAACCTAGTAACCTCAGTAAGAACCTAGTAAGCTCAGTTACATCATTATAATTAAGCTCAGCATTAAAATAAAATTAAGTCAAATATACATGATCTAAGTTGCATGTGTACTATAGTTATAAACTCCTGTGCATAACTAACACGTGGCCTTGACCATTGCTTGTATAGTATTATTTATCCATGGTCACAGCTTGGTAATGCGTGGCGAAACATTAATATATTTTCCATTGATGTCAACAGATGTGCTCAAAACAATAACGAAACGTTCTTTTGTTGTTTATTTCTTGGCTGTGGAAAAACTGTCACATGTGGCAGTAACAAAGCATTACTAACAGGTGATGGTTAAAATAAGACAGTCGGACGTCAAGACAATAGTCACAAACAACTTGATTTCTTAAAATCAAATGACTATTCAAAAACCATCAAGTGCCCAAAGTGGTCCAGTACAGGCTGAAGTGGGTCTGCTGTTTACAGGGTCTGATGCTACAGGCTGCAGTCTGCGTTGATAGGTGACACCCTGTGACACATCAGTGAGGATTTCTTGCAACAGGAAAGCGTGAGTGAGAGGAAAAAAAACAGTGTGTGTGATCTCTTTTTGTGTAAGGATCAAGTTGGGATTTTGTCATCCTGTGAAACAGTGGAAACAACAAAAAGAAGAAGCCTGTGTTTAATTGAGATGGCACGATGCATCCACTAGTGTGTGTGCGTGTGTTTAAAGGTTGAACTGAGAGGAAACATACTAAAATGAACCGCTGACCTTTGAGAGGGAGGATGAGGTGTAGCTTTAAATTTTTGCATCACAAAACCTGACACACACAGGTGTGTGTGTGTCAGGTTTTGTGAGGTTTTAATGACTTTCCACATGCAGTCAGACACGTTTTGGTTTTCAGCTGCTTCTCACTTTTCACTGCTACATCCTGCTTGTTTGCAGTGTGTGTGTTTGTGTGTTCTCGTGTCAGTGCTGCTTCAGTAAAATGTGTGTGTGCATTGTGTATGCAGGTGATTTATCTAAGTCAGCGCTCGCTCTGCCGACCACCGCCGTTGAATCCTAATTCTGCCTCCCTTTTCCATCAAAGAGCTGCTGTTCATTCAGAGTGGGGAGGACGGAGGGAAGACTCCTTCTCTGCTCTCCTTCCTTCTCGCCTTCTCTTCCTCACCCCCTTTGGGTGTTTTTTTGCAGATTAATGATGATGGATGCAGATTTAGCAGAGGTGTCCTGTTGGATTTAACGGCCTATGACACAGACGGACTCGTATAAAGCACACACATGACAGAGTTCATCCTTCTTTTGTTCTCTCAGACACGTTCCCTCCTCCTGCCTCGGTCTGTATTATTTATTCCAGTCATGTCATCATTCATAAGTGATAAAGTCTGTGCAGAGTCAAACAGGAAGCGGTGGGAAAGACGAGAAGAGGAATGTGCTCCATCTTTGACATTTAACATTCCCCACTCTTCCCACTGGATCTCCCTCCACCGAACACCACCCCTCCATGTATGGGAATGACCCGTCTAAGCCAGGGGTGACGTTAAAGAGACCGTAACAAGTAATTTCTGGTCTGTAATTAGACTTTTTCAGTTGTTTTTAGCTTCTTTCCTTCCTGAGAGGAAAAACAAATAATAATTAGTTCACATTTTTTTAATTGAAATAAATTTCAGTTATCTAATTTCAAATTCTAAATGAAGAATTTTGATGAACAGGTAATGTTTCTGCTAGATTCCTGAAGTTACCAGCCAATCAGAATTATCCCTTGCCAACAGATTCACCTGTCCAGTGTATACCATTGTAATCCAGGATTAGCTCTAGCCCCCCTGCAACCATGCAGGACTAAGCAGGTATAGAAAGTTAATGGATTGTTTTCATCGTGAAAATGTCAAACAGTAAGATTCTCTCTCTATATATACATAATGAATTTACATTATTGCACACAGATGTAGGGATAGTCACTATGGGAACTGGTGCTGGAAATACTGGATTGGTCATTTTGCTGTCTGTTATTACATAAACATGAATTAATATGATAGTAGATTTTTGTTGTTTTTACCAAGGCACCCAAAGCCTGGCGGTAGCCACAGATGCCCTGGAGCACACTGTTGGAAACATAGCAGCCAATCCACCACCACCGAACATTTATACACCTTTAATGCTGACTCTGGACACAACGTAGGTGACCTCGTCTACAAACTGCAGATGATGCCCAAATGAGCTCAAAGAGATCCCCGAAGATGTTTCTGCTATACTTCGATGTAGCATCGGAGGAATATTCTTGGTTGGAGAGTTGGTGGAGTGATTGAGACGTTGCTGAATATTCTAACTTTGTGCAGCTTTGAAATTTTAAATATCATAGAATCATAATTAAAACATAACTAAACTGGGAGACATTCCTCTCTCCAGTAAACAATGCGGCTGTCCCCAGTTTGGCGCTTTTGGTTCCCAACAGCTCTACTCTCTGTCATTACAGAGTCTCTGCAACGCCGCCGCTCGGTTAACCACGGCTTTCTCATGACTCCGCCCACTCCACCCCACCCCCGTTAAAACCACGGCTCTCAGTCCCACAAACCAGTTCTGCCAAAACCGATCAACACATTCCTCCTTAAGTTAGATTAACTCAGGAGGGAATCAAGTGAGGAGGAGGAGGGTGACTGCAGAGAGGAGGAGGAGGGCAGAATTGAGCGAGGAGGAAGGATAAAGACAGAGAGGCTAATGCAGTGTGATGTATTACTCTCAATCGGAGGTAATTGAGAGGCCGAAGGAGGACTGAGCGAGCGAGCTGTCCTCCATCACTGTCTCATTCTCTCTCTCTCTCTCTGTAAACACTCCTACTGTACACACTGAATATTAATACACTTTGTGAGTGTGTGTGTGTGGAGTGACTTATGGTGCAAGTGTCCTTACAAGAGTCTGTGATGTTGTTCTTGCTTTTGGCATCATCTCAGTAAAGTGTGTGTGTTTTGGCTGATGTTTCCAATCAATATGACCTCGTGATTTTTAAAGGAACAATTAGCTCTTTCTTAATGGAAATCTTTTTTGATTTCAAGATCAGCTGTTAACTTAGCTTAGCACAAACACAGTTGAAGCTGAGGGGAAACAGTTAGCAATGAGCCATGAAATGAGGATGGATACATGTTAATGAAGAGGAAAGAAGTCTTTTTTATAATCATACATTTGTCATACAAAGAGGATTTGACACTTTAATGCCACACTGTGAATTATATTCAATCAAAAGTAACTGTATATGTTGTCACAGATGCCGATTGATGCTCATCTGACAGAGATAATAAAAGACGGCTGTAACCTGGAACACATTCAGCTCCAAAAAAAAAAAAAAAGAAAGAAAGAAGAGATGACTACTATTTTATTCTTAAATCAGCATCTCTGAGTTTTACTAAAAAAAATTTAATTCCTACTGAAGCACATCTTATTCTGCTTTCTGAGGACAACAGAGCTCCAGTCTGGCAGAGGGCCAAAACAGCTGTGAACTGAAAGGGATGACCACAAACTTACTGGGGTGAAGTGCACGGCCAGAACAGCTGGAAACAGACTCCTACAGGCAGGACTGGAGTCATCCAAATTCACCTCAGGCTGAGGTTTGAAAAAGACCACAGGAACTGCACAGTAGAAGACTGGTGGAGTCTAATTTGCAGCTTTGCCCAGCACCTAGTGGTTGGATGGCTAGATGGAGACCTGGAGAGGCCTAAAAAACAGTGTCTCACACTGATTGTTTAAATTTAGAGGAGGACCAGGTGCTTCAGCAAGGCTGGAATCAGACAGATGTGTCTTTGTGAAGGGTGCCTTCACAAGATTATCCTAGAAAAACATTTACTTCCTTTTGCCACAACTGTGCTCCCCAACTCAGAGCTTCGCAGCAGGACAATCCTCCAGGCCTCACAGCCGAGGGAATCAAGGTGAATGGAGGATAACCACATCAAGAGTCTCCATCTCCCGATCTGAAACACCACATGGGTCCTCCCCTTCCCTGATATTTCAGCAACCCTTATTCGTCTGATTACTATTTATCCATTTTTCTTTTCAATAATTGTCACTTAGAAAGATTCAACCAGCCTGTTCTGTCCAAGAAACCAGCGTCTTTCTTTCAACTGCTAAATCACTGGAAAATGTGTTTTTCCTTGTACACTTCAGGGGTGGGTCTAAAAAGGTTTTGATGAGGGGGGGGGGGGGGGGGGGGGTAATCCAAGCAAAGCAACCTATGTCAAAGTATCTCTAGTTTAACAACAACAACAATAATCCTACATTATGTGGACTTACTTCCAACAAACCTTTAT
>JBAMHW010000007.1:5864475-5891178 GCA_037177495.1 Rhadinocentrus ornatus | reverse complement strand
CTTTACTTTGGTCTATTTTGTCTGACTAGAAGGAGGACAACTACCCCCATCCCGTTGACAAATCAGCTGAAATAAAACATGAAACAGGAGGAAAAGCTCTCGGAAAATACGTCTGAAAGAAGCGCACGGTCGCCTGCTGGTATGACTACTGTGAAGAGTAACAACTGAAAACTGTTGCAACGTAGCTTTTCTACTGTAGGCTAACTAATTAGCCGTTTCTGCCGTTTTATATAGCAAATAGCAAGTAACAGTAAATGATCCGACTTAAACGGGAGGATAACATAACGGCAAAATAAACTTTACTGTTAGATTGCATTAACTCACCTATCCGGCAGAAAGCTGCAACCTCGGCGTTAGCTTTGAAGTCCCTCTCCTCATCAGCTGCCTCCATCTGATAAAAACTCCATCCATGTACACTCTTATTTTCTCGCAGTTATTATTTCGTTTTCTTTTCTTGGCTATTTTTTCCTCCGTCTCTTGGGCAAAGAGTATGGATGATCCTCCATTTTAATGTAGGCTGGCAAGCTGAATCATCCACGCTCGTCTTGGCTTGTTAGCACAACCCCCGTGCCCTCTGCCTCTCCCCGCAACAGCGGGGACTCACAGGTAAAAACGCCCAAGTTTGTCCCCTTTCAGCTACTGTATTCAAAGATGGCGATGCAACATGGCAGCCTCCAGTTGGGTGCTCCGCCACCTATGTGTTTATAAACTTCTAATTCTAAGCTACGAGAACGCTTTCATTCGGATGGGACTGTGATTAGACTTTGGTAAAATACGTATTTATTAAAGCAATTCTTGATTTTTGCTAACAAAAATACCAAAAAGCTACACTCTGTACCTTTAAGCTTCTATACAAGTCAGTAATGTATGCATGAAATATAAACACAATTTATGTGACAGTGGTTGTTTTCTAACTCATCTACTACATCTCACACATACTACAAATAAGCAATACCAACATTTTGACATTTTTGATCAATACAAAATTATTAGTTTATCACATTTTTATTGTTTATGTCAATACTGTACTGTCAATACATTTGCTTCCTTAAAGAATAATCTCACCAGTGTCTGTGTGCATTATCTTTATTGTGAGAGCCATACGATATGAACAAAATTCATAAACATAATTTATGATAATGAAATATATCAATGAGTTAATAAAGTAAAAAAGTAATGAAAATAAATCTTTTAAAGCAATAATAAAAACAAAAAGACTAAATATTTATATAAAATCAACTTTTTTTTTAAATGAATGAACATAATCCTCAAGATCCGGCATTAAATTAGCAAAATATTAAAACACATCATCATGACATCTGATTGTCTACCATAATTACTTTTACACAGAAGATATACACCTGGTCTGGTTTTCACATAAAATGTATTGCCTAGAACCTTTTGAAAGTGGAAACAAATGGCATGTTTGGTGTTTGCACATTGGTATCATGATAATTTTAAAAAAATATATTGCATCCAATATTTTGACCAACAGATATTTGGGTATCAATTCCAGAGTATCGATACACCCATCCCTAACACATACTAGTTAGTACGTAGTATGCACAATGTGTACTACGTTTGTTGATAGCATGTAGCATATGACCCTTTAAGTAGCTCATTTCATAGCATATGTCTGCATTTTAGCTAGTTTTCAGTTTAAAAAACAGACCTAAACATTGGCAGAGTTGTACTTATCCTGTTTGATACTCATAGAAAATAGTATGTAAATGTGAATGTTAACGATATAATTTTATATAACTGCGATATATTAACTTTCCTGACGGAGGAATGATGCCTGCGTAAACATACACATGAGGAAGAGTGATGGGGGGTCACAAAAGAATAAGAATAATAAAACTAAGTCAATAGAAATTTTCAGTTTTGAGACTTCTGCAGCAAATTGCATGTATTGCAGTATGCTACGTAAACTGGACAAAGTTTTCAAATCAGTACACCATCCAGATGCGTTTCACATACTAGATTTTGCAATAGTTTACGTATTGCTTTGGTCAAATCAGTGCATGTCACTAGTGTAGTCTGTAGTTTTAAAACAGCCAGTTTTGTTGTATACATGTTACAGGTTATTGTTCAACAGAACAAATAATCTATCAGATTAAAGTTGAAGTTTTTGGAAACACCACAGGCATGTGGTAACAGCTTGCTGTTATCAGTATTTATTATCTATACAAGGATTTGAACAACCAGGTATTTTTTTTATGTCAGTGCCTCCTAAAAAGTCTTGTAAACACTCCCGTCTTGTTATATCAGACACAGTAAGCCAACATGCCTGCAAAGAAAACGTGAATTGAAATCCTTTCCTTACATAACACATGTTGGTTCTGCCAGTACTAAAATATAAACCGTGACCTTTGTGTGCGCTTCCAGTTTCACCCGTTCTTCTGGGAGGGAATAGCTCCTGCAGGGCGTCCAGTTATTTCTCGGTGTTTGGATGTGTTCACCTGGAGAGGCGCCTGTCGCCACTAGCACCGGGGATCTGGGCTTTTCATGCCGTGACACTACATTGTGTCCACACAGTTTAAAGGGCAGCTCCACAGCGGTTTGGAGTTCTGCACATTTCCATCACTCTGACATTAATATTGCAGCCTTTACCTGCACACTGAGCAGCATCAGATATTTTTAAATCCTTTAGCAAAACCTCTCAGAGTGCTTGGAATGCAGCAGTTTGACCCATCATCCTTCAGCAACTACAGTTTGTGAACTGAAGCAGAAATGTGATTGGCAGGACTGAACCGCAGCCTGGTAGGTTTTTGTTAAGCTGCTGCGAGTAGGTGAACCTTTCAGCTGCTTTAAAACGTCAAGATAAAGGTTTGAAAAAAGGAGCCCAGAGCCTCTGTGTTTCTGTTCTGAGTGCAGATCTGCTGGTTTTACTGGTTCAGGGGTCCTGACGGTGCACAGTTTCCATGGTGATGGAGTATCTGCTGAGCCACGGATGTTGCTCTTTATTAGCCCAGGCTGGTCTGGTGTGTGTGTGTTTGTAATTAAAACATTTGACCGTGCATTGTGTGCATTTGAATCAGGGCAGCTTGTTTGGCAGCACTCGTTTTATTTGCACAGTGTGTTCTTGTGTGCGTGTATGTGAGCAGTGTCAGTGTCCTTGCAGCAAAATGAGGAGGCTAATTGTGTTTTAATTACTAAAACATCAAGTACACAAGTCAAACAGTTACCTTCCACACACAGAAAACACAGTGATCTGCAGTGATCTGATGTCTGGTTCTCAGAAAGAGACATAGAGAACGACCAACCAGGGGCCTTGTAGTTGGTAGGCGGCGCTTTAAACTCAGCAGGATGTCACTTGTTTGAATTATCTGATGTTTGTATTGATGTTGTGCAATCAGCACACTTGCGTATATGAATATCTTTTTACTATATTATGCTCTTTACTGAACAGACCTTCTTGCATCATTGAACTTTTATGTTGTAACACTTAATTAAAATTGTATTCTTATGTGCACTGATTAAGACAGTTTTATGCTCTGCTTCTTTTTAAAAAGAAAAGAAGAAGAATGGTTGATTTGTGTTGCATTCAGAAGTGCTGCTGATATCCAGTCGATGGCAGAACGGACCGGGACGAGAATACATCGGCTGTGAAAGCGGACTTTTGGGGGTTAATGGACGAGCAAAATTTAAGTAAACATACTGAACTGGATTACGATGAATTAGATGGGGATTCCTGTCAACTGTTTACGTGCTCTTACCGTTCCATTTAGTCCTCAGTGTTCAGTAGCTATAGAAAGCATATTCTCTAGGTTCGCAGCAGATTGTCGCCCTGGCATGATTTGGTCTGCAGATGATCACTGTTTATTTTCTAGTTGACCATATAATGATGTGATGGTTACATGAATCTGCTGTAAGTCCTGTTCTGAATCTGTGGCGTAAACTCAGGCTCAACAAATTCCATCAAACTTAACAAAAAAAAATTACATCCAACAAAGCAATGGCATCATGTCTTTGTGGATACACCTCCTGTTGGATGCTTAGGCTAGGTGTCAAAGACTTCTGTTCTTAGCCATTGTGGACTTATGACATGCTGGCTTTAGCTGGGAGAGGTTGAACTGGACCTCATATTTCATTATTTTCTTAAATAGTTCCTTTACAGAACAAAACCTTTTGCCAGTTCTTTGTCTTTGCATGTTTTTTTAATGTGTACTTCATTAGTATTGAACCCTGATAGACTGGTGATCTGTCCATGGTGTACGTTGCTCTTGCCTAGTAGCTGCTGGGATAGGCTCCAGCCCCCCACGCAACCATGCATTGCAATAGGTGTGTGTAGAAAATGGATGGGATCAACCTTCCAGCTGCTCTTTGTACCAGAACCTAGCAACAGTTTTTGTGTTGCTTGTTCCTGGCAGATGGCAAACAGCTTTTTAAATCCACCCCACCTTGTGGTTGCAGAAACAGAGTTAACAGTTGAGTATTTAGACAATAGTTACATAACTGTTTCATTTCTTGTCATCGAATGATTGTAAATTCAGAAATCACTACCAATACCTAATACTGAATTATGCTGAATTTGAATTATTGCTATATTCATTTAATCATAATTAATTGCGTTGAGTTGGATCAAACTGTATTGGAGTAAGTTGGATTTCAATGAATTATTAGTAGAAAAAACTACGATGAAAATGTGGATCACAGGACCAAGCTAGAACACTGGTACCGAGTTGCTCCATCTTTATGGTGCTAATAAAGAGACATAACTTTCCCTGCTTCAGCTGCTTGTGGGAAATTGGAATTTACTACTCTGTTTAATATAATGTGTTCACATCTCTGTGGTTAAACTAGCTTCACCTAAATCTGGTCAAATTTGACATTTTCGGTCATTGCATTGAAATAGTTATGAGACGACAACATTGGCTGACTTTTCAGTCCCGTCCAGTCGCTGATGCTCAGCTTCGCCAGTAGCTGTTTCACTGGGTTGCTCAATGAGATGCATGAATTGCCAGTGTCTCAGTAACCAGTGCCAGGAGTCTTAATTTTCTCCATTTTGCTGCCCTGTGTGTGTTTAGTAGTCCCAACATGACAGTCAGGTATACATATTCTAAAGCATTTGGCCCTTTTTTGGTGCATCAGCCTGCATTGTTGAGGATAAAACAGACAATAGGCATCTGTTAAAAGTGTTAAACCTCAACCGATCGGTTCATATTGAATAAACGTGACTTTAATAAGTGAAGCATATCAGTTAACTGGCAACATTTTAATGCTTGTCGATTGTTCTCTCAGACTGATCAATTTTACTGGCTGTAAAGCATCTGCTGTTGAGGTCAATGTCTTTGGCTGACTGCTTTGTAAATGAAAACTGGGAAGAGTGAAGATGATCAATCCTCCATCCATTAGTTATAACCACGGTACTTTGTTAAGGATGGATTGAGATAAAAGTTGACTGGTCTGGGCTGCAGAATTAAACAGAAAACCGAAGTCAGACACTTTTATAAAAGAGCACACATGATTAGAAGTGTCTAAACGACTTCTCTGTGGTTATTTTTATGGTCTGGCTTCAACTCAATGTCTTTGTTAATTTGCATCATCCTTATCAGATCCAACTGTAACTGATTTCTAATAAAAACACATCATATTTTAAATTTAACTTAACTTTAGCCTGTAATATTTCAGACTAATCTAATATTTTCCTTTTCTTGCAGCTGCCCCATCGCCGAGTGACCTTCTCCACGTCCAATCAGGCGCAAGATCTGCAGGATGCATCCCAGCACAGCTACTACGACAGCGGCCTGGAGGAGTCCGAGACTCCCAGCTCCAAGTCGTCATCTGGGCCACGGATTGGGCCGCTGGCTCTGCCGGAGGACCACTATGAGAGGACCACCCCTGACGGCAGCATCGGCGAGATGGAACACCCGGAGAATGGTAAGACCAGGTGGAATTTCCTCTCCTTGTACCCCCTTCTTCACTCCCTCCATCCATCCATCATCTGTGAGAGGAGCAGACTCACAAGTTTAACAGGTTCAAAAACCACATCGACACTGCTGGTTTTCACACACATTATACATTTAATCAAATTCACTATCAATATGCAACATAACAAGTTAACATCCCAATTATGTAAATCTTACTGAGTCCAAGCCTCCATCAGTTCCACTGACACACCCAAGGAAGGAGGCAAACAGGTAACATGCTAACACAATACACTGCTCTGTATCTTCACACTTGTTGCGAGTCTGTCATCATGTTAGCAGGCTGAAAATCAATATCATTTCCTATATTTTACGATTAAATGGACAAGCGTGTCTTTACAATATTAACAAGTTGTGAAAGAAGCAGTTTATGGACACATAAACATGCTAATAATGTTAATATCGCCATAGCTACAGTGCACAACAAACAGGAGTTTAGCTTTACCTTTGAAGCAGGCTAACTCAAACAGAAACAGTAAAACTGAGTTCTATTAAAGTTTTGATATTCAAACTGTAACTCATATTAACATATTTTCACCTCATTTCCCTTTCATCCATTTATTTATTTTTATTGTTTTAGTTTTGATTTTTAATTAATCAACGGCGAACTGATGTCACGGTTGACAGATTTAATGCCAGAAGTCTTTTAGAAATTAAGCCTGAGTTACCGACCAGAAGTTTAGCTTGTACCACAGTACCTGGACATTACATTTATTAGAAGTCAGCATAGTTGTTAATCATTCCTGCTGCACTTGTTGAGCTAGCATAATAAAAGTCAAATGTAGACTTCATACATGAGGTAATCTGCAGCTTTTTGTTTTCTTGTATAATTAATTATGAATTTATTACAAGGTGGAAAGTGATTGCTCTGAATTATTTAGATTAAATTTAGTCTGTTAAACAGTAGCTGCATTTCCATTACAGTTTTTTTTTGCAAAATAAAGGTGATAATTCTAGTCGTTTATATTGAATGGTGTTAGCACTTAAAATCTCGTCCTGTGACACTCCATTTTGAGCAGTAAAACTATGCTTTTGCTGTTGTTTGCCATAAAGGATCTCTTTAATTATTCGTAAAAAAGATTTCTGTCTCCTCCTCCGTCCCTACATACCATGCCATCTTTATTTCAAATGAACTGGTCAAATGATCCTGTATGTCCCGTCTGGTAATGTATAAATGTGGAAAAAGTTTTTCTATTCAACTTCTGTGAAATACTTCTGTCTGAAAAACAACCTCATAAGGGAGTAAAAACCTTTTAGCGATATTTGAGATGTTTTTCAAAATGTAGGTGTTTCCATTATTAGTTTTCTATTGCGATATTTAGGTTTCACGCAATTCTAGGGGTAATGGAAATGCAGCTAGTTAGGACTTTGTGTTCAGCCATCTAATCAATGCCCTGCTGGCTGCTGGTACCTCCTTTGCATCTGAATGGGGGGGAAAAATTAGCCAGTGATAGTGATTAATACGTCTAACATTTACAGTCTCCTATTTTTGCACATTTGAAAAGCCCCATTAAAATTTCTAAAGCACAAAACATTGCAGTTCATGCATAAAAAACAGTTTATCCAGATTAAGAACAATAAAGCATCATTATGTTAGCAAAATTCACAAAGATAAAGTAAAAAGAGAAGTTACAGCTAGTTGTGTGTTTCTCACAACCATAACTTTACATTTAGATCATGAAGCACAATAACTGGTGGCTTCAAGTGTTTGAGCTCTAATTCCCTGAGGTATAAATAAAACAGCTAATTTACTGACATTATGGAGTCAAATGAAATGGACATGAAAGCACCTCACCAATCTTTTCTTACTCCTGTCACCGTTCATTGCTCTGCTATGGCTCTTAACGCCTCGTTAACACTTGTGCCAATTAAACTGACTGAGGTGAACAAGTTGAAACAGACAGAAGAATAAAAGGAGAGAGAGAGGGGTTCACTTTAAATGTCATGTCTGTCTTCTTTTGTGAGGGTAGGACCAACTGTGTTTCTCTCTGAACCCACGGGTCACACATCTAGCATCAGTAAATGCAATTATTCACAGCTGCTTGCACGCCCACGGGATGCTGGCACCCCTTGTGTGTGTTGGAGTGAACGAATAAGTGGCATCCTTACTCACTCAGAAATGAGGTCAGTGTTGCACTGAGTGTAAGACCGGATGACGGTGTTCGTTCTTACACTTTGATCGTGAAACATGTTTGAGCTGAAGGTATTTTCTCAAAGAAGAGTGTGCGTGTGTGTGTTGTCTGAGCAGAGAGGTCAGCAGATTACAGCTGGTATTCTGAGGATTAACGCACCGCCACAGATACACTTTACTCCCTCACTCTTCCTTTCTTTTGGATTCAAAACTCAAACCTTTATGATAAAAACAAGGGAAGCATTGATTCCTGATTCATTCTCTTGAGGAAATTTCATCTTCAGATCATCTATTTCTGCTGTATCAAACCAAAACCTTTTACCAAGCAGTATGGCATGGAAATGTAACCAGGTTTATGTCTCTACAAGCTGCTAAGACATCTAATCTCTGCATCAGCTCTACCTTATTGGTTGTTCAGAGGCCTCTGGAGACGAACCTGCTTGCCTTTTTGCACATACTTTATTTTCCTTCCACCTACAACAGTGGCTCAAAGCAGTTGTGAAGTTCTTTAAAAAGTCCCTGTTACTAAAAGTACCGCCAGTCAAAATGAAGCTTCGGCTAAACAGAAAAAAACCCTTTGGTTTCAGTGGCATGATGCAATTTGTGTTGGAATATCCACTATAAACACTTAGAAGATGGACTATAGAAAGTTTTTTTTTAATCAACCAGCAACAAACTCAATATTAAGAGGTTGGAGGGATGGTGCCAGATTGAATCATGATTTCGAGGTTCCTTTCAGTTCTATGCGAGATGCTTAGTTTGTTTAGTATAAATTATTTACCATTTTGTTTTTTTCAAACACAGCTTGATCAGACACAATAGTTTTCCTGAAAACAAAATTAGTCTTTCACAGCCCAGATAAATGGAGTTCAGAGTGAGATCTGGCTTTATTCTCAGAAAATAGATCTCTTTCTGTGGTGTGCACAAATTTAAAATGCCAGTGCTTTCTTACTATTCTGACAGGTAGAGGCTATTTAGCTCTCTTGAAGTGGATTACATGATCACCAGGACTGAAAACCAAGAAGAAAAAGCGTACCTAACCTTAGCAGAGTGGAGAGGAAGTGGGTGAAGAATCAGGATTGGGTCGATAATTGCACCTAACAGCAGCACAACTGGGTTTCTGAGGCAGTGACTCATCATAGTTTAGCTCCAACAGTAAGTTCACTTTGTTCTAGCTTTTTAACGGGTGTTTAGTTGTTTCCCATTGCTTCCCTCAGATGCAGGCTGCATCGATCATTCAGTTGTGTGACTGATTGCTGATTGCTCAGATCTCAAGTGCTTCAGACAGACTGATGAAGAGCTGCAGGAGCTGACTGGCTGGCCTTTAACATGTTTTTCTGTGTTCCTTTAAAACAGGTGGATCCTTTTATTAGATTTTATTAACCCCCAACAGTTTTATGAATCTCCAGTTATTGTGTAAAAGTCAGATTAACCATCTAAAAATCATTTTAAGAATGGCTTCCTCTCTACAGAAGCAGTGGCTTTTTTATATGACGATAGATACATTTCATTTGCGTGTCCCCAGATTGCATTTGTCCGTGAGATTTCGAGTGCTCCTAATGCATTTGGAAGATTATCTACATATATTATAATCCACACATAAGCCAAAAATAAACTGAATGCTAATGACGTGAAACAACGCTTATGCAGACTTAGAAGCACTACAGACCAGCTGTTCCAGTAACACAACAGCAACGCCTAATTTTTGGTGCAACAGCATTTTGAAGCAACAAAAATTCTTCATGCCTTAATTCATTCACATTTACTACTTTTTCTCCAGTTGTGTTCCGCATTTTATCTCTCTGACATTGGTCAGTACGAACGTCTTCTTCTGCACATTCCTGTAATGCATCAGCTCAGGCTCTTCAGTGGAGACAGGCATTGCAAGGTTTCTAGTTTTTTTGCTAAGTGCTTTCTTTAAAAAAAATACAAAAAGGGTTTGAAAATGTGCAAAACATTGTGGGAAAAGTGGATATTTAACAATAGCGTAACCCAGCTTGTAGCAGAAATTATGTCACTGCTGTAGAGTAAAAAAAAAAGAATGTGTGAATACGGTGCTGAATATATGTGAACAACTAATTGTTGACCTTGTGTGAAATGTTGCTTCCTAGTGGAGGACGTTATCATTTACAGAGAGAACCATAGGAGAGAATATTGACACGTTCACCATGAGAGCACGGTGGTTTACTTAAATAGATCTCACAGCCTAAACTTTAAATTTCAAGCACTTTCAGGCACCCCTTCAGGCTGGGATAAACTTGCTGTGAACGCTAGCGTACACGCCAATATTCTGCTACTTTTGTGTATATACTTGCTGCAAACGAAGGAAACATAGTGCAGCAGAAATACTCAGTACTGGAGGCAATGGGTAGGAAAAATCCTACAGATGCTGGTAGTTCGGACAACGTTTGTGAGACGGTCTTCAAAACTATCCTCCATTGTGTTTACCTTGGACATATTGTGTTCATGCTCTTGTGCACATGAGCGCCTCTAGTGTTCACGTCAGTATTGCAACTTGCACATGTGTCAGTACCTCGTGTCAACACGAGCGATTAAACAAACGCTAGGAACGTATGGCAATCATGATATGTACACATCCCAGCCCTTACCTCACCAGGCTGCTCTGAGAGACTTATATGGGTGCAGAAGTGGTGATTCAAGACTGTCTGGATATAAACTACTTGTTTTAAAAGTAATGATCACAGAAATAATTCATCTTCAATTTCAGTTCATCTCAATTAATGGTAATATAACTACGAATATTAATTAGAATTTCCCACATGTAACAAACATGTCCAATTAGACATAATAGTTTTCAAATTCAGTAGATTTCACTTGTTCAAAGAGCATTTCAATCTACATCATAATTCTCTTCTACCTTTCAAAGTGCAGCAAATATTGATTGATAGAATTTTTTTTCTTTTAAAATATGGAAAAAGTGAAACCGCCATCGTATCTTTCCTAAAAAGAAATATTTCGAAGCAGCATTACTTTCCCTCATGTCTACTTAAAAACTAAAACCTCTCAGACTTAAACCTGGGCTGGCGGAGCGATGAGGTACTTTTACAGTCTTTAAAATGAGATTTGTTGACTGAAAAGTCAATTCGGAAAAAAAGCAGGTAGCTTCTTGGATCAAATTGCCCACATGGGCGACACTAACATGCCGTGGTTTGTTCTGAAGAGCTGAGAGATCTCTATCACCTTGGTCCTCCTCCCTTATTCATCCCGCTCTCTGTCCTGCAAATGTTCTGATAATGGACGTTAATTCCATCAGCCCATTTTCACTCCGGTAATGCACCCACTTCCTGTCTGTGATGGACAGATGGGAAGAGGAGAAAAACCAAACCGAGAGAGAGAGCACAGAGAGAAGGGGAATGGAAAATGTGAGATTTGATTGAATGTGTGTGTTTGTGTCCAGAGAATGAAGAAAAGAAGAAATGTAAATTTATGGAGGACGGAAAGATCTAAAAGGGAAGGAGAGAGATGTAGAAATGATACAAAGAAAGAAAGATTGCTGTCTGACACTGATGCTGCTGCATAACAAGCTGACTTATGAAGTGTCTGCCTGCACACACACACATGCAAACACACATGCACCCTCTTTATCTGCTGATTGCATCACTCTGAGAGCCGTAGAAAATGCTGCACAACACACAATCTCTGTCTCTCACACACACACACTCAGATAAGAGCTGCAAAACATCAGTGAGGTTTTCTATCGGGGCTCTTAATCAGCCACTAGTTAGATTTGCAGATAAAAACTGAGAGCTCAGAAAACGCTCTGTCGTCTGTTGACACATGTGTTCTGAGTTAGATGAGTCTGATCTCACAGGGAGAGATAATTCAAACGTAAATACATTCAATCTCCTCCTGACGGCGCGCTGAGGAGTTATGTGGACAGATGAATAAAACTTGGTCATTTGCATGTTTTGTCAGGAGGGTGGAGGATTTTGTTGGCTGTGTTAAAGATATTAGTAAGAAAAGAGCAGCATAATTAAGTCCTGGTCAGACCTTAATTCATTCCACATTCCAGTGAGCGACGCACACCTGGACGTTTGAGCCAGTTTTATCTTACAGTTAAATTAAATTATATTTAGGTCGGAGCAGAATCAGATTGGAACTGGACCAAGACCACTTCCTGTGAGGGTCTCAGTGCAGTCCATTTAGACCCCACCCAAGTGCCATGACAGGCTAAAAAAGAAGATCCAGAGGCTGAACCTAAGAACCAACCATCTGGTAATCAGCAGTGTGTGAGGCTTCTGGTATTATTGGTTTCTCTATGAAACTGTTTTTTCTGCAGACCTCCTTGTTTGCTTTAAAATTCAGGTTTAAACTTAAAAAGAAAACCTTCACATAAAGAACTGTGCAACAGTTTAGAGCCACTTCCTGTTTATTTTACAGTAACAAGAAAATGGGAAATAGGTGCAGTGATGTGTAGAAACATGAGCAAACCTGAAAGGAGATTAAGTGTAAAACAGCAACACAGGTCTTGTGTCAGCTCACTGCTAGAATTTTTTATTTTCCTGACACATCTTCTTTTGTCCTCTACTTGTCCAGTTTACTCAAATGTTTACAAGACAAACTGCACACCTTTCGGAGATATGCCAAGTTTTCAGCTAATAGCTCTCTGCGCATCTGCTTGTAGCTGCAAACTGTTATCTTTGCTGTTTTTTAGAGATGCACCTAAAGAAAGGGGAATAAATTCAATGTCGTCTAAAGATCCCGTTTAAAATTGGTTCTTTGCTGTATTGTCTGTCATGTGTGGACAGAACATTGGTACATCTTTTGAGTTAGGAGCTTTTTTCCTGCTATAATGATTTGAATGTCAGAGTTAGGTGGTAACAAAAAAGATGAAAATGTTCATGTAAAACGACTGGAATGAGTGAAAAAAGAGAAAATGACCTAAAGAAGGCTAGGAAACTATTAATAAAACAATTTTAAAAGTTTACCAAATAGTTTAATATTAAAACAAAGTGGGCAGGATTAGGACTTCTGTGTAAACACTGCAGATGAAGCTCTGTAGTCATGCTGCTGTTACCCTTAATTGCTCCTTCATATTGACCAAAAGTAGTTGTAGCCATCTGTCACTTCCTACTTTCCAAAACATGCCAAAAAAAGCAGATAAAGCAGCAGCATTGGTGGTTAGACTGACACACAATGATTGAGCTGCTGGCAGCTTGAAGACGCTTCACACACACACACACACACCACCTTAATGTATTTGTTTCATTTGTTGGAATTAGTGGGAACGATGGATGGGTTTATTAATATATTTTTTTATATTATTTTGTATTTAATTGTGACAAATTTGCATTTTAACAAAGAGCATAAAAATGGAAACAATACAAAAAAAATATCAAAAGCGGGTAAAAAAAATCTGAATATGTTGAAGTTTGAGGGATGGAGAATACAACGTAATAAGAATCAGAGAAATGATATCAGAAAAAAAACTTGGCTTTTGAAGATAGTTTCCTCTTTAAGAAGAAGAGGAACATCGAAGAGGCCATGCATTCTTCTCAGTGAAGCGGCTCGCCTCCATCTGTCTCCACCTCCTCCTGCTCTCTTACATGAGGCCTCCACTCTCTGGCATCTCTCGCTCCTCCTCGGGGATCCTCATTCCCCTACTTCCTACCATCCACCTCCTTTTCCTCATCCTCCTCCTTCTCCTTCAGCTCTCCAGTGGGTAATGATGAGAGGCCAACAGTTCTCCTCCTGTCTGTCAGAAACTCCAGGGACAGAACTGTATTCTCTGGAAAACAGGACATTATTTTTAGTTTTTCCCACATTTATAAGAACTTTGTGTCAAAAGGTTCAGAGATTTCCAGCAGCACTGAGTGCAGCAGCTCTCAGCAGGTCTCCAGTAGAAAGAAAGTCATCATGCTCCATATTAATGAAACTTTGTGATTACTGTGACGATACTAATAGATCCCAGAGCTCAAAAAATGACACTAAAAGACAAAATTATAACCAGACATAAAACCAATGTGAATGAAACTATGTGGATGGCTGCGCATGTTCCTTAAAGGGGCTCCAGATGTTTTCTTGAAGGTATCAGAATGTCTTGGAGATTTCCAAAGGCTGACAGGGTCATATGAGTGAAAGGTATTATGTTAAAGTTTTAGGAATCTCTGAGAAAACTATGGTTTGGGAAGTCTGAACAGTCTCTGGGGATATTTTAGGAGTTGAGTAGGATTTCCAAAAAGTAGGTCATTTGAGGGATTTTGGGGGTTTGGTCCTTAGGCCTTCTGAAACACTCAGGAGTTTATAGAGGTCATTAAGGTGACATGTTTGTGAACAGAGTTTTTCTGGTAATTTAAGTGAAGTACAAGTACTCGAGGGACAGATTAGGGAGTCTCTGAAGATGCTCTTGAGGTAGTCCTTTAAGGATTTATGGTGTAGTGGGTGCTTGAGAAGGTTAAGGGTTTACCGATGAGGTCCTAGTCATTAAGGATTCAGTCAGACTGTCCTGGGACTATTGAAGTGTTAAGAAATCTTTTCAAGGCATTTTCTCAAGGAATTTTTGGCATCCGTAAGGAGGACCAGATGTTCTTAGGTTTCTTGGAGCTCCAAAGGATCAATGCTTCCATTATGCAACCATGCTTTGACTAGGTCTTAAATAACAAATAAAAAATAAAAAAATAAGAGAAAAGGGACATAACTTTAAGGTATGTTTCAAAGGTTCCTCAGAAAAACTCCAAGAGTAAGTATCCAAGTCTTTCTTTCATGGCTCTAAAGAATCACTGAAGAGCTTCTATGTGTTTGGAGGTTTATCAGGAAACTCTCACTGTGAATGCTACGAGGCACCCTGAGAAGGTTTTTAGAAAGTTGAAAGATTTTACCAAGGAGCCAGTTAGGCTTATGGTCATCCCAAGAACATTGCACCCTTGCACCTGAGATTAAAACTTTGATGAAGCTGTGAAATACGGTTGTGAACTTGTAATAGGGTCCAGTAATCTCTGAAGAGGTTAGCAAAGATCTTACAAAAAGAGGTTTGTGATTCCAAGGACCTCCTCGTTGGAGTCACAGGGATCACACAGCTCTCTGACCTAATATAAGAGATGATTGAGACGGCTGTAGAGGAGGTTTGAGGACTCATTTAAATGAACAAAAGGTTGTTAAGGAAGGGTCTAAGGGTCTATGAGGTGGAGCTATGATTTAGTATCCAGAAAGCTGGTTTCCCAGGCTTAAACAAAGAAGATGGAGAGGTCTGAGATCAGAACGGGGTGTTATATAGGCTGTAAGTATCGAAAAGACATGCAACACGGTGTTGCAAAAAGTTCTTCTAATATGTGGAGATGATACCGGAAGTAAAATGTTATAGCTGCTTCAAGAGGTTTCATGTGTTCTTCATTGTCCAAACAGAAAGTTTTATATCAAATTATAGGAGCTGTTTCTGGGGTTACTGAGGTTCTGTGTGACTGATCATTGTGTATTTGCAGCATCATCATGCACTGCAGTAGCTCATTTTAGTCTTCTGGCACCTGCTTACTGTGCAAAAACCCACTTTTCTCACTAATAATAGAAATGCTGTTTGTCACACAGACACACAATTTCTCTACATGAACACACTCATTAGAGCCTGTAGTGTTACAACACTTCACGCTGAGGAAAGAGGCTGAGTGTTCAAAGCCTTCCCGGGCTGCAACACACACTCACGCTAACCCAGAGCATTACATAATGATGTAAGCAGTGGTCTTAGAGAAGTGGGACACTCACTGAGAGATGCTCTGACGAAACCACAGTCCTAAGGAGGTGTGTGTTTGCATGTAGCTTTTCTGAGTGTGTGTTTGCGTATCTGCTCCTCATTAGCCAGTAGATAAAAGGAATGTGTGGAGCGATAGAAGAGGTGATTCCTCCCTGTGGAACCATACCTCCCTCTCTGTTTCTTATTCATATATCTGGTTGTGTGGTGAGTGTGTTTGTGTGTACCATGTCAAGAAGCTTTATAGTAACAGGCGGCGTTCTTTGGATGCCCTCCATCGTCCCCGGGGAGGCAGAGAGACAGAGGGAGGTGGATTTATTTTTCTAGGTCTGTTGTTTATTTGAGCTTATCTGTGGTGGCCGTTGCACACTACAGAAGGAGGTGTGTGTTTTTGTGTGTGTTTGTGAGTAACTTTGTTTTGGTGTTTGGCAGTAGCTGTAAATCGGAGCTCAGCCAGCATTCGACTGATGTACAGCAGCAAGGATGCTGAGCGCTGCAACACACCGCCGCTGTTGTGGGTCCGTGATTGGATTATTTTGCTTGAGATATAGATAGTGCATGTTTGTGTGTGTGTGTGCACGTGTGTGTGCTCCCACTCCATTGACCAAACTACTGTTTTGTTGTTTTTTTCTTTTCAAATTTAAAGCTTTTGGAGTTTCTCATGGAAAAGTTTACCGATAGGTTCCAGAAGTTGTTTGCAAGGTTGAAAAGGTAATTGAAAAGGTTTCAAGGTTTAATGAGAACATTTATTAACTTCATGGGTCTCCCAGAACAAACATATGGTCCTTAAGAACCTTTCAGGTGTGTGATTTTCAGATTTCAGGCTGATGTACCATTATTGATTTAGACTACATCCACACAATGGCAGTTTTCAGTAAACACAATCATTTTAAGAAATGTGTGTGTCCACATAAAACCCACTGACATTGCTGTAGTACATATTCCAGGCCTGAAAGAAGTGCTGTGACGCTGCCATGGAAATACACCAAAACAGAGAATAAGACATGAGCATGCTCATAAACTTGTGTGATGTAAACAAATATACACAGACAAATGTAGCGAAGACTGAAGCTAAAAAAAGACGCATTTGTGCGACATTTGTGAGGGACAGAAGATTTTGCTGTAAACGTCATGTCATGCTCAGTATCCTCTGCAGCGCAAACAGCAACTGTAACCGTCCACCGTTGTAGATGTCTTCAGGAAAGATGTGTATGGGATGTAAACACAGAACAAATAATTAATTAATAATAAATAATTGCATTTTCTGGCTCATTAACGGCAGTTCCATGTGAGCAAAACGTCCAAATGATACACGAAAACTCATCTCGACTTGTGGAAATGCCCTCAGACTCAGTGCTTTAGAAGATTTCTGGTTTGTTGTGTGAGTCAATTTAAGATTCCTATAATTCTGGAAACGATCGCTGAGATCTCACAAGTTCCCTAGAAATTTGAAGATGTCCTTTAGGAGCCGCTTTAGATGATCCAGGTGCATATACGTGTGTCAGTTTATCTGTAGATGGCTTGATGTGCCACTGAGATTTTTTTGGGGCGGGTTCCAACAGGTTAAGCAGATCCTTAATTAACTATTAAATCACAAAAATATCAGTTTATCTGACATTATGAGAAAAGCATTGTAAAGACTAAAGAACCACTTTATTTTTATTTTGCTGATCATGCCTCTTTTATCAGCCTTGTTTAGGACAATGTAACTGTGTCCTTATGTCTGAGATAACCATAAATACTGAGTTTTAAATTAAAAAAAATGTTTCTGTCCTCTGAAGGTGAACTATTCACATTTTCTTCAAGTTTCCACCTCAGTTATAGGTTTATTTGTGACAATCTTTAACAAATTGTAGCCTCAGCAGCCACGTGTACGACTAAAATCATGAATATTCAGCATGGTGAACTGCTTAGTATTCTCCTCAGAGTTTGAGTTTCTAGGCTCTTAAACTGCAGCTTGAATCAAACTGTCCTTTTTGTCAGCCTGAGTTTTTTGGTTGGCATGAAATATAAAGCACTTGAAAAGTGAGAGCCCTTCCCACAGAGTGAAGGAGAAAAAAGATTCAGTTCTTTGGCTCGATTAAAGCAAAACTGATTCGTTAGGAGTCTGGTTGGATTCAGTAAGTTCATGTCAAAGTGTTAAAGATTGTCAGGAGGAAGTTGTACTCGTGCATCTATAGCGGCAGATAACCTAAATATTCAAAAACAGATGCTCAAGAACATGAAACATTTTTGATGTGTGGGTAGAAACATTTTAAAGTCGTCTAATTTGAAGGTTTTCCAGCTCAGCGGTTTGACCCCTGGCCTCCTAGCATCTGGGATATTTGTGATGCTTCTATGTTTCTTTTTCAGCCTTGTTTACTATGCAGGGTTCTTTGTTTTTCTGACTCTCAGGTCAGCTTTAATCCATACAGTTTCCACACAAGTCATGTGAATTCAGTTTAATCAGGCAGACTCGTGTGAGATTATCTCAGAAATCAGAGCCGCCGTTCCCCCATCCACTCTAAACAGGATGCGACTGCCTGCCTCAGCACCAAGTGAGCTAAAAGCGGCTCAACTAAAGCTGCCTCCCGCCGTGTCCTGGCTCCAGTTAGCCACCTCCGTTAGCGCCGGCAGCTGTTCCCGGTGGGCTGCGCCTGCTACGAGGCAGCGTCTCCAGGACAGATGGCAGGCTGGCAGGGGGTGGAGGTTGGACAGTACTGGGCCGTGACCCCCGGGAACTTATCCAATGAGAGCGTGGAAGCAACAGGGGAAGTAGCCACAGGTCCGGTTGCCAGGTTAGTATTGCATCATGGGATTTGATGAAAAGAGTTTTGCTGGAGTTGTGTGTGTGTGTTGAGGTGATGTCAGAGAGTTAATGGTGAGGAGTGCGTCAGGTAAACAAGTGCGCACACTTTGCAGGCTCCCTGGTGTGTCTCAATGTGCTGTCCTGATGTCCTGCTGAGACCCCCAGCAGTGATGGATCACCATGGAAACAGGAAGACAATAAAGGCGTTTGGGGTTGGCCATCAGTACTGTGTTACCTGATGAGCATACATACGTAAATACTGTGATTGTTGCATTATGCAGAGACAATAATCATGTTTTTTCATCTGTTTTTCACTGAAACTCAGTGAAGCGAACGGAAAAAACAACCTGGGTCAACCACATTCATACACAAAAATATAGCAGAGGAAACAAGAAATTCTTCTCATTAAAGAATGTTTACAGACCAGTTCTTTTTTTATTTCATTTTTTTTAGATATGTATAATCAACAAGATATATGTCTTGTGAAATAAAGAGTATTTCAGGTCAGATCATCCAGAGAAAAACATTCCAAGACGGTCTTGTGCCAGTTTTTCTCACAAACCAGGATAATTTTCCTTCTTGCAACAAATGCTAAGATATTATACAGCCTGTAACAAGCACCAACAAGCCAATCTTTACATGGATGACCCAAAAAGAATGATACAGATTCATATGTAGAGGAACACCACGAATCTTTCATACATCTTGCCAAACATCTGTCCAAATATGCTTGGCTCTTCAGGCAAGACCCAACAGTAATTGCTGACACAGATGTGAAAGCTTAGGGTTCATTTCTGCCATCCAGATAGGGAGATCTACATGCAGTAGAGACTGTTAAAGCCCCACTTCTGAATTTGAACTTCAGGACTTTCTAATGAATTCAAATTGCACATCTGTCTTTCTATCTGTATCCCATCTGTTCTCAGAGCTCTCTCCAGCCAGTAAAAGTCAAGTTCGTTTTGCCAGGTTTGTGGGTTCTGCTGCTGTACAATGTAAAACTTTTAAAAGCAAATCATGGATTATTTTATTTGGGCCCAGATGAATGAACTGTTTAGTTTTTGAGGGTGTGGTATTGATATTAAACCAGTCCCTTGAGGAATTTCAAAGTTTTGATCACAGCTATTAATACAAATTCAGCCAATCCCCATGAATTCTGCTCGTCCCTGATTACTGCAACATAGGGAGTGGTAGCCTAGTGGTTCCAGAGGTGGGCTTGGGTCTGGGGGACCCAGTTTTGAGTCCATGGATTGTCAACAGAGGTGAACTACAAAGTTCCCCTGAGCGAGACCCTTGACCCAAAACACAGCACCCCTCATGTTACCCTATATAGATACATAATCAACTTTGCTACTGTTTCTGATCTTGAACATGCATATGTGTGGGAGAGGACTGTGACCTGGTTGATATCCAACGATAGATAGTCTGCCATGCAAAATTACCACCAAGGACCGTAGACCACACTTTCCCAGAGTTCTGCATGAAAGTAGAGGTGCTATTTGGAAGAGTCGCAACATTGTGGTGGAAGATGAACACAAGGCGTCATCTGAATTTTTTCAAAACATTTTTCAAAACACTGCCAGATAATGAATTAACATTTTTATGATAAATATAATAGATAACATTATGACCTTAATTCAGGGGCTTTTGCAGAAAAAAAGAAAAGAAAGAGCTTCAAACACCCACCACAACTTTTATTGCAATTTTTTAAACAAACTGGTGCAACACACACACACACAAATGCTGCAAAACCCTGAATGCCCTGGTAAATGAGCTTTTATTAAGTATAAAGTCTCTAATCTGCAAGTATCTAAAGTTTTGTTTGGAACAGGTTATAAGGTCTTGATCGTGTATACACTACCTGGCAAAACAACTGAGTTCCTTTAAACTAGCATCACTGGGAAGTAAGATCAGACCTTCCTTCTAGTTTACATATTTTAGATGATGCTCTCAGAGGATTGCAGTTTGTCAGGTTTTTTCTTTTACAAAGATTTCAAGCTAATTTTAAAACCTTGCTGGATAGGAGACATAACAGCAAACCTCAAGTCTGAGATGTTTCAAGGTCCTGCTTGATCCACTCTACTCATCTAGGATGCTAATCGATGAGGTCTGATGTAAAGACAATGACTTCTTTTTTCTTTTTTTTAAATAAAAGTTTGATCTTTATTTCAAGTACAAACAACCTTACCACTAAGAAAAGAAGTTTTCTGGGCAGTGTAGCAGCTTTCACAGGTAAAAATAAACATCATCAAAAAATGTCTTCAACTTTTTCAGCATCAAAGATAGAAAAACAAAACAAAAAAAAGTGATAATATTCTTCCATCATAGCTTTTAGCTCACCAGAAGCCAGAGAATAAAGAGAAGTTTCAAACATGATTAGCATTTGTGCTTCTAAATCACTTTAATTTCAGAAAAATTAAGATATGAGGTCACAGAAGAGAAGTCACAGTGTATAAAAATGCTGAAATAAAACTTCTTTAAGCTGATAAATCGCGTGTTATTATATGGGTTGAAGAGCCAAAGTGTTCAGGTTTAGAGATGGAAAGAAAATGTGGAGCAGTTGCAGCAGTTTTCTGTTATTCGGAGAATATTTGAAGCTATTTTTTTACACAAGAAACCTCCACGTGTCTAATAAACACAAAGGTGATTATATAGGAGATGCCATTATAATGTTTATTTCAATGGAAGCCGTCAAATCAGAGACACGTTAAAGACTGAATAGGAAACAACTGAAATGATGGCAGACAGAAGATTGGATTCACCCTGGTGGGGTGGTGACATGAACAAAGGAAGGGGATCGTACAGAAACTGCTTTTATTTGTGTCTCTCCCTCCGTCTCACTTGTCTCTTATTCAGATATGCGGACGATATGTTTTCAAAGCTTTGAGTAATGGAACAAAAAGATAGGAAGGTAAATGTGCTGTCAGCAAGCTGCAGCTGTTAAACAGATGCTGTGAAAGGGTGTTTTAGGCCACATGCACATGGTAACATGGGTATTTTGATGCATACATTTTTTTAAATATAATGAACCATAAGGACAACGGCTTCCAGGGTGATTAGCAGGTGAGAGGCAGGGTACATCCTGGACAGGCATCCAGTCCACCAACACAGAGAGAGAAACAGCCATTCACACTCACATTCACTCCTAGGGAAAGTTTAGAGTGACCAATTAATCTATCCAGGTTTACACTGTGGACATATCATCTTATAGTCTGGAAATAAATTAGCTTGATTTGTTTGTCCAGGGTGTACCCTGCCACTCACCTAAAACAATGCTGGGATGGGCTCCAGCTTACCCCGCGACACGTAATGGAATAAGCGGTACAGACAATGACTGACTGACTGACTGACTGTTTGTCATTAGAAATACAGGAAGAGTTTTGTGGTTATGTTTGTGGTTTGAAGAAACATGGCTCTCTTCCTCCAAAAAGTCCCCTCTAGTGGCTTTAGACATGTTTAGACCGACCAGGCTAAGGGTTTGACTCTCTCCGGTTGAAAAAACACTCTTTCACTGCCTTCGGAACCAATCTAAAATACACTATAAATGAATGCTGAACTGGCCCAGCTTTACACCAAAGAAGACAACCAAGAGGAAATGAGGTTAAACACCTGGTGCCCTGTCTTGACTTCTCGAACAGCAAACGACACAGAAAGCTGGATGTGTCCTGTTCAAGTTTAATGAGAGTATTACCGTAAATGTACTTTGGTACATTCAGCAATTAGTCCTTCAACTGAAAACAGGTGGGAGCGGGCACTTGGCTCATAGATTAAGAATGGCTTAAGGTGTGTGCTGGTCGCATGCTGCTGCTTTTCTTGATCGTCTATTAAGCTCTACAGATTAATGCTTTCAGTAATTAATGAGCAGCTTAGAGGCAAATCACAGAGTGGACCCGCTCCTCTAAACCCATATTGTTTCCCATTAAACATGAATCCAGGAGCGTAGTCAGCCATTACCTGGCCTGCCGCTCAGCATGCTCCTGATTGATGGGCAGCTGCAGAGAGGGCCAGAGTTGGAGACCAGGACTTTTACTCAGGTATTGTGATTTGGCTAGAGGTGCATCACATGTTTTGAGAGAGTTTAGGTAAGTTTAAGACATGGAGATGTTTTCATTTTACTTTTTCCTTTAGCCTTGGAGGAACAACACAGATGACCACTAGCAACCTCATGGTCTTCTGGGATAAGATGAGATATTTATGCCTGCTCAGATACCTGACATTTCTCAGCGGGCGTTTTTTTTTTATCATGAGTAAGCGATGGCTACTCCTTCCTCATTGAGGATGTTTGACCTCCTATCTCTAAAGATGCAAAAGAAGCTGATTTCGGTAACTTCTGCTCTTAATCACATCATTGTTACCCAACGCTTATGGTCATAGTTGAGCATCAGATCAATAGTGAATAGAAACTTTCATCCCACCACACTATATATAATATTTTAAGGTGATGTCGGAGCTTATTAGGTGGTGAGTTATCAGTTGTGTTAATGAGTGAGTGGATAACGATGCCTGATAATGATGCTTCCTGGGTGGAGACCTTGTGTTAGACCACAGGCCAGGGAGGATTATATCTCCCAGCTGGTCTGGAAGCAGCACCATAGGGAGTTGTTTGAGACTGAAAGGTCTGGTTTTCTCTGAGACTAAACTAGACTTTTTTTTTTAAATTTCAATCGCTGACAACATGAGGAACCAAGAATAAGCTTGTAGAAGATTCAGTGCTTCGTGCAGATCTGGAATTTAACAGCAACACAAATGCGATGCTCTCTGCACAAACCAGTCTTATTCTGGCTTCAGATGTCCCGAAATCTCAGGAAATAAATCGGTTTTTCACCTGTTTTCAAACACGAAAACACAGCTGCTTTTCAAAAGCAAGATCAGATATTTACACTGCAAACTATGACTAGGAGAACTAGAATATTCTGCTAACCAAATAATTTTCTGCAGCACTTAAAAATCTTACTAAGTAGTTGATTTTAAAGTTATTAGATAGTTATTTTTATGTGTGGAAACTGACTTTTCATCCACGCCTCTGCTGATGTCTGTGCTGGTGGCTCCTGAAGCTATTTCAACCTGTACTTTTCTTTTCTGTCTTGTTAAAAGTATGGGAGCTGCAGAGAAATTTCGCCCTTTTGGCAGATTTAGATTTGACTTATTTTCTCCAAAATAAGCTTTGCCTTCACTTATCCTCACTGCTGTGAAACAGCCACTATCTCACAGCCAGTGATGGGAGCAACGGCGTTAAAAAGGCATTACGTTTTAACTAATTACGCTTTCCGTCGCTATGTTACCATTACTGTGGATGAAACATTATTGACAGCACGTTACTGCTGGAAAGATTAGATTTTGTTTTGGGTGAACAAAAGTTTGACATTTGTACGAACTTTATTGTGCATTTTATTTTATTGTATTTATTATTTATTTTATTAATATTTTTTTATGTTATGTTCTGAATAATTATTCTAATAAATTCTAAATATTCAGATGTTTTGAAAGTCCAGTGATATCCTACTTGTATAATAGAATTTAATGTTGTATTTGTGCACTACTTTTCATGAAATAAGCAAAATGAAAATATTTTAAATATGCAAACCTTTGCCTTAAACTCTTGCTGACATATTTCTTACAGCTGGAAACTACAGTACTGACCAGAATGTAAAATAAAGTTGTGTAAGTTTGAATAATGCTCGTCCAGACATCATGCATTTATACCGAAGGTGACTCAGGGGAGTCTGAAAGGGTAAAGAGGTTCATAAAACTGCTCACTGGGCATCATTCCTTTATTAATGGACTGTTTTCTACATGCTGCCCCTGAACTGCTGCTGTCAAATATATCACAGCCAAGCAACTCCTCAAAGTTCCTCACAATGTTATTTATGATTCTGTGCTGTTATGCACGGGTAAATTCACTGCCTTGACAAAACATGTAAGCAGAGATTATCAGTTGGTGGGAGTGCTGTTATTGTTTTGGAAGTGAATCTTTTGGCCTGGGGGCTTTTAGCATGATGTCGTAGTGAATCTTTTTATATGAGTACCATACATGAACTGAGAGGCTGACAGGCATAGTAACTGAAGCTAAAGAGGGATTAAGAAACTGTTAATTATTTCACTTCACTAGCATTTAATTGGCCCTTCAAAGCAAACTCCCCTGACAGCGAGCAGTAATGACACAGCCGAGTGTGTGCTGAGCAAAAATACTATTTTTTAACAGTCAGTGCTGCAATCAAAAGGACCAAATAGACCTTTTGTTCTTGTCCTTACATATAGCTTTAGAGTAATGCCTTCCTCTAAACTACACCCCCTACATGTGACAGGAGGGACTCGTCGTTTTATGTGTTTCCTTTAAAGCAGGCACTAAAGGACACGCATAAAACGACGAGTCCCTCCTGTCACATGTAGGTGACCGTGATGGCGAGCGAACCCGACTGAGCAGCAGCTTATGGAACTCAGCCATTTATGTATTCAGTGGAAAAAAAAGCAGAATTAACAACTTCTGGCTTCAGAAAAATAAATTAATAAAAACACTAACAAATTGAGAAATAAAACATTCATTTAAATCCTGGTGGAGCATTATTACCCAATTTCTTTCTTAAGCGAACTTTAAAAAACCCATCCTGATCAAGAATCAAAGTGTTTCTACTTCCTACTCTTAGTGTACAGTGAATGATCATGGTTAGGGATAAAATACTTTCTTTTTACATATGTCACCTTTATAGACGCCATTTTAGTAGTTCTTATCACCACCAGTTTGATATAGGACATCATCATCTGCATAAAAATTAAACATTTCTGGGGGAAAAATAAGAGATTCATTTTTTTCAAAATACTAATGCAACAGAAGCTGTTTTAATTTTCTTCATCCCAACTCTTTTAGATATAAGATGATGAATAACCCTAAACGACCTAATCAACTGCAGCCACTGAAAAGACCTGAATCTTGGAAACATGTTACTTTGTTAAAACGGTTTTCTGGTTTGTGTTGGGGTTCAAATTAAAGTTAATCCTTTTAAAGTTAGAGTTTTAAGCCCCATAATGCACCAGAGTGCCTGCTTACAATGAACCTTCATCTGTTCAGTATTATCCTTAAACTTACCATCTCTTTTTACGAAGTCACGGCCCAGTATGAACCCAGTGTGCCCTTCACTGGGTACAAATCAGCTTTCTGTGCCAGAAAGTGAGTCGTGTCTTCAAACTCAGCACATAGGCAGTGGCAGAAAAAAAGGCATATAAACCTTTAATTTAGAGTAATCTGCTCTGTGACCTCGTCTAAGGGCCGATTCAGCCAATTTTAGCCCGTCTGAACAGAAGGCTGCAAGGATGGTCTAGATGAGGTTGTCAGAGTAATGGTAACATTTAAATATTTGGGGTGTTTTTTGGGAGGGGAGATCAGACAGAGAGAGAAGGTCGGGGTGAGAAGAAGCAGCAAAGTTACAGAGCTGAGTTATCAAATGCAGGGAAGCCTTTTTTCTTTGAGGTCGGACCTCTTCATCCAGGAGGTCGGCAGGAGGATGGCGTCTAGGCCCCATGTGGTCCTGGGCCTTTACGGGATTTTGCAGAGATTACGGGGTTTCAGGGAGGGAGACTTCAGGATTGAACAAAAACTGATGGCTAATCCACGGTGACCCTCTGCTAATCCACTTATTTGGCTGGTATTAACATAACGATCCTTCCTAAGTTAATAAGGTTTCTTTCCATCCTGCCTCTCTCCCAGCAGGAGAAGGATCAGTAGGAACCAAAATAGATATCTTTTCTTTGTTTTGCATGAAACCTCGACATCATAGCCTGACCCCCTGGTGTCATCGACTTTATCTAAGCTGTGTCGCTGTCCATGATTTGTAGAAACCCTGAGAAGTTTATTTATCCCAAATTTGATGGGGCTCAACGGGCTTCCAAAGCAACAAATCTTTCAGCTTTTGGGAAATGCTGGAGACATTTGTTTTGTTTTTCTTAATCTCTTGAATTACAGTTTAATGGATATGTGAATTTATTTTAACATGTGCACATACTCATCTTTCTGGTACTGTGTTGACCCCACTTTTTGTCTTAATTCTTGGTGTCATAGATTCAGCAAGGTGGTGGAAATTTTGGAGGTTTTGCTCCATATTGACATGACAGCATCACACAGTTGCTGCAGGTTTGTCAGCTGCATCCATGATGAGAATCT